>JAJTWQ010000093.1:1200000-1570000 GCA_029007595.1 Solanum commersonii | reverse complement strand
TCTAAACACCCTATTCATCATATCTATAAATTCCACCGGAGTATTAGTCAATCCAAACGACATCACCAAAAACTCATAATGACCATACTGGGTTCTAAAAGTCATCTTCGTGATATCGTCTTCTTTCACCCTCAATTGGTGATAACCCGACTTAAGGTCAATCTTCGAAAAGTAATTCACACCTTGGAGTTGGGCAAAAAAAATCATCTATCCTTGGAAGAGGATACTTATTTATAATGGTCACCTTGTTCAATTGTCGGTAGTCAATACACATACGAAGTGAACCATCTTTCTTTTTAACAAACAAAATTGGAGCACCCTGTGGAGAGACACTCGGTCAGATGAAACCCTTATCTAACAAATCTTTCAATTGTTCCTTCAATTCCTTAAGTTATACCGAAGCCATTCTATAAGGAGGGATAGAAATAGGTTGCATATCTAGGAGAAGGTCAATACTGAAGTCTATTTCCCTTTCGAGAGGAATACCGAGAAAATCATCAGGGAACACTTCCGAAAACTCATTAAAATCAGGGATCGACTCAAGACTAGGGGTTTCGAAATCCATTTTCCTCACCCTAACTAGATAGTATAAGCAACCGTTAGAAATCATCTTTCTAGCTTTAAGACAAGAGATAAAGTGACCTTTCGACATAGAATTATCCGCCTTCATTTCTAGGACAGACTCATTTGGAAACTGAAACTTGACTACATGAGTTCTACAATCAATAGAAATATGACAAGAGTTCAACCAATCCATCCCACGGATGACATCAAAATCTAGCATATCAAGTTCTACCAAATCAACAAGAGTAAATCTATGGGATAAGGAGATGGGACATTTCATATAGACCCTCTCAGCCTTCACAGAATCACGTACGGAAGTAGAGATAGAAAAAGGATCTAACAACACATCAGGGAGCACATCAAATATCATAGCCACATATGGCGTCACAAAAGACAAGGTAGCATCGGGATCAGGTAAAGCATAAACATCAAGTTGAAAGACTACCAGTAACCACATTTAGAGAACCCTCTTGTTCACCACAAATTTGAAGAGAATAGAACCTATTTTGCTTGGGAGCACTAGTACCCGAACCACTTGGACCGGATGAAGGATAGGGTTGAGCCCTACGACAACTATCTCTCTTATTCTTACCAACTGAAGGACAATTTCTTATCTTGTGATCCATCTTACCACAACAAAAGCAAGTATTAGAACCCGCTAGACATTTACCTTCATGCTTTCTTCCACTCTTAGCACAATCGGGCAATAACAACCCACTACCACCTCCTTAAGGTTTAGGGTTAGACACTCTTTCATTGTTAAACTTTGGAGGAGCCTTAGAAGAACCTTGCCCGGAAAACCTTTGTAGAAACCTAGAACGACCGCATCCACCAGACCTAGAGTATCAACAATTACCATCATTGGTTCTAGCCCTCTTGGTCTCCCAAGCCCTCTCTTTATGTTTCTCTTCTTCAATTTGTTGGGCATGAGTCATAAGACGAGCAATATCCATGTCCTGGAACACCATAGTCGTAGGGCATCCTTTCACAAACAATTCGGAAACATCCAAAACGAACTTGCTCATCCTTACCCTAGAGTCGGCAACTATAGAAGGAGCATATTTTGATAATTGAGTGAACCTCAAAGCATATTCCTTCACACTCTTATTTCCTTGTTGGAGATTGATAAACTCAAACACTTTTTCCTTCCTCATCTCAAGAGGAAAGAACCTATCAAGAAAAGCAAACTTGAACCTTTCCCATTCTAGGTTGTCACGTCTTGACCCAACACTTGCAAAGTAGTCCTAAACTCTACATTAGTCGCTTGCTCGGCCAAAGGGCCAATCAGAGCTTGAGGAACTTGAGGAGGAGCTCCTTGATCAACATTTTCTCCTTCGGTCCTTCTAGCAAAAGTCCTTCTAGTAGTCATATCCTGTAGACCATCGAATAAGGATTAGGAGAGAGACTTTATAGAGTGAAACTCTATCGCACGACTTAGGGTGAAGAAAAAAGTACAGTTTCCTAAACATCTTGTATCCTGCCATTCATAAATGTGGCGCGCTTTACACTCATGAACAAGACTCTACTAGGCGTGATTTTGAGACATTCTAGAACATTTCAAAACCTTGTGCTCTAATACCAAAATTATCATGACCTAGGGGTACACCGTAGACGTAACATGGCATACAAGACCCCGAGAGGCCTCATATAAGCCATTTAACATTCATAGTCAATAGAAAATTTGTAAGATTTAAAACATTTTCAATAACATTAAAATCTTTATAAAAAGAAGCTGAAGTCTCATACAACTGTCTCAAAACAATCTAATGCAAAGATTCTTGGGATACAACCCATACAACAATGTTCAAAACTAGAAATGGA
The DNA here is from genome assembly GCA_029007595.1 of Solanum commersonii. Taxonomy (NCBI): domain Eukaryota; kingdom Viridiplantae; phylum Streptophyta; class Magnoliopsida; order Solanales; family Solanaceae; genus Solanum; species Solanum commersonii. Next base: position 1,567,615 of record JAJTWQ010000093.1, on the reverse strand, counting down.
AGAACATAAGAGAAATGGTGGTCAAATCCTCAAATGCCCTAGGACTCACCAATCTTCAAGTCTCGCCTCTACTAAGATCCTAGACACGAGGATGAGAGTCGAGATCGCAGGACCCTACATTTGGATAATAAATATAGGCAAGAGTATGCATTAGTACAAGAATGTACTAAATATGATAGCTTACATAAACATCAACATAAACATAAGAGCTAGATAATATAAGTCATTAGCCTAACCAATGCATAAAATGGATCATCATAAAATATAAGGAATACTTCTTAAAGTAACCTCAAAGCATACTTAGCCAAGACATAGGAAATCCTCCACTAATCTTACTCATCATAGAAGGCAACTTTAGGCCATTATCCAAGCTCATCATCTATCATAACATGTTTAGATTATCTTTTATAGATATGGGAAATCACCACTTGCCTTCCTATAAAGGCTAATGGGTAGTCGCCTCTTGCATTACATATAGGATCATAGGTGAGTGCCTCTATGTCAATTTCATGGTATCATGGGTACTCGCCTCCATGCTCAACATCATATGACATGGGTACTCACCTCCACATCATTTTATAAGGTATCCTGGGTACTCGCCTCCATGTCCTTTTATCATAAGACACGGGTATTCGCCCACATATTTCAATAAGGGATCATGGGTAATCGCCTCCATGTACAACATTAGGTAATAAGGGTAGTCTCATTTTACTCTTCTCTAAGGAATATGGGGAATTGCCTCATATCCTTCTCATCTAGAGGTCATAGGTAATCACCTTTAGCCTCACTAATTTCTTTATCTTTTAGTCTAGATTCATTTTAGGTGAGTAATCCTTTCAACCTAGAGTCATTAAATGTGAGAAAGCCTTTCACTTTAATACATAAGAAATTCATGTGGAAACTATCCCTTCCACAACAATTACATCTAAATTATCAATTTATAATAGAATCTTTAATCTCAAAGCACTGCATCTCATAATCATCATATATGTTTCACTCTCAAAGCAATTCTAATGTATCTCAACAATCCTATAAGAATACATCTAAAACCACAAATTCTCCTTTCATTGTATCAAATCCATTTATATCAATTTCAAAATTTTATATCAATTCCGATTCTACATCAAGAGAAGCATAAAAACAACGCAACTAATCAATCTTTACAAGATCAACATGAGTGAATCTATGTGATAAGGAAATGGGACACTTTCTGTAGACTCTTTTAGCCACAATAGATTCACCAAGAGGAGCAGAGACAGAAAAAAAAGTCTTAGCAATACATCTGGAAGAATATCAAACTTCATAGCCACATATGGCATCACAAATGACAAGGTAGAACCGGGGTCAAGTAAAGCATAAACATCAAGATGGAAGACTTTCAACATACCGATCACCACATCAAGAGAACTTTCTTGCTCATGACGAGTCTGAAGGGCATAAAATCTATTTTGCTTTGGAGAACTTGAACCCAAACCACTAGGTGGAACCTGCCTGCCTTCTCTTCCCTTGGCCGTAAGCGATGGACAATCCCTTATCTTATGACCACTCTTACACCAACCTAAGCAACCATCCATACCATCTAAGCATTTACCCTTATGCTTCCTTCCACATTTATCATAAGTAATCGATGAAAATCCACCACTATTCCTTCCTTGAGGCTTAGGGTTAGACACCCTATTATTTTTGAATTTAGGAAGATCATGGATGAAACTTGACCGAAAAATCTTTCTCTTGTTTACATATGTATGCATGTTCATGGAAACTTGGTTTTGATGTTATGATTTAGCTTGGAGTGATTCTCCATGTTTATGTGCATTTTTATGCAATTTGCATTCATGTTGGGTTGTTAGTTTATCTCCTACTCCATTCATGATAACTTGAGTCCTATTCAAGAATGAATGTTCCTAAAGGAGAGATATTGTAACACCTAAGTCTTTGGAAAAGGAAAAGATGGCTATTGGTTCAAGTCCACAAGAACAGTCGTAGAAAGTTCTACTAGTCATAGACAAGTCCCATAGGAAGTGGCAAAAATAATTTGGAAATCAAGACCCAGTAACTCATTCTACAATTGACCATGACAATCTACCAAATGAACTACGGGTTGTAGGAAGGTCCCATAGAAAAGTTCCAGACGTAGTGGAATTTTGATTTTAAATTTGAGTTCTACGATTTGGGTCTGTGAACCATAGAAAGCCCTATGGGCCATAGTATGGGTCTACCGTTGACCAACATAGTCCGTACAAAGTCCTACAGACCCTAGGCCAGTTCGTAGACTAAGGGTGACAGTTATTTAAAGGGTATTTGGGTCTTGTATGTGCTTAAATCCTAAGCCATGTAATTTTGACCCTCATTCCTAGCCTTTATAAAGTTTTTATGTCCTAAAACTACCCATTCTAAATTGTTTCCCCTAATTCCCAAATCCTAACCAAGTTCATCTTTCTAAATTATTTCCAAGGCTCGCAAGGGATTCTATGATTCTTCAAGCTCAAGTCACCTTTCTTCATCATTGCAATCAAGGTATGTAGGGAGTTCATCAATGGGTACTATTCACCCATTGAGTCCCAAAGATTCTCAAATTCTCCAGTTCAATTTCCCAAAATTGGTCAAGTTCTTATTTAATTCTTCATGGGTTCAATTTTTATGGATACAATTCTTTTAATTTAATCATATTATGATTGTTTTGAATTAATTACATGTTTTCCAATCAATTTCATATGAACCTATGCACGATGCATGATTTTTACTATGAACCATAATATGCATGAATTTGAAGAAAGGTTATGAATCAATGAATGATGTTTTTATGAACTTATGCATGATTTATGAAAAATGATTTTTTATGACCTATGTTGCTTTAAGATAGGCATCGATTGATTGTGAAAGGATTTTCTCACATATGCATGGATTGTGAAAGGTTGCCTCACATTAAGGGATTATGGTTTGGTAAAAGGGTTTCTCACTCATGCATGATTCCAGAATTTAGGAGTTATTTTATGATATTTCTAGCTTTTATTAATAAGTTAATTGTTTTTTTCCATGGATAATGATATGTTTATGTTTGTGACTAATTCTGTTGGGATTTTACTTAGCACCAATAGTATATTGAGTTAGAAGCTCTCCTATTAGTAGAGACTAAGTTTTTAGTAGCAGTCTCCTTGTCCCTAACTACATTCCCCCATAGGTTGTCTTAAGTGACATACCTAGTGAATCCACCTAATGTAGAAGTTCATGGTCCTTACCTTGGAAAGTAGGACATCTTTTTTCGGTGTGGGAGCAAGACACCAGATTCCATGTTATAGCTCACATGGTCTATGGCAGCTAATAGTAAATATCCCACAAAATGAATTAAGTTACTTTCAAATGTTTTATGAAGCTTTCTTTATGATTTAAAGATGCATTGACCATGTTCAAGATTATGATTCTTGTTTAAAGGTTTTTACTACATTTAGCTTGGCTCATGCACATCATGTTTTCGACTATGCCTCTCTATGATCATGTTTACATTTTGATGCATATCTCTCATACTTAGTACATTCAATGTACTAATGCATACTTGTGCCTACATTGTTTCACTAATGTAGGACTTGACGATTCTTCTCCCTCCGTTCGTGGCTAGTTGATCACTTTAGAGACTTGAAGACTTGGTGAGTCCTCATACTCCAAGGATAATGTCACCTTTATTGATTTCTTGTGTCCTTTATGTTTCAGATGTTGTACATGGTATACGAGTTATATCTCAACCAATTCTTTTGATGTACTAGAAAGGCTTGTCAAAACTATGTTAGACTTCTGCTTTAATGTCAAAATTTTCCCTTTATATGAGATTCTCTACTTTTGTGTATTATATTGTGTTGTATGTATGTCAAGCGACTTGTGTAGGGCCTTACAGATTCTTATTTTTTATGTCACACCTAGGGGGTACTTTGGGTCGTGACATGCTTCCCATGTAGCAATTTTTTCTGACAAATGACCTCCTTCAATCTTCAAATTTTCCATTTCAATCTTCGAATTATTCATTTCAATCTTTGAAGTATCCATTTCAATCTTGACATCTTTCAACGACAACTCTAAATTATGTAGGTAAGAAATCTCAAAAAAAGCTTGGTCTTCCCATTCAATATTCACATGAAGAAAACTGCCATAATAGTTAAAAATATAATAATAACAATAATTAAGAACAAAAAAATTTAATAATAAGAAGAAATCAGTTCATATACATATATCCGGACGAGGACATCAAAATATCATCTTCCCGTATTAGATGTAGTACTCAAAATCAGACTTTTGACTACCAAACCAAAGGAAATATTTTATTTGAGACGAATAACTATTTTTTGACATTAGAAAAACTATCGGAGGCAAAGGAAAGAGAGAGGACGGTGGAAAAACAACAGAGGGAGGGTGGAAAAATGAATGGGTAAGGAAAATGAAGAGCAATCGGAAGGGAAGTTTATATTTTGAGAATATGGGTAAGGACAATGGGTTAATGTTTATTGGTTTAGTTTCTTAGAGGGGTTGGGGCATGAGTTTAAAATGTGGAATGAGTTGTTTAAAAAATTTGGGTTAATTTAGTCTGATTTGGCAATATTAGTCCAGAGAGGGGTACATATGATAAAAATCTAGTAACGAAAAGGATAAGAACAACTTCATGTTAAGGATGAGGGTATGGTCAACTAAAAAAACAAAGTTGATGGGTAATTTTGACCTTTTGTTAGGTTCGAAAGTGATTAGGGCGTCATGTGAAAGCTTACAATTGCAAATCATACGATAAATAAAAACATACTAAAGACATATTATTAATATGGTATAGTCAAGCAACCTACATATTGAAAACTAATATTAAAAAGACATAAATATGTTTAGGAGAAAATCTCTCTATAAACAAGACTCTTAAACGACTACATTGTGGATGTTATTGTGTTATATTATGATAATAGGGATCTTCAATTATAGATCTCCAAAATTTTCCTCTAAGAAAAGAATAAACCAAAATATGGAAGAAAAAATATATTTTACATTCAGGAAAAGGTGAAGCATTTATGGTAATAGTTTTATTTTCCTGAGGAGAACCCTAACAAATCTCCCCTTATGGCTGGGTTTTCTTAACAAAATTTCATCCACCTTCTTCATATGCATGATAATCTTACTCTTCACATAGTCTTCATCACTGTTGCTTGTCATGGTTAAAAATAATGTTTAAAAATATATGGGTTAAAAATGGTTTTAAAATATTTTTTTTATTTTTAAAATTGCAGTAACAGGAATGTTGAAAATATGGTTTAAAACTTCTTCTTCACATGTAGCTGGACAAAAATCTTCATTATCATCGAATTGATTATAAATTGATTTGAAACCATTTTGAGCGTGTCTTCAATCTTGTTGAACCATTGAATCATTAAACCATGTGTTTTGAGACCACTTGTTGGGTTCGAAAGTGATTAGGGCGTCATGCGGAAGCTTACAATTGCAAATCATATGGCTGACAAATCAGACGACAAATAAAAACATAAAAAAGACATTATTAATATGGTTTGTTCAAGCGACATACATATTGAAAACTAATATTAAAAAATATAAATATGTTTAGGAGAAAATCTCCCCATAAGCAAGACTCTTAAACGACTACATTGTGGATGTTATTGTGTTATGTTATGAGATGGGGATCTTCAATTTACAAATCTTCAAAATTTTCCTCTAAGGAAAGAATAAACCAAATATAAAAGAAAATTATATTTTTCTTTTAGAAAAATTTGAAGCATTTATGGTAATACTTTGATTTTCCTTCAAGAGAAAAATAAATTTCAAATAAGGTAAGAAAATCAGGGAAAAACCCTAACACCTTCACCCTTTTAAAAATTATTCTTAACACTTGTCCACGTGGATTCCTTCTTTTAACACCAATGGGGAAGAATTTAAGTTACATAATATATATATATATATATATATATATATATATATATATAAAAGAGAACCTTAGGCCCGCCTATGTGGCGCCACCAGAAACAAAGATTCTCTTTTAATGTATTTATTTTCAAAACTAGCATTTCCCTTTCATGAAAAGTTGCGACTGCTATGAAAAGTTGTGAATATTATGAAAAGTTGTGACTTTTATGAAAAATTGTGACTTTTATGAAGAGTTGCGACTTTTATGAAAGGTTGTGACGTTTGTGAAAGGTTGTGACCTTTCCGAAGGATTGTGACTTTTTCAAACACTTGTGACCTTTACGATAAGGCACAATAAACATTTGTTTATACTACCCTTTGTTGCCTATAAATAGAGGGATTTTCTCTCATTTTAAAAAAAAAAAAATTCTAAATCTTTTTCTTCCGCACAATTAAATATTCGTGTACTTTGCTCCTGTTGAGTGGCTGACTGACACTATTATTTTTGTATCAATATGTTGGTGAATAAAATCGCCCATATTGAGAGGATCTAATTCTTTAAACCTCATGTATTAGACGAGAATAATTTTCTTAAGAAGTCATTGTGCATTCACTGGACTCGACTTTTTCCTTTCTATTTCATTCTATTTTTAAATATTCTGGTATGTTTTTTTTTACATTCATTAATTTATGATTATGATATTAATTGATATTTTTGAGTACATATTTTAAATTTTGTTGTTTATGTTTCTGCAAAGTTATTGTCTCTGGTTATATTGAACATATACACATATAGTAGGTATATTCCTTAGGCATATAATAAATATTGTGCTTAGTTCCAAGAATTCATGTTTTGATATTCTATAAAATTCTATAACTTAAAAGTATTATAAATAAGTATGTTTGGCCTTAGTCTAGGCTTAGACTAGTGTTGCCATAGACTTGCGAGGTTTCGGATGCCGTTGGGCCGTAGAACTTTTTCCGATGTCGTTTCGAATGGTTAGCTCCTTGTAGACTGATATAGCAGACTTGAGTCTGATAGTCTGAGCCTTAGCTAGGCGGTACTCAGCTTATGACCTTGTATCCATAATGCCTTGCTTTTTTATCGGCTACAGATATCCGGTTAAAGTCCGTGGTCTAGCTTACTCACTTTTGGATACTTCCTCGGCGATTTGGGGTATATGAGGGTCGGACTGAAATGATTATTCATGGTAATCGGTTTGGTGATATTTTCCCGCGACGTATGGTTGGATATTGATTTTTAGCTACAGCACCCGGTAGAGTTCGTGGTCCAGCTTATTTATGTCCAGGCTTAGCTATAGTCCCCGGTTCGAGTCCGTGGTCCAGCTTACTTGTGATCTGATTTTGGTTATAGTACCCGGTTCGAGTTCGTGGTCCAGCCCACCCGTGCCTGACCTTTGGCTATCGGTTCGAGTCCGTGGTCCAGCCCATATAGATTGACTCATTAGCTACAGTACTCGGTTCGAGTCCGTGGTCCAGCTTGCACGTGGTGCATTCCCAATTTCTTACTGAAGCTTCTGTTTAGTCTTTGATTACTCTCATCTGTAGGTTGAGGTTTTGGAGGTTGGAGATGTTCCGGTTAAAGTCCGGGACGTAGTGAGATATTGAAATATAATTGGATATGATTCGGTTAAAGTCTGAAAATTGACAATATTGTGATAGACCTTCTAGCTCCATTTCTTTACTTCAACTGCCAGTGCATCTGCCGGGTTTATGGGGGTCCGTGCAGGTGGTTTCTTTTATTGTGCGCGAGCGTACCCATCGAGTTTATGTGAGTTCGGCAGAGTTAGTTAGATTTCTTGTCTTTGTTGCATGTACGCTCGTGTACATACCCACATTTACTACTCTTTTGTCCTTGATTGTGACCCTTTATTCGCATTGCAGTTTACTTTCGCTTATCTTGCTCAGTCGACCTATGATGCCCACTAGGTACCTGTTGTTTTGGTACTCATACTACACTCTGCATCTATTTTCGTGATGCAGGTCCGAGTACTAGCTACCGACATTGATTTGAGCCAGCTACGGCCGTGATCTGAGGCGAGGGTGAGCACAAAACGTCCTGGATTTTCCCGTCTCCTTCTGTACTTACTTTTGCTTGTATTTTGCCTTTTGAGACAACTTGTTTCTGTAGTCCACTTTTGGGACTTGTGCTTTTTGTTAGCAACTCTGTACTTGTGACTTCTAGGTTTTGGGAGGGATTCATTTTGTGTATATATGTCTAGTCGCTTCCGTCCGTTCATTGCATATTATTGTTATATTTATTACTATTTTAGGTTGATTGGTTGGTTTTCTACCCTAACATCCCATTACTTTGAGTTCCGGGATATAGGTTGGCTTACCTACTGGTGGGTCATATAGGTAGGCGCCATCATGACCTGACAAATTGGGTCGTGACATGAACAGATAAAAAACAAGAACATACTCACATCATCTCAACCCAACTCAACTCAACTCAACTCGAGGATACTCAACTCAATTTAATATAAAAGAAACAATAAAGATGTAGTATAAAGAAAGCTTTTAAAACAACAGATAATAACTCAATGTATATAAAAATACAGTAGTAAACTTTTTACTCTTATTTTGGGAGATTCTCTATCCGACTATCATCATTATGTGCTATGTGAAGATACACCATTTCGCCACGCTGCCCGAACTGTCTTATACCTTACCTGAGTATAAAACATCCTCAACTAAGGGGATCCACTAAGCAATGCTTAAAATAAATGAGTATTCATCTAAAAAGTATAACTCTTTACCCATGTTAGCATACATGGTTTATGAGGACTTTGAGTTGTCTGAACTCATCCCCATATCGATGCTCAATACTAATTCCAATAATATAACTCATGCTAATATGTTTAAAAATATTTTCTCATCCTCAAACTTTGGGTTTATTACTCAAAAGATTCTCTTAAAAGAGATAGTGCTCAGAAACTCCTTATGAACTCATTCAGAAATCAAGGTTTCCTCTCGCTTCAAATATAAAAGCATTTACACTTGGGAATACTAAGTCCATTTATATTCATTTTGAAAACATGAACTCACCTCTCCTCATCATCAGACTCAAGTACTCAAGTCTTAAAACAAGTTTTAAAACATTGTAAAAAACTTCTCAAAACAACTCAAAGGACTCCCTTGAACTTTACTCTTAACTCTATCTAAAATTGGAAATGTGAATTCAAGAATTTTAATTTGGATATATATTATTTCTCATTGATAAGACGTAGTTTGGATTATTAAAATCAGGAAGAGAGCGAAGATACGCTTTAAAAGAACTCAGACGGGACGAACAAATAAAGAAGAATGGAAGCAGGCAATCCTGGCGCAAGGCGCCAACCCCAAATCTTCAGAGACCCCATTCTAGTGCCTTGCAGGCGTGCCACGCCAGCCCCTTTGGTGTAACTGGGGCGCGCCGCTCCAACCCCTTTTCCAGATCATACTGACAAATTCTTCTTCTCGAATTTTGGCCCTAATTCACTTAGAATCGATTGATTTCTTCCAAACTTCCTTAGATTCAGTAACCTAACATAAGAAAAGGAAAATCTACTTAATTTTCCTCAAGAAAACCCCTTAAACTCAAAACCCTCACCTCAAGAACTCATCAAACTCCATTAATAAAGAATGAAGAACGAAACCTCAAGAAAACTCATCAAGAACTCAATACACGAAATGTCATGGATGAATTCAATAAGGAAACTCATGATTGGCATGAGTGTGAACTAACCCATCACTATGAAATCTTACATACCTCGAAAGAATAAAATTCTTGGCAAAAATCATCAAAGCTCGCAAGAATCTTGAACGTTCTTCTTTTCTCCTCTTGAACTCTTCTAAAAAACCCTAACCATGTTTAGGAATGAATTAAACTGATTCCAATCAGTTTATACCCCTAAAAGATTAACATAAATGAGCTAGGCTAGTGGGGGTAAGGAAAAGAATAAAATACCCCTCTTAAAACGGATGCATTGCCTTAACTGGACAGGCTGTACTCAAATGGGCATATCTTTCTCATCCGAACTCGGAATTTAGTAAACATGGTAGCGTTGGATATAGGACTCAACGACATTCAATTTTATATCTCATGGTCTACCTAAGTTATCCCGAGCTGAAAGTATTGGTCATTTAAAGTTTACCCAAAACTCACAGTTTAAGAATAACTTGCAAAAATTTCAAATTGGCTATTTCAAATTTAGTTCTTTCTAAGACTGAGGTGTTACAATATCTCTCACTTAGAAACATTCATCCTCGAATGAGATCACTCTAAATAGAATAGAGGGTAGAAACATCTAATACCCAACTAAACCACCTAACATATAATTTAACACAACAGAGCATATTAATTTAAAGAGTGTCTTACAAAAAGTCATTACCTAAAGAGATAGGGATATCTCTTCTTCATTTCCTCCTCATCCTCCCAAGTAGCTTCCTCAACAAACTGATTTCTCCATAAGACCTTGACTGATGCAATCTCCTTGGTTCTCAGCTTGCAAACTTGACGATCAAACATCTCAACGGGTATCTCCTTATAAGATAGGATATCCTTAATGCCAATATTCTCAGTAGGCATAATAACTGAAGGATCACCCAACATAGAAATGTGGAATACCGAATGGACTACTGCTAACTCTAACGGTAGTTCCAATTTATAAGCTACATTACCAATTCTCCTGTAAGGACCAACATACCGGGTACTAAGCTTTCCCTTCTTACCAAATCTCATAACACCCTTCATGGGTGAAGCCTTCAAGTAAACCCAATCATCCACCTCAAACTTCAAGTCTCTTCTCCTAACATATGTATAGGATTTCTGACAGCTTTGTGCAGTTTTCAAACTTTTTTTGAATGATCTTCACTTTATCTATAGCTTGATGAACCAAGTATAGTCCTATAAACCCAGCTTTGCCAACCTCAAATCATCCAATAGGAGATATATATCTTCTCCCATAGTTGTAAGCAAATTCTATGAGAGGTAAGTAATCATCCTAATTATCTTTGAAATTGATTACACAAGCCCTCAACATATCCTATAAATTCTAAATCATCCGCTTTGCTTGACCATCAGTCTAGCGATGAAAAGCAGTGCTCAAGTTTATGTTTGAACCCAAACCTTTCTGGAAAGACTTCCAAAATTGTGTGGTGAATTGTGCACCTCTATCTGAAATGATGGACAACAAAAATCCATGAAGTCTGAATATATCTTGAATATAAAACCAGGCATTATCTTCTGCCGAAAAAGTGGTCTTCACTGGCAAGAAATGAACTACGAATATTTACAATATTGGATAGAATCTATGGAAGATAAAAAACTATTAGAACAACTAATGGAGGAAAATTTATATATGTACCAAAGAACCCAAGATATGTTATATCTAGAATATATCATAAATAATATTACTGAAATACTCAGATTAAAACAACTATCGAAAGAATATTACAATAAATATTATTACATTTTACCATGAATTTTGCAATCCCAAAAAATAATATTAAAGAAATATCAAGATTAAGACACTTAACAAAAGAAAATTATAATAAAATCTTTAAAATAAATTACTCACCTACCACACTACCACTACCATGAATTTCTCTATTGACATCTAATTTTGACCCTCCCCGATAATAATTAATTTCGAGCTTCTTAATTTCCGAATGATTTAAAGTAATTAATTTAAGAAATTTTGAAAAAAAAGAAAATATAGTAGAATGATTTGCAAGTTATTTCGTCACTTGTTATAATTTTTAAATAACAATATGTCTTTTATATAATTACGTATATAATTAGTGTATTTTATAAATATTGGAAAATCATCTCAAAAAGATTTTGCTTAATTAGATATTTGGTTAGTTTGTTTAGTTATCTAATAGTTTACAATTTTGAGTTAATTAGCTAGTTTATAATTAAGATAATTATTATATAATTATGTGTCTAATTAGTATTTTACGAATATTCAAAAATTGTCTCAAAAAAGAGTTTAGTCTTACCAAAATATTTGGTTAATTAGTTTAGTTATATAATGGTCTATATTTTGAGCTAATTAGTTTATAATTAAGTTAATTATTTTATCTCGTTAAGAGTAACAAGCTCGTTAATTAATTTGTATTAATTCATCTTGTTTAAATTTAGGTCAATTTCAACAATCAAATTCGAGTTGGCTACCTCCGAAATTTATTTGAGCTATTGTCTGGTTACAATTTTTAGCCAAAAATGAAACATTCTAGTCAACCCATCCTAAGAAATCAAAGTTTTGGGCCTTTTCTTCTATCACTTTTCAGCAGTCCACTTTTCCTCGACCCAATTCCCTTTTGTTTTCCATGTTTTAGCAGCCTAATTCCCTAACTGACTCGGCCTATTTTATAATTCTAGAGAGACTTAGGTACTCAACCTCATAGCGACTGAAAAAAGCAAATTCACAACGATTCCAGCAACAAAAAGCGGCGTGAAAGCACGGAGACACGAGAAAAGCATTGAGGAATGCGTAACAGCAAAAGGTAGCGTTATTTCTTGTCTTCTTTCACCCAATGTCCCTTTCTGTTTTGTACGATTCGCAGCGTAGGAGCACGCGACTGTCCCATTTCCTCTTTCGGAATGGGACAAAACTCTTAAGAAAATGGTTGTTTCTCTCTAATGGGGAAATCTTTTTCGAAATTCAAATTTGGAATGGGAATTCGTCCAAATTTTTCACCTATTTTCCCCCCATTTTTCGAACCCTGGCTTCCCTTCTATATAATTGCTTTTATTCATCGTAAAGGGGGATTTTTTTTTTGGAGATTAAAAAAAAAATTGCATTAGAGATAATCGTTGGAGAAAAACAGTGAAATTGGAGGGGAGAGATTCTTTAGTGGGAAACTCTTTACTAAGGCAGAGAGGAGTTGGAAAAAGAGACGTTGGCAGGGAGAACAAAATTCACAGAGATAATAGTCTCAAAGCTTAAAATGGTATAAGGAATACATCTAAGATACATTTTTTTTGTTTCGTGGGTTGTTGGGAATCGCAAGAATTCTCCAAGTTTTGTTGTGGTCGGAAAGCTCGTCCTTTTCTCATTCTCGTCTCAGTTCCCTACCCGAAATAAGTTAACATCTCTTCCATTCTCCCCTTTTGTTACAATCCTATTTCATAGGACTAAAAATACATTCCAGTGATTTTCCTTTGTGTTTTTCTTACGTACATTTAGTATATCTCTCATTTCTTTAGCTTCTGTGTTTCAGAGTTATTCTTAGGCTTCTATATGTTTAAGTTTTACTCCAATCACGATTTTTGAGTATAGTTTAGCATAAATCAACTTTCTGATGTTTATTCCATTCCAGGTGAACTGTCTTCACTTTAGCGGTTCGTTTTAAACTTTGTTGTTAAGATAGCCTCGTCCTCGCTCGTTTCAAAACTAATAGTACCTTGACTATAACATAGTTTCTGATTCCTTGGGTTATGATTTTGATGTTGGACTACGAGATACATTCTTAAATACATGTAGTCTTTATGTTTGAGGTTTTGATGTTCAATCGTCCCAATGGAGTTTATAATATTGTTGTTTGTTTGAATGACTTGGGACACATGTTTATTCTCTCTGCTGCCTAGGGACACATTTTGATCTTAATCTAAAATCTCCTCATGCTCGTTCAACTCAACCCCCTATTTACTGTCTCATCGTTTTACTTTCTCTCTCCATTGGCAAATATCTGGCTGCGAATCGCTGTGATATAAATTTAAATTTCAGGTTCTAATTTGTTTGAAGTTCATAAATGTTTCAAGTCTCGTGTCTACCTTAGTTTCTATTTGTCTACCCACCTATTCTATTTTGATTCGCACTACCCCGTTCTGAATTTATTTGGTATTCACTTGGTCTAGTTTAGCATAGAATTTTGTCATCTGAACCAAGTGTTCACTTGGAGCTTTATTTTCTTACATTAAGCCTATGTAAGCGTGGTTAATAATTAAACATTTGTCCAGCATGTTTCCATATTTTATTTTATTTTCTTTGCCTAGTTGAATTCGTAAGATGATATGCTCCACTAATTTCCCTAGCTAAATTAAGCTTGTTTGAATTGCATTTTGCCATCAGTTTGTTAGTTACTGTCTCCAGGGGGGGATTTATTTATTTCATTTCCCTTTGGCCTGATTTGGTGGTCTTTCCTAATATATTGTAGTAGCATTGGTTCACTCATATGAAATTATATTCATTATTAAAGTGACTATGTTGGCGTAGCTTCAAGTTCATTTGGTTATGTGAGGTTAAGATGCTTCATTTAGAATCTTCTGGAATGGATGAATTATTTGATAGCAGCTTTGACATTAACAGTGGTATATTATGTTGCACACTATTCTATGGCATCATTTTTTTTATTTATTCATTTATCTTTTTTGAGCTTTTATGAGCCTTACTTACGTCAATTTCTTTTGCATGGGAAACCCGCCTGAGTTCACCACGAACTCCTGTTCCCTCTTACATTTTGGAGAGCCGTAAAGGCTCAAATTCCTCTCTTCGGGTCAACCAATCACAGCAATCGAAGAAAAAGTCCCATGAAAATTTGACGAACAGGATTTGGAGCAGATACGAGATTGTATATACTAGTATACACCTAGTGTATGCAAAAAATGAGAAGATAGGCTTAAAGAGGCCCACTCCTTTTTACGAAGTTGTATTTTGTTATGTTTGGGCCTAAGCCCTTTTATTTCCATTATTAGCATGTGTTAGTTATTAGGACGGTACCAAATGCAAGAAGTGGGCCTAAAGACCAATGGAAAAATTAGCTTATCTTAGGACAGGTGCAAATAGGTATGACCCCAAGCTGAATTTAGGCCCAAGTATTGATCCAGGCGGACAGGAAAACCAGACTTGAGCCCAAACCTTCTTTCCCTATCTCATTTATTTGTTATTACGTGCTTTATGTGTTAATTTAACCTTAAGGCCAATCATTCAAATCCCCAAAAGACACCCATTTTGAATTAATTACTTAACTAAATTACTTATCTTTCACTTGACTTTTAAAAAAAAAAAGAATACTAAATGAGTAAGTTTATGAAATACTTCACTTAGATAATATTTTATAATTATATTTTTTTCCCTTAAAATGGTCCTAACTAACAAAATAGTTCAATTTTGTAAGTCAAGCTAAGTTAAAATTATTTTAGCCAAATAGATTAATTGTCGAATAACCACATTAGTAGACATTCTAGGTGCTTTTAAAACCTTCATAGAATGTTAATAAGAACCTCGAGCCCTTTTTAAGTTTTCACTAGATTTCTGTTTTATTCTTTTGAAAATAGTAGTTTTCTTGATTTTTTCTTAGAAATTAAGTGGCGACTCTTAAAATCAGTCTTAAATATTTTTCTAAATAAAACAGAATGGCGACTCTGCTGGGGATTTGAATGGTTCTAACCTTAAGATTAATTTATTTGGTTATGTGTTTAACTGTCTACTTGTTTTATTTATGGTATATATTGAATTATGACATTAAGGGCATTCGATTTCGCCAAACGGCAAATAGACTGCATTAGGAAAAAAGGCGGTTACGTGACTTACCACGGTTGTCCTTCAGAAAAAACATAAGTTAAATTCTTTGGAAGTGATAAACGAATAGTTGGATTGTGGTCATCCAACGTTGTTTATTAGACTTTATCCCGTTGTTTGTCCGACTCGGGTAACCGTCATTTCTCAACCAATTCTAGTCAACCTAGAGTAGAGCGAAACCAAATCCAAATCTAAGCATTAGCCTAAGACGGCTTAATACCCAAGGTGTATTAAGTCCATTAGTAAAACCGCCAAATATCATGTCCAAGATCCACAACCTAACGACATATCATATTATTTGACACTTGAAAGATGTATGTGTAGAAACCAAATTGTTGCCTATTTAGAGGGAGGGAATCTTAACTGTGCTTTATTTTATAGGTATGGATCGATTTCCTAAATTCGACATGATAGTGGAAGCCCCAATTTTGCTCAAAATATGGTACAACGACCTCACTGTGATTCACAAAAGGTCCCTCAACAAATACGTAGGAGCCCTAACAGAACTCATCAACATGGTTGGGTGGCTCGAGCTGATTGAGGTCCTCACAGGTTATTGGGACAACGAGAAAATGGTGTTCCGATTTGGAACCATGGAAATCACCCCGACAATTGAAGAAATTCGGGATGGAATAGACACAGTTGGTACAGGACTTGAAAGAAGAGTGAGAAAGCAGGAAAATATCTTAATCCCTAACAAGCCTACTCTCGAGGATATTATAAATTGGCTCGGATTAAGGAAGGATTGTGCTTACTGGGCAGAAGGTTCTAGCATTTATTTTATGGATCTCTATGCTAGATTCAGGCATGCGAGCTTTTATGTGAAATACAACCAAGAGTTCAAGGTCACCTTCAGAGAATGGGATGAGATCAGACCTTTGGCATTTACCATCGCACTATTAGGCACCATGGTTTTCCCACACGGCCCGAGCTTCAGTATTAACATCCGAGTGATAATGCTTGCTCACACTCTGTTCCACGGACATCTAAACCAAGGACAAGTAAAGTATTATCCTATCGCACCTGTCATCCTTTCCGACATGTACCGTGCTTTGGGAAAATGCAAGGAGGGGCATCGTTATTTTCAGGGTTGCAACCTTCTCCTCCAATGGTGGATAATGAGTCACTTAGTGAAGAGAAATGGAACTCAAGAACTCCATACCCTCGATGAGTGTAACTCTCTTAAGAGTTTGAATGACATGCTGTTCTGGGCAGACCTAGAAAAAAGAAGAACCAGAGAAAGATGGGCTCAAATTTTTTCTAAGTTGAGAGAAGAAAACATCCAGTAGATGTTCGACCGTTTCATCTCAAAAGATGTCATAGTACGGGGCGACAGACAACTTGTGCTTCCTCTACCAGGTATTCGAGGTATCCGCCCGTATGCGCCCATCCGGGTCCTGAGGCAGTTCGGAAGAAGACAAACTACACCTCCAGAAGCATACTACCGTATCTATGTGTTCGACATCGGGGATGATAGAGTGCATGAGGCTTCAGAGATGCTGAGAGAAAAGAAAAGAGCAGTGCGAATGAAAGACAATACCATTGCCGCGGACCGATTTAATGCTGGGTACGATGAGACCTACAAAGCTTGGTTGAAACACAATATACAGGGTATCTCCTTCTCAGTTCCGAACATTTACTGCAGTGTAGAGGACAAAGAGTCCAAAGCTTTGATAGAACTAAGAGAGGTAAGAAGAGAAGCCCAGAAAATGCACAATGAATTTCTCCGAAAGCAAGAGGAGGACAATTACGCCCTCGAAAGCGTGACTCAAGAATTGGAAAGATTGAGAAGCGATTTGGGAGAGCTTAACTTGTGGATTGGAGATAAGAAAAGCGGAATGTGTCTCGAAGACTGGGAAGAGAAAGGTCGTCGGAGCGAAGGATACTTGCTAATGATTCAATATAGGCTTCAACATCTCATGGCACAGAACAAGAGGAGCAGATCAGAGGCGGGGCCATCGGGAGCGTCTTAGCAGATTTTGCCCCTGCGTGAGTTTTGCTATATGTACTTATTGTTAATTGCCCCTGCGTAGGCTCGCCTTTTTTGTATTTTGGTACTCTTTTCAAATGACCCCTGCGTGGGCCTTTCTTTTGTATTTTTTCGTTTATTCCATACTTCCCCTGCTTATTTTCGCCTCTTGAACATCATTTTTATGCGAAATTTTCTTCGGGGTGACAAAATGGTTCAATTCTACACATACATCTTTCAAATACGCTAGGCCTACCCTTGGCACAAAAGGGCCCCCTTACTTGCTTAGGACACGCGATATTTGTTTGATTTCTTGTATGCTTTAACTGTTTATGTGATACGTTGCTTTGAATGAGAGTATTTTTAGCCCACTCCTTTTTAAAATTTTCTGAAAATTTTTCCAATACCAAATAAAAGTCACTACCAAATGTCCGACCAAAATTCCATGAGTCCTAAGTTTCTCAGCCAGAAATAAAATCCTACTACCAAATTCTAAAATATTACGCTATCATCTCAGAAAATGTGAAATTGCGGCTAAGATGGAAAAGGGCAAGGGTATCGACATATTGCTAACTGAGGAGGATTTGAGGATGGAGTTGCAGCGGCTCAAACAGGAGATTCAAGAAACCAGAGAAAGGAGAATGGAAGTAGAGTTTGCCACCGCGGTCGCACGAGTGGCAAATGCGGCACTAGACGCAGAGTTGGCAGCAAAAATGACAAAATGTGTTGTTATAGATTAAGAGATAACTGTCGTGCATAAGAAACGCGATGCCTTAAAAAATATAACCCTAACGCTTCAAAAGCCACATGGAAAGCATTATTTTCTTTAACCAAAAGACCACTAACAGTCGTCCCGAAGACACTCACATTGAAGCTGCCGAAGAAGATACTGGGAGGAAATTGTCTATAGACCTACTCTACAAGGACAGTGGAAAGAAGGGAATAAAAAATTACCCACAAAACATATGAGTTTACCCCTGCATGATTAATGCAACAATCGGAAGGAAAATGGCTTGGATGGAAGCACACTCTACCTTTAGAAGCTTTATTGTCTGTGTTTCACTTTCTTTGTAATCACCAGAAATGAATGAATGAAATGAAAATTTTTCTTTGTATTCGAACTACGTAAGGCCTGAATTCTCCTTGGGAGATACGTAGGCAGCCTTTCAAGACCCGGCCCCTATCTTTTTCAAATTTTCTCTCCCCCCTCTTTCATTCTAAAAGGAAATATTGAGTTCAGATCAACAGATGTCGGAAGATGTAGCAAAAATACCGTAGCTCAACGCCATTTAGCCTTTCTGAGTCACTAGCCCCAAAATAAAATGAGCAAATTCCTGCTTGTTCAAAAATCAGTACCCATTACTCGTGGGTTAACGTGTCTTCAAACGAAGCAACTTTTATGTGTTTATATGCTTTCTATGTGATATCTTGCATTATTCATCCAAAACTAATACTGACAGATTTTCCTTTGAATTGTTTTTCTCTACAGGTAGTTAAAACTGATCTGTGTTGATACACTGGCCGATCATCCTTATTTCACTAGATCTAAAGGTCCTGCAGATTCCTTCCCTGGTCAAAGTTCACAAAGGGGAAGAACAACAATGGGCGATAACAATGAAGAAACCAGCCTTACTGATGTCGTAGTGGCTCAGCCCGCCCTTGCTGATCAGAATGAACTGATCCTGCAGTTGATGCAACAAATTGCTGAGATGAAGGTCGAGATGCAGAGAAAATGAGATTTGCCTCCTCCGATTTTTGCTGTCAACACTCAACCAGACGGAAGACCTCCAGCTCAAATTCCCCCTTCTAACGCGAAACAAGCTCAGAACCTGTCCTCAGCTCCCGCTCATAATCCCTCCATCATTGACCTTACCACCCAAAACCCTCATTACGCGTCAGCCTCTTATCCAACACCACCCCCTCCTCCAAATACCAACCTCCAAGCGCCACTCCCTCCCCCTAATGCAAACCACCAAACTGGCCTACCCCCTCACAGTCAAAACGCTAATAATCCACGCACTTTCCTCCTTCACAAAAACCAATACACTAACCCCCAGACTTTCCTCCAAAACTATCACGCCCCTTTAAATGGACAAAGTCCCTCCATCGCTCCACCCCTACCTCAGAAAGCCGCTTTCTAAATCTCGATTCCCAACGAGCATGATGTCAATGGTTTTGAGCTCGACCATTATGAGGAGTGAGAGAGAGAGTGGAGGTCAAAAGAAGAGGCCGCCAAGTTGGATATGAAGGAAGAGATTTGAAAGGCCATGAAAGAGTTGCAGTGTATTCCTGAAGTTGCTGGTTTGAGTTACGAGGATCTATGCATTCATCCAAATTTGGACCTCCCGGAAGGGTTCAAGGTGCCAAAGTTTGACATCTTCGGAGGAATAGGGAACCCCCTAGCGCACCTGAGGGCCTACTGTGACCAACTAGTAGGAGTTGGAAGAGATGAAGCTTTACTGATGCGGCTTTTTAGCCGAAGTCTGAGTGGAGAGGCTCTGGAATAGTTTACATCTCATGAAACGAGACAGTGGCCTAGCTGGAATGCTCTGGCTAAGGACTTTATAGAACGATTCGCATATAATGTGGAGATTGTTCCTGATCGTTATTCCCTAGAAAAGGTGAAGCATAAATCAAATGAGAATTACAGAGAATTTGCATACATATGGCAAAAGGAGGCAGCTAGAGTTAGACCTCCCATGTCAGAAAAGGAAATTGTCGAAGTGTTTGTGCGGGTGCAGGAGCCCGAATATTATAACAGAATCATGTTGCTCGTTGGAGCGAAATTTGCTAAGATAGTCAAGGTAAGTGAGACTATCGAAGATGGACTGAGAACCGGGAAGATTGTCCGTGTTACTGCCTCTCCTGAATCTTCGGGCTTGTTGAAGAAGAAAAGAGAGGATGTGTCCTCTATCTCTTATGAAGGAAAAAAGACCCCAAGGAAATCCTCATCATACCAAAGTCGTTCTTGACCTTCACAGAATTCATTCCCGGCTTGTTATGCATAGGCTGATTACCAAAATACCCCTCCTCCCAGTTATCAAAATACTCTCCCTCCTAGCTACCAGACTCCCCCTACTATCTACCAAACTCCCCTTCCAATTTACCAGACCCCATCTCATCACTATCGAAATACCGCCCCCAACTCTGCCAATATTCAGACAAATTACCAAACGCCTCCCGCAATGTACCAAACCCCAGCTCCACTTTATCAAAATACCCCCCCGAACTACCAAGCTCCACAACCAAACTACCAAACCAACTCATATCCCAGATATTAAGCCCCTTGTCCGAACACTCCAAATTATCATCAAATGCCTCCCGCTCAGCAAGGCAATTATGATCCCCCCCATCCTAGATTTGAGAAGAAGCCTGCCAAAATTTTCACTCCGCTTATTGAAAGCTGAACAAAGCTGTTCGAGCGATTAACTGCGGCAGGATATATTCATCCAGTGGGTCCCAAGCCGGTTGACACTAGTTCAAAGTTTTACAGACCTGATCAGAGGTGCGCGTATCACTCCAATAGTGTTGGACATGATACTAAAGACTGCATCAACCTGAAGCATAAGATCCAAGACCTGATTGACCAGAACGTGGTCTCTCTTCAGACGGTCGCGCCCAATGTCAATAGTAATCCTTTGCCAAATCATGGAGGCGCTACTATCAATATGATAGAGACAGATGATGACTGGTGCGTGACAAAGACAATAGTTCCAATTGTTTCTGATGAGTTGGAAAAGGCTGTGGCCTCGTTGAGCATTAGGGAGAAGAAAGAGTTTGTGATTCTGACACCCGAGAAGGCTGTTGCCTTGGTGCCGAGAGAAACTCTTGCCCGACCAAAGTTTGTTATTGAAACGGCTGTTACTCAAAGCATGACCAGATCTGGCAGGTGCTACACACCGGAAGAATTGACCCAAGGAGGGCAGAAAAAAGATCAGACTAAAAGGCCGATTAGTGAAGCTGAAGCTGAAGAGTTCCGGAGGAAAATGCAGCCGAAAGATTATTCAATTGTGAAGCATTTGGAGAAGACGCCGGCTCAGATCTCTGTGTGGGCCTTACTGATGAGTTCGCAGTTACATAGGCAGGCTCTGATGAGGGCTTTGGATGATACTTACGTGCCTGTGGGTACTAACAATGACAATTTAGCAGCTATGATAAACCAGGTCATCCGAGGACACCGAATAAATTTTTGTGATGAAGAGTTGCCCTTTGAAGGGAGGATGCACAACAAAGCCTTGCACGTCACCTATATGTGTCGAGACAAGATAATTAATCGCGTCTTGGTCGATGACGGATCCGGTCTTAATATTTGTTCGCTCTCAACTTTGAGGCAGTTGAAATTCGACTTGGGAAAGTTTCACCAGAACCAAGTCAATGTGAGGGCCTTTGATGGAGTGCAAAGAGACACATTGGGTGCAGTAAACTTGCATATTCAGGTGGGTCTGGCAGATTTTAATGTGGAGTTCCAGGTGTTGGATATCAACACCAGTTACAACTTGCTTCTGGGAAGACCGTTCATTCATATGGCTGGGGCTGTATCCTCTACCCTTCACCAACTAATGAAATTTATTTGGAAGGATTAGAAATTGGTCATTTATGGTGAAGGAAGCCATTATAATGGGTATACACCGATCGTTGATGATGTCTCTCGAGGTTGTGACTTCTACACGGTGGAGCTGGTAAATGCCACTGGTGATGATTTGGCCTCGCAACCTCCTATGCCCTCCGTTTACAAGATGATTGCTACCGTCATGCTCCAGAATGGTTTCGAATCAGGTTTTTGGTTGGGGAAGCATCTCCAAGGATTTGTCGAGCCTATCCAAATTCCCGCCAAAGGAGCAAAATTTGGCTTGGGATATGTCCCAACAGATGACGAAACAGAGATGAAGAGCAAGAGTGTTGATCAAGCACTGACCAGGCCAATTCCTCATATGTACCAGTCATTTCCAGTACGAGAAAATGTCAACGATGGTGGTTCGGGGAAGGAATCTGGGGCCTTTTTGAGGAGATTGATGCGGTCATTGAGGAAGACGCTGGGACATCAGGCATCAGTGATGCAGAACTTGAGGAGCCATTGCAGAACTGGACCTTCACACCACTCTTGATTTCCCGCTCATCTGGGTAGAAAGGATATGTGTTTTATTCGTTTTTAAAATTGGTGGTAGTTCGGAAGAGGCCCGAGACCCACCCTTTATGCAGTTTTTATTTGTTTGAAGTTTTAAATTTCCCTGTGATGTTTAAAAAGGCAAAATGGCTCTCGGCCATGGCCAAAGTTTGCACTCGTTTTCCAATTTCAATGAAAGCCTCGTTTATCAAAATTTGTTATCTATTTATCGATTATTTTTACTAACTTTGCTTGTTTATGATTTCAGTAATATTAATTTAAAACCTGCCAATGTCATGTCATGTCATGAGCTGAACGAACAAAATGAGGCTGGTGATGATGAATGCGATGTGTATGAAGATGAAAATGAGGTATCCAAATATGTTGTCGAAGAGTTTCGACAATTTGAGAATCAACACAAGCCAAATTTGGAAGAAACTGAAATTGTGAATCTCGGAGATGAGAAATGTGTTAAAGAAATAAGAATCAGCGTCCATCTGATTGAAGCTCAAAGAAGAGACTTGGTTCATTTGCTTAGAGAATACATTGATATATTTGCCTGGTCTTATGAAGATATGCCGGGGCTGAGTACGAATATGGTGTCCCACAAGTTGCCAATTAATCTAAAATTCAATCCAATAATCCAAAAGACTCGAAGTTTAAGCCTGAGTTGAGTTTGAAGATCAAAGAAGAGATTACCAAACAGATCGAGTCTC
The DNA here is from genome assembly GCA_029007595.1 of Solanum commersonii. NCBI lineage: Eukaryota > Viridiplantae > Streptophyta > Magnoliopsida > Solanales > Solanaceae > Solanum > Solanum commersonii. Next base: position 1,544,413 of record JAJTWQ010000093.1, on the reverse strand, counting down.
AAGTAGTGGAAGTGACGCAATATCCAACTTGGCTAACCAATGTTGTTCCAGTGGCCAAAAAAGATGGGAAGATCAGAATTTGTGTCGATTACAGAGATCTCAATAAAGCTAGCCCGAAAGATAATTTTCCATTGCCAAACATTCACATCATCATCGATAACTGTGCTAAGCATGAGATGCAGTCGTTCGTGGATTGTTATGCGGGCTATCACCAGATCCTGATGGATGAAGAAGATGCAGAAAAGACAGCTTTCATCACGCCTTGGGGTGTATATCATTATCGGGTGATGCCGTTTGGTCTCAAGAATGCCGGTGCTACTTACATGAGGGCCATGACGACCATCTTTCATGATATGATTCATAAGGAGATCGAGGTGTATGTAGATGATGTCATAATCAAGTCTCGCGAGAGTTCGGATCACTTGACTCACTTGAGGAAGTTCTTTAATCGCTTGCGTCGATACAATTTGAAGCTAAATCCCGCCAAGTGTGCTTTTGGAGTGCCAGCTGGCAAGTTGTTGGGATTTATAGTCAGCAGGAGGGGAATTGAGCTTGACCCTTCTAAGATCAAGGCGATCCAAGAATTGCCTCCTCCAAAGACCAAGAAAGAGGTGATGAGTTTTTTGGGAAGGTTGAACCACATCAGTCGATTTATAGCTCAATCCACCGTGGTGTGTGAACCCATCTTTAAATTATTGAAAAAAGATGTCTCGACCAAGTGGACCGGAGAATGCCAAACGGCTTTTGATGCCATCAAGAACTATTTGTCCAATCCGCCGGTGTTGGTCCCTCCGCGAGAGAGGAGTCCATTATTGCTATATTTGTTTGTCTCAGATAATGCATTGGGATGCGTGCATGGTCAACATGACAAAACTGGAAAGAAAGAGCGAGCCATATATTACTTGAGCAAAAAATTCACCCCGTATGAGGCTCGTTACACTCTTTTGGAGAGAACGTGTTGTGCTTTGACTTGGATCGCTCAAAAGTTGAGACATTATTTGTCTTCTTATACCACATACCTTATTTCCATGATGGACCCGTTGAAGTATATTTTCCAGAAAGCAATGCCGATCGGGAAGTTGGCTAAATGGCAAATGCTTTTGACTGAGTTTGACATTGTGTATGTGACTCAGAAGGCGATAAAGGCACAAGCATTGGCTGATCATCTTGCAGAGAATCCAGTTGATGAAGAGTATGAACCGCTCAAGACTTATTTTCCTGATGAAGAAGTAGCGTTTGTGGGCGAGGATATTTTTGAAGCATACCCTGGTTGGAGAGTGTTCTTTGATGGAGCGGCGAATTATCAAGGAAAAGGAATCGGAGCGGTCTTAGTGTCAAAAACCGGTCAGCACTATCCTATGGCGGCTAAACTCCAATTTGAATGCACACACAACATGGCTGAGTATGAAGCTTGCATCCTCGGTTTGATGATGGCAATTGATATGAATGTTCACGAATTGCTGGTTATCGGAGATTCAGATTTGCTGATTCATCAGGTTCAAGGAGAATGGGCCGTAAAAAGCCCAAAGATCACACCGTACGTGCAGTATATACAGAAGCTGTGCAAAAGATTTCGCAAGATTGAGTTCAGACACACTCCCAGGACGCAGAATGAGTTGGCTGATGCTCTTGCCACCATTGCCTCGATGATTAAACATCCAGATACAAGTTATATTGATCCAGTGGATATAGAGGTAAAAGAGCAGTCTGTCCATTGTTCGCATGTTGAAGCGGAACCAGATGGTTTACCTTGGTATTTTGACATCAAGAAGTATTTAGAGGACGGGACTTATCCTGAGAATGCAACGTTTAACCAGAAGAAGTCGATACGCCGTATGGCCCTCAATTTCTTTGCAAGTGGGGAAATCCTTTATAGGAGGACTCCAGATTTAGGTTTTCTCAGATGCGTTGATGCTAGCGAAGCTCCGAAGCTTCTGGACCAGATACATGTCGGAGTTTGTGGTACTCACATGAATGGGCTCACTTTGGTGAGGAAGATCCTTCGAGCCGGTTATTTTTGGATGACTATGGAGCATGATTGTTGCAAGTTTGTGCAGAAGTGCATAAATGTCAGGTGCATGGAGATTTGATTCGAGTGCCGCTTCATAAACTCAATGCTATGAGTTCACCTTGGCTATTTGTAATTTGGGGCATGGATGTCATTGGTCCAATAGAGCCAGCCGCCTCTAACGGACACAGATTTATTTTGGTTGCCATTGACTACTTCACCAAGTGGGTGGAAGCAGCTTCGTACAAGTCGGTGACTAAGAATGTTGTAGCGGATTTTGTTCGCAACAACTTGATATGTAGGTTTGGAGTACCGAAATCCATCATCACTGATAATGGGGTGAATCTCAATAGTCACTTGATAAGAGAGATATGTGAACAATTCAAGATTACACACCAAAACTCAATCGCTTATCGTCCCCAAATGAATGGAGCTGTAGAAGCCGCCAACAAGAACATCAAGAAGATCTTGAGGAAGATGATTGACAATCGCAAAGGTTGGCACGAAATGTTGTCATATGCTTTGTTGGGTTACCGAACGACTGTCAGAACATCAGTTGGAGCTACTCCATATTTGCTTGTATATGGAACAGAAGCAGTTATACCTGCAGAAGTTGAAATACCTTCATTGAGAATAATCCAAGAAGTCGAATTAAGTGACGCTGAAGGGGTTCGCAAGCGGATTGATCAGTTAACATTGATTGATGAAAAAAGAATGGTTGTTGTGTGTCATGGCCAATTATATCGACAGAGAATGATTTGTGCTTTTCACAAGAAAGTAAGAGCCAGAATGTTTGAAGTTGGTCGGTTGGTTCTCAAACGTATTTTCCCTCACCAGGACAAATATAAAGGAAAATTTGCACCAAATTGGCAAGGACCCTACATGGTTCGCAAAGTGTTAACTGGAGGTGCCTTAGTCCTGTCGGAGATGGATGGCACCGAATAGCCGAAACCGATCAACTCAGATGCTGTCAAGAGATACTACGCATGAAGCTTCAATTTTTATTTCCATTATTTTCTTGTAATCGTTTTATTTGCTTGTAATTACTTTGTTTAGAATCTATCCCTTTGTAATGAACTACGTCTGGCCTGAATTCTCAAGAATGAGATACGTAGGCGGCCTATGTCAGCCTCGATCGGTTTCTTTGTAAATTTCTTATTTTTGTTAATCCTCGAGAGGGGGAACTACGTTTGACCTGATTTCTGCCTCAACGGGATACGTAGGCGCCACAACAGTTCGATCATTTTTCCCGTAAGGATTTCTATTTTTCTTTACAATAGAAACTGGGATAGAATTTTTGAGAGGAACTCAAAAATTCTCAAAAAGAAGATCTCTCCAACAAAGTCAAGACTGAAGTTACTTGGAAATCTGTAACTGGGACAAAATTTTTGAGGGGATCTCAAAGTTTCGTGATTTACTCACCAACAGTTAAAGATAAGTTAAGACAGTTAACTGGGACAGAAATTTTTGAGGATGACCTCAAAAATTTCAATAAGGATCAACGAGAATTTAGAGCAACTTTGAATACTTCCCAACAAGTGATCAGACAGATCTCGAAACACTAACTCCGAATGACGTTCATTTAACTTGACGTGACATGACACTTGTCAGCGACCTTTCCAAATATTCCTTTTCGAAAATCTATTTTTCTTAAAAAACTTTTATTTCGTGTCTAAATTATTTTGCATAAATATATTTTGTCTTATCTATCAAGAAGCGGGAGATCAGAAAAATCAATCGGAGATAGTCAGACAAGGAGCAGACAATTGAAGAAACTGACACAGATCAGTTCGTTCTAAAAAACTAACAATTTTTCTGTGGATGCAGGTCTTTAAGCTTGCCTCGAGATCAGTGTACTCTTCCATCCGATGAATATGGAGAAGCCAAAAGGGCGAGGAGCTCTCCAAAATTGACAATTTTTCTGTGGATGCAGAAAATATCTTATGCTTCTTATACCAAGAATTGGGAATATGAGTAACATTACTTTATTCAAATTCTCAGCAAGGCAAGGTTCATAATGAACATGCAATTATGTTCGGAGATGAGACAAATGAAAACCTTGAAGCGACAAATATTTTATTTATTTTTCAGCAACTAAAGATACCTGGAAGACGTTTATCTACATTAGATTATCAGATATGATAATATTCTTACCCGGAGAGTCATTTATATCGTATTGTCAAATGAGATGATACCACTACTCCGAGGGTCATTTTTGTTTGTATTGTCGATTGAGAAAATACCACTACCCGGAGAGTCATTTATATCGTATTGTCAAATGAGATGATACCACTGCTCCGAGGGTCATGTTTATTGTATTGTCGACTCAGACGATGCCGCCTTCCAAAATATACCCAGAAGATCACATATGTTGCTCGGCGAAGCATTATCTTCATTTGATATCAGGGAGACATTATCACACACAAAAAAAAATCATGCATCGCGAGACAAAGAATTCATGCATTGCAAGAAAAGATCCATGCATTGCAGAAAAAAGTCATGCATTGCAAGACAAAGAATTCATGCATTACAAGAAAAGATTCATGCATCGCGGGAAAAGATTCATACATCGCGAGAAAAGAGAAGGTTCATGCATTGTGAGAAAAAATAATAATTCATGCATTGCAAAGAGAGGAAATTCATGCATCACGGAAAAAGAGATTCATGCATTGCAAGAGAAATTCATGCATAACAAGAGGAAAAAGTCATGCATCGCGGGAAAAAAATTCATGCATCGCGGGAAAAAAAATTCATGCATAGCAAGAGAATGAAATCATGCATTGCGGAAAAAGATTAAAAGATTCATGCATAACAAGAAGAAAAGTCATGCATCGCGGGAAAAAGGATTCATGCATCGCGAGGAAAAAGATTCATGCATTGCAAGAGAAGATTCATGCATCGCGGGAAAAATATTTATGCATGACGAGAAAAAAGATTCATGCATTGCAAGAAGAAATTCATGCATCGCGGAATAAGAGATTCATGCATTGCAAGAGAAATTCATGCATAACAAGAGGAAAAAGTCATGCATCGCGGAAAAGAAATTCATGTATAGCAAGAGAATGAAATCATGCATTGCAAGAGAAAGAAATCATGCATTGCGGGAAAAGATTCATGCATCGAGGAAAAAAGATTCATGCATCGCAAGAGATTCATGCATAGCAAGAGAAAAAGTCATGTATCGCGGAAAAGTGATTTATGCATAGCAAGAGAAGATTCATGCATCGCGGGAAAAATATTCATGCATCGCGGGAAAAAAGATTCATGAATTGCAAGGAAAAAGATTCATGCATCGCGGGAAAAATATTCATGCATCGCGGGAAAAAAGATTCATGAATTGCAAGGAAAAAGATTCATGCATTGCAAGAGAAGATTCATGCATCGCGGGAAAAAAATTCATGCATCGTGAGAAAAAATATTCATGCATTGCAAGAGAAGATTTATGCATCGCAGGAAAAAGATTCATATATAGCGAAAAAGAGATTCATGTACAGCAAGAAAAGAATTCATGCATCGCGAAAAAGACATTTATGCATAGCAAGAAGAAGAAACCATGCATAGCAAGAGAAAATGTCATGCATCACGAGAAAGAGATTCATGCATAGCAAGAGAAGATTCATACATCGCGGGAAAGGAATTTATGCATCACAAGAGAAAGGTTTATCCATCAAAAAAAAAATCAACATCAATTGCATCATTTCTTTGCAAAAACAACGCAATCAAAACGACTATCAACATATTACGTCAACTTATTTTATTGCTTTGACATCAAAGAAAGAGTACACTAAAGATTATATTGCAAATATGAGACAGAAGCTTTATTTGCTTTACGTCGAATCCGATGGAGTTGACGCTAAATGTTCAAGGAGAGCAATTAAGTGTCAACATGGTAAAAGACACTATCCCTCCATTTGAATTGCATTTTTATGCTAATGAGTTTTATCTCAGTCTTTGTCGAGAGCATCCGAGAGGATGAATTCTCAAAAAACAAACCACAGGTGCGGACGACATAAAAAAGGATGCAGCACAACGTGGAACCTTTTCTTAGCAGCGAACTGGGACATAGTCCAAAGAGGAGTGTCAAACTCTTAGGACGCGAGATGAGGAGCGACTTCCACCACAATCAAACCACACCCCTATCAGAAGGCATGTGGGTTTATATTTGGGTTTGTCGGTTTTGGTTTCGCATTTGGGAATTTTTTGTCTCTATCGGAAGCAGCTTTCCAATCTGAGTGACGATGTACAAAGAGCTTTGGAAATTATGTTCGTGTAAGTTCTTACTTATTGGTGTGAAGTGCACCACATTCATGGCTAAGAGGTTGCAAGCCTCTTTTTCATACTCGATTCACCTTGTCACTCGTCCTGAACCGAAGGATATCTTAGCATAAGAGATTTCCTTTTCAACCGATAGAGTCGAACTACAAGCAGCCTGATTCCCTAAGTTGAGGGATATGTAGGCGGGATCAGTGTTGAAAACTCGACTATATTCCAATACTCGCTCTTAAATCTTATTCCAAAGCATTCTGGTCTATTCATAATTCGATAACGAGGTGACTTTTGAATTTTTTCAAATCGTGCGCCAAATCAAACGTATCGAACTACAAGTGGCCTGAATTCTCATATAACTTGAGATATGTAGGAAATCCACTTCTGGGGTTGGGCCATAATTCCTAAAGACCGTACCAAAAACCCCTTTTTCAGGAAGATGAAGATGTGGTCGGTCAAAATTAGATTAGTCAAATTCATTTTCCTCGAATTTCTTGTATCAACTCAAGTAAAACGAGGGACAGTTATTGACATCTAATTTTGACCCTCCCCGATAATAATTAATTTCGAGCTTCTTAATTTCCGAATGATTTAAAGTGATTAATTTTAGAAATTTTGAAAAAAAAAAAAAAATATAATAGAATAATTTGCAAGTTGTTTCGTCACTTGTTATAATTTTTAAATAACAATATGTCTTTTATATAATTACGTATATAATTAGTGTATTTTATAAATATTGGAAAATCATCTCAAAAAGATTTTGCTTAATTAGATATTTGGTTAGTTTGTTTAGTTATCTAATAGTTTACAATTTTGAGTTAACTAGCTAGTTTATAATTAAGATAATTATTATATAATTATGTGTCTAATTAGTATTTTACGAATATTCGAAAATTGTCTCAAAAAAGAGTTTAGTCTTACCAAAATATTTGGTTAATTAGTTTAGTTATATAATGGTCTATATTTTAAGCTAATTAGTTTATAATTAAGTTAATCATTTTATCTCGTTAAGAGTAACAAGCTCGTTAATTAATTGGTATTAATTCATCTTGTTTAAATTTAGGTCAATTTCATCAATCAAATTCGAGTTGGCTACCTCCAAAATTTATTTGAGCTATTGTTTGGTTACAATTTTTAGCCAAAAATGAAACATTCTAGTCAACCCATCCTAAGAAATCAAAGTTTTGGGCCTTTTCTTCTATCACTTTTCAGCAGTCCACTTTTCCTGGACCCAATTCCCTTTTGTTTTCCATGTTTTAGCAGCCCAATTCCCTAACTGACTCAGCCCACTTTATAATTCTAGAGAGACTTAGGTACTCAACCTCATAGAGACTAAAAAAAGCAAATTCACAACGATTCCAGCAACAAGAAGCGGCGTGAAAGCACGGAGACACGAGAAAAGTAGTGAGGAATGCGTAACAGCAGAAGGTAGCATTATTCCTTGTCTTCTTTCACCCAACGTCCCTCTCTGTTTTGTACGATTCGCAGCGCAGGAGCACGCGACTGTCCCATTTTCTCATTCGGTATGGGACAAAACTCTTAAGAAAAAGGTTGTTTCGCTCTAATGGGGAAATCTTTTTCGAAATTCAAATTTGGAATGGGAATTCGTCCAAATTTTTCACCTGTTTTCCCCCCATTTTCCGAACCCTGGCTTCCCTTCTATATAATTGCTTTTATTCATCGTAAAGGGGGATTTTTTTTTTTGGAGCTTTAAAAAAAAATTGCATTAGAGATAATCGTTGGAGAAAAACAGTGAAATTGGAGGGGAGAGATTCTTTAGTGGGAAACTCTTTACTAAGGTAGAGAGGAGTTGGAAAAAGAGACGTTGGCAGGGAGAACAAAATTCACAGAGATAATAGTCTCAAAGCTTAAAATGGTATAAGGAATACATCTAAGATACATTTTTTTTGTTTCGTGGGTTGCTGGGAATCGCAAGAATTCTCCAAGTTTTGTTGTGGTCGGAAAGCTCGTCCTTTTCTCGTTCTCGTCTCAGTTCCCTGCCCGAAATAAGGTAACATCTCTTCCATTCTCCCCTTTTGTTACAATCCTATTTCATATGACTAAAAATATATTCTAGTGATTTTCCTTTGTGTTTTTCTTACGTACATTTAGTATATCTCTCATTTCTTTAGCTTCTGTGTTTCAGAGTTATTCTTAGGCTTCTATATGTTTAAGTTTTACTCCAATCACGATTTTTGAGTATAGTTTAGCATAAATCAACTTTCTGATGTTTATTCCATTCCAGGTGAACTGTCTTCACTTTAGCGGTTCATTTTAAACTTTGTTGTTAAGATAGCCTCGTCCTCGCTCGTTTCAAAACTAATAGTACCTCGACTATAGCATAGTTTCTGATTCCTTGGGTTATGATTTTGATGTTGGACTACGAGATACATTCTTAAATACATGTAGTCTTTATGTTCGAGGTTTTGATGTTCAATCATCCCAATGGAGTTTATAATATTGCTGTTTGTTTGAATGACTTGGGACACATGTTTATTCTCTCTGCTGCCTAGGGACACATTTTGATCTTAATCTGAAATCTCTTCATGCTCGTTCAACTCAACCCCCTATTTACTGCCTCATCATTTTACTTTTTCTCTCCATTGGCAAATATCTGGCTGCGAATCGCTGTGATATAAATTTAAATTTCAGGTTCTAGGTTGTTTGAAGTTCATAAATGTTTCAAGTCTCATGTCTACCTTAGTTTCTATTCGTCTACCCACCTATTCTTTTTTGATTCGCACTACCCCGTTCTGAATTTATTTGGTATTCACTTGGTCTAGTTTAGCATCGAATTTTGTCATCTGAACCAAATGTTCACTTGGAGCTTTATTTTCTTACATTAAGCCTATGTAAGCATGGTTAATAATTAAACATTTGTCCAGCATGTTTCCATATTTTATTTTATTTTCTTTGCCTAGTTGAATTCGTAAGATGATATGCTCCACTAATTTCCCTAGCTAAATTAAGCTTGTTTAAAGTGCATTTTGCCATCAGTTTGTTAGTTACTGTCTCCCGGGGGGGTTTATTTATTTCATTTCCCTTTGGCCTGATTTGGTGGTCTTTCCTAATATATTGTAGTAGCATTGGTTCACTCATATGAAATTATATTCATTATTAAAGTGACTATGTTGGCGTAGCTTCAAGTTCATTTGGTTACGTGAGATTAAGATGCTTCATTTAGAATCTTCTGGAATGGATGAATTATTAGATAGCAGCTTTGACATTAACAGTGGTATATTATGTTGCACACTATTCTATGGAATCATTTTTTTTATTTATTCATTTATTATTTTTGAGCTTTTATGAGCCTTAATTACGTCCATTTCTTTTGCATGTGAAACCCGCCCGAGTTCACCACGAACTCCTGTTCTCTCTTACATTTCGGAGAGCCGTAAAGGCTCAAATTCCTCTCTTCGGGTCAATCAATCACAGCAATCAAAGAAAAGTCCCATGAAAATTTGTCGAACAGGATTTGGAGCGGATACGAGATTGTATATACTAGTATACACCTAGTGTATGCAAAAAATGAGAAGATAGGCTTAAAGAGGCCCACTCCTTTTTACGAAGTTGTATTTTGTTATGTTTGGGCCTAAGCCCTTTTATTTCCATTATTAGCATGTGTTAGTTATTAGGACAGGTACCAAATGCAAGAAGTGGGCCTAAAGACCAATGGAAAAATTAGCTTATCTTAGGACAGGTGCAAATAGGTATGGCCCAAAGCTGAATTTAGGCCCAAGTATTGATCCAGGCGGACAGGAAAACCAGACTTGGGCTCAAACCTTCTTTCCCTATTTCATTTATTTGTTATTACGTGCTTTATGTGTTAATTTAACCTTAAGGCCAATCATTCAAATCCCCAAAAGACACCCATTTTGAATTAATTATTTAACTAAATTACTTATCTTTCACTTGACTTAAAAAAAAAAGAATAATAAATGAGTAAGTTTATGAAATACTTCACTTAGATAATATTTTATAATTATATTTTTCTCCCTTAAAATGGTCCTAACTAACAAAATGGTTCAATTTTGCAAGTCAAGCTAAGTTAAAATTATTTTAGCCAAATAGATTAATTGTCGGATAACCACATTAGTGGACATTCTAGGTGCTTTTAAAACCTTCCTAGAATGTTAATATGAACCTCGAACCCTTTTTAGGTTTTCACTAGATTTCTGTTTTAGTCTTTTGAAAACAATAGTTTTCTTGATTTTTTCTTAAAAATTAAGTGGCGACTCTTAAAATCAGTCTTAAATATTTTTCTAAATAAAACATTCTCAATTACCAATTTCGCACAGAAAAATGGTAACAGAGCTATGGATAATAAGAAACATGGTAAGAAGCATACTAGTAAAAAGTTAAAAAAAATAAGAAGAAAATTAAACAAATTATATCCGAATTATAAACAACTTAATATCACAAGAACTGATAATGAAAAATTAAATCAATTAATAGATAATATATCTAAAGTAGAATATAAATATATTCAAACTATTTTATATCTAGAAATACAAATAAATAACTTAGAATATAAACTTCAACACAATCTATAAATAAGGAAGAATACGCAATAGATGAAAAAATATATGACAACTATGACAGACTAAAAATAAAGATAATATTTTCTACTCTACGAAGAAGAAACAAGAAAATAGGTGACAATATAAGTTTAATATTAGAAACAGAAACGGTAAGACTATAAGATAGTTTAACTACTATGATAAGAATAACAAAAGAAAATGAAGAAATATATAGAAAAACGGAAATAGAAAAAATAAAACAACAAGCAAAAAAGGAAGTACAACAATTAGAAGAAGTAAAAAATACTAAAATAATAGAACTAGAAAAAGAGCTGACAATGTTAAAAGAAATGTATGAAATAAAACAAAAAGAAAAAGAACAAAAAACAAAATTAACAAATGAGATAATTAAATCGACATCTGGAATTATGTTATCTTCACCGTTACATTTCAAATATATGTGATCAGGGTATTTGTGTCCAATTAGTTTACAATATCTGATTAATAACTCTGTTGAAATAAATCCTGCTTTTAGTGCTCTTGTCGTAGGTCGTTCCTCTGGTTTTAATAATGATAAAATCCATCGCTGGACTTCATCCATATTTGTTCTTCGTAGTTCTCTTGAATTTGAATATATCATTAATTGATCTCTCGAGTAATAATTCCATATAGCATTTCCGTTTAAATAATTGTTTGCTAATTCTTGTATAATAGTTGATATACCAATTATTCTTTTGTTGGCATAAAAACTTGGTATCTCTATTTTGCATATCTCTTCTTGTTGTCCGATATCCTCGGGTATAATCATATCTTTAGTTAGTCCTATCTTGATAACCTGTATTAGAGGTTTTATTTCCTCGTATAATATCTCCGTTGGTGCTGTATAGAATTTTATATAAAATAAATTTCCTTTTGTAACTCTTTTGTATGTGACGAATGCCTTGTGTAGTTCTGGTATTCCACTAACTTCTTCTCCGTCGTATGTGTATACGGTATTTAACAGTCCATAGTTGTAACATGTTCTTACTAAATAAGCATTAGTTTTTGGCCGTGCAATTAACGTATTATATCCTTGTAACTTTTGTGTCAAATAATCTTGGTTTGGTTCTTTTGTAGTTGATTTGGGGTTAAGGTTTAAACAAGTTTGGATTTTGTGTATATTTTCGATATAGGTTCGTGTGATGTAGTTATATGTCTTTTTCTCATTTTGGTTTTGCAAACTATCTGCGTATGTAGGTGTTTGTGGTTCCATGGACATATGTCTAGGTGTCCTTTGGGTAAATGATTTTTCGAATAGCTAGTTTAAGTTCGCATTTTTATGTTGTTTATTGCTAACTTGTTTGCTTGTACCTGCAGCTGTATTTAAACAAACATTATGGGTTTTAAGGAGTTTTCCATCGTCTCCTTTTAGCTTTGGGTTTTTTCCGTCTTTCGATCGACGTAGCTCTACATTTTTATAGTCATGCTACTGACTAGGTTTAGACTTCAGATTATCTTCATTAGTCTTTAGCTTTTGTATCTCGTTGTCCATACTATCCACTTTTGTACAAAGTGTAGTAATGGCTTTGAGTATCTTTTCAATTGTATCTTTTTCCTCAGTCTCGATCACGAGTAGCTTTGTCGTGATAGGTGTCTGCAATAACATTCTTATCAGCTTTTATTACTTCAATTGTAAATGTAAAATTTAATATATTTAATATCAATCTCCTTATTTCTTTTGTTGTTACCGAATCTTGTATTTTTCTTGTTAGCCACCATTTTACTTGTGTGTTATCTGTCCTTATAATAAATTTGTTATATACGATATATGGTTCAAACGATAGTAAATATTTATACACTGAATATAATTCTTTCCTGTTTATTTCCCATTTTATTTTTGTATTAGTAATGTTCCTGAATAATATCTATAATGATCTATATTTTCTCCATCGTAGTTGTATTTTAAAATTCCTCCATAACTTTTTTCACTAGCGTCTGATTCTACTATATAAGTAATTTTTTTGTTTTCATTCGGAAAATATAGTTTAGGTAGGTTCTTACATAATAATTTTATTTTTTGTATTTGTGTTTGGTCTTTCTTATCAAACTGGTATTCTACATCTTTCTTTAATTTTTGTTGTAATGATTTTAAATTTTCTGCTAATCTTAGTATATATTCTCTTACTTGGTTTACTAGTCCTAGAAATGATTGTAATTTCTTTTTCGTATCTAGTTGTTCTTTTGAGTTAATTATTTTTTGTACTATATGCGTTTGCATTTTTATTTCAGTTTTATCTATTTGTATTCCTAGGAATTCTATTTGGCTTTTCATTATGTCTGTTTTCTTTTTACTTAGGCTTATGCCCGAATATTCTATAATATGTATGAATTTTTCTAATAATCTTATGTGTTCATCTTGGGTTTTAGAATATAGTAATATATCATCAATATATACTACACAATTTTCTAATTGTTTAAAATAGTTATCCATAAAGTGTTGGTATCTACCTGGTGCATTTTCATATCCAAATGGTAATACATTTCATTCGTAAAATCCTTGTGGTACAGTGAATGATGTTAGGTTTTTAGATTCTTCTTCTAATTTTAAGTGATAAAATCCTGATTTACAATCAAATTTGCTAAAATAATTATATCCTAGTATTTGTCTTATCTTTAGTATTTTATTTGGTATCGAATAATTATATGTTTTAGTTTTTGCATTTAAATTTCTGTAATCAATAACTATTCTGCAATTCTAGGTCTTCTAGTTGTTTAAAATCTTTTGCAACTAGCATAGCCTTGTATTTATCAATAGATCCATCCGGTTTCAACTTTTTTCTTAAGACCCATTTGACCCATTTGCAACCAATAGTTTTACAACCCAGTGGTAAATCAACTAACTTCCAAGTTTTATTAGAAATTAGAGATTTCATTTCATCATTTACAGCCTCTTTCCAAAAAATGGAGTCATGTGAAGATAAAGTTTCTTTTAAAGTGAGAGGGTCATCTCCAACATTAAACACATAAAAATCAGGACCAAAATCTTTTTCTACTCTAACTCTTTTACTTCTTCTTAACTCAAACGCATCAATTTCTTTATTTTTTAAAGTAGAAGTAGAAGAACTAGGTAGTGACAAAATATTTTGTTCAATTCTTTGACCCCCACTATTTTTATAATCAAAAGGGAATTTATTTTCATGAAAAATAGCATCATCCGATTCTATCACAATATTATTTTCAAGATTAAAAAATCTATAGGTTGTACTATTTGAAGCATAACCAAGAAAAACACAAGTAGTAACTTTCTTACCCAATTTTGTAATCTTAGATCTATTAGCGTCGCAAAGGCTAGACAACCCCAAACTCTTAGATATTCCAAACTTGACTTGTAACCTTTCCACAATTCAAAAGGTGTCAGTTTAGACTTTTTATGAGGCACACGATTCAATACATAACAAGCAGTTAAAATAGCTTCACCCTAAAAATTTAAAGGTGCATGTGACTCAATAAGCATGACATTAGTCAATTCAACCAAAGTTCTATTTTTCCTTTCCGCTACTCCATTAGATGAAGGAGAGTAAGGAGGAGTAGTTTCATGAATTATTCTTAATGATCTAACAAAAGAATTAAACTCATTTGACTCATATTCACGGCCTCTATCACTTCTAATTCTTTTTATTTTTCTACCAAACGAATTTTCAACCTCATGGAGATAAGTTTTAAACTTTTCAAAAGCATCACTTTTATTTTTCATCAAGTAAACATATGTAAACTTAAAAAAATCATCAATGAAAGTGATAAAATATCTATTACCTCCACAAGTTAAAATTCCACCAAGTTCACAAATAGCAGTATGAATTAATTCTAACAAATCAGTTTTTCTTTCTACACGAAAATGAGGCCTTTTAGTGATTTTGACTTTACTACAAGCCTCACACTTTTCAAAATTCTTTTTAATCATTGGGATTAATCCTAAACTACTCATGATTCCAACATAACGATCATTAATATGACACAAACGAGCATGCCAAAAGTTAGTAGAAGAAAGCATGTAAATATATGTAGAAGCTTTATTCACTTCTACATTCAATTTGAACACCCCATCACTAGCATACCCCTTTCCCACAAAAATATCTTTCTTCACAATTACATATTGATCAGATTCAATAATCTGTTTAAAGCTTGCTTTATTAAGAAGAAAATTAGACATCAAATTTTTTCTTATAGAAGGAGTATAAAGTACATCTTTCAAATTTAATACCCTTCCAGAAGTAAAACACAATTCGACATCTCCCGTTCCAAGCACTTGAGTTGTGTGAGAATCACCAAGCATGATGGCTTTGGGCTCCTCAAAATGAGTATATTTTTTAAATCAGTCTTTGTCATAACAGACATGACGGTTTGCACCAGAATCAGCCCACCATCCATCAACACTCTCAACCATGTTTATGTCGGTAATCACTGCCACAAAAGGTTATTCGGTAACGTTTGCCTGAGGGTTAGGACCACATTTCTGGAATCTGCAAAATCAAGTAATATGCCCACTCTTGCCACAAACAAAGCACGGTCCCTTATCTTGAACTTGTTGATTTTGTGCTTGGTTATTTTCACCATTATTCTTCTTTGGAGGTCTAATATTATTTTTCTTTATTTTTTTCTTCTTACGCTTCAAAGAAGTATTTTTGTGAGATTTAGGAGTAGGATTATTTGAAGTAATTAAATTTACCTTCGTTGTGATGTTGCTCTCTTCTTTTTGTAAAAGTGAATCTTGGCCCTTTGCCTCTTCACCATCGTACTTTTCCACTTTCTCATAATGAGAAATAAGTTCATCATCATCCATGGAAGTGTCATCAACTTTATTATGATTCTTCTCAGTGAACACATAAGAAACATTGAGAAGATTTAAGTAGAAAAGTACTTTACCCTTCCATCTTTTGAAATGGTTACCATTGAACCGAAATGGCTTGTTAAGGTCTCTCATCTTGACATTCGCGATTTTTTCAATTGTAACCATTTTTTGAAATCTCCTTAAAATTGTTAGTTAAAAATTACAATATAATAAAATTGCAAGATTACAATTGAAAAATAAAATGAAGAAACAAAAATCTCTTCAAGCTGAAGCACGGATATCTCGCTCTCTTTAAGGAGATTCAAGCCCACTGTAGCAAATGTTTTCATTGGTCCAACAGTAATCCTCTTTGACTTGTCCCCTCCAGGATACAACAGCCTTCACAAAGTATAACATAACAACTCTGGACAAGAGTTGAGTCCAAAGCTCCACAAAAAAGAACACCTCCCTTCAACTAATAAGAACTCTCTTTTTAACAAACTTTATGCACTCTATATTTTTTCTTGTGTGTTGTGTGTAACAAACAAAATGAAAACCACCACTATTTATACTAGAAGAAGTCTTCCTAGCAATGAATAGGAAGATAAATTGTGTAGTAAATAGTGAAGATAATAGTCTTAGGAGTTACATATGTTACAAGGTATAATGGAGGAATTATGAGTGACAATCAAACAGTTTTGCATCTGTTGCAAAACTGAAGTGCATATGGCAATAACTCCTAATGGAGTAATGCAGTTGTAATGCAGCAGTTAGCCACTCCAACGGCAACAAAGTAATTGCCATAACTCCCAAACATATAAACATCAAATGAAAGTCAACCTATGCATATTCTAATGCAATAATGAATAGAGGAAGTAACGACTCTGAGGCAACGGTCACTGTGGCAATGCTATGCAACATTTTTGTAATATTAAAATGCCTCAACACTAACACATACATCTTTGTATATAATAGTGGAGTTAAGTTTTTATTAAGGAATTAAGTCAAATTAAAATATAAAAAGTAAACATATAATGAAGTTAATGAAAATTAATATAGTATACATTATATTTTTTTTATTTATCTACACCTGCGATATAATTTTTCATGAAGAATATAATTAATACTATTATCAAATTGGAGAATGCTTTGGTGAAAATTAGAAGTACTAGACATTAATACTAATAATGTATAAATCTTAGGTGAAATAAGTAAATATGAAAGATTGTCACAAGAAAAATGATTCTGCCCACAAACAAGAGAGGTCATTTTTCTTCTTTTAGTGAATTTTTTCTTTTGCCAAATATAAAATTACATAATATCAAACATCAAAAAATGACCTATCCATGCAACATTTTTAGAAGTCATTTTCGATAGTCAATTTTTTTAATTCTTTTTTAGAAAGAAAAAAAAATACCAATACTATCCACTATTTCTATAGCAGTAGCCCTCCACCCCCAGCCCACCCTTAAATTTAAAGAAATTATTTAATGGTACCAAATATTTAACTTCAATTGCAGAACTTAATATAATTTTAAGAATAGAGTCTGAGAATAATAATATCTACGTAATTTTATTTTTATTTTGTACAATTAAAGATATTATTATTTTTATTTTCGATCGACTCCGACCTTTAATGATACCGAAATCCATATAGAATAAAAGAAGAATGTGCCAAAAATTAGTTGGTGCATAATAGTAACTTGTCAAACAAGATTGATATATATATATATAAATTGATAGTTGAATGTTTATTTCCTAGAAATTACTGTAATTGACTAATGACTTTATCCTATTGACCTTTTCGTAGTTGTCTTTGTCTTGATCACAATTAACTTAATTTTCAACAGCTAGCTTTAAGACGGTATAAAATTTGGCTTGTGAAAAGTATTTTTTTTCAAAAAATATTTCCGACAAAATGCACTCTTCAAAATAAATAAATTTTCAAAGTTTGATGAAACAAACAATAAAAATAAATTAACTTATAGAAATCATTTCCTTTAATGTGTGAGTCTACGCCTATGAAAATTACATCAAATCACTTGAAAATGGTTGGTACATGCGATTGGAGACGGTGATTATTTTGTCAATTATCCCTTTTTGAAAAAAATATATAGTAAATAACGCTTTTTTATTGTTCTTGTGAATTATGAACTTTATAGATCACAGTGCATAAATCAATTTTAAGCAAACCGATTTTTGTCTTATAAGAAAATGTTAATTTATGATTTAAAATTTTGTAAGCTATTACAAATGTTAAACAATAATTTAATATTTTGTTATAAGATTAAAAAATATGTGAACATACATATATTAAAACTGAATCTAACATTATCCGAAAGAATAATTTATCAAGTATTATATTTGCGCACTTTTTTTTTTTGAAATAAAGATTAAATTTATATGGTAACTTTATATAGAGATATTTGCATAAATCAACCAATAGTACTCTTAAAAGGGACTACTTCAAACAAAGATCACCTCATAAATAAAATAAGAGCAACATAATTTTACTTTCATTGACTACTTCAAAAAACTTTATATACTTACAAAATCTTCAAATGATTATAAAATGTATGGATTTTGAATTAAAAGTACAAAAAGAATCCAAACTCAGTATCTAGATCTCCTCAATCATACTTATCCAAAAAATTCAACAACATCAAGAAGAAGAAGAAGAAAAAATGGATTTTTGGAAGTTTTTTGGTTTTGTAAGAATTTTAAAAGAATCCATTCAACTTATTCCAAAAAATGGAAAAATATTGGGATTAATAACCATTTTTTACCTTCTTTTCACCTCAATATTCTTTTTATTTTTCAAATTCACCTCTGATTCTTTGTTAAGAGACATGTTTATTAAAGAATCCTTCATTCCTATTTCTAGTATACATGATTCTTCACTAGGTAATCTACTTTTTAGGATTAAACAAAATTTTAAACTTGTTTTAGCCATTGATTTTTCATTCTTTTTTTCCTATTTATTCATCTCAATTTTCTCCACCAACACAATAATTTTAATTTCTTCTATATCATACTATAATAAAACTTTAAATTTCAAAGATTTAGGTATCATGATTTTTAGGTCATGCAAAAGGCTTATTTTCACAATGTTTTATACCACAATTATTGTTATTGGATATTTTTACTTTTGTTTATCCATGGCAACTCCTTTTTTAGCTGTATCTAACTTATATGATTTTTCAATGGTTATTATTTTCAAGATTTTCGCGTATATTATTTATCTATATTTATCGATCGTTTGGGTGATGGCATTAGTGGTTTCAATTGTTGAAGAAGGTAATCATGGAGTTATGGTTCTTAGAAAAGCTGGAAAAATAATTAAGGGAAATGAGATGAAAGGGTTTATTTTAAATATTGTGTTCAATTTATTGGCATTAATTATTTATTTGGGAACTCTAATTATCATTAAGAAATGGAGTTTTAACAAGAATAATTCAATGTTGATTTTGGTTAATGGTTCTTGTTTATTGAAGGTGTTTGAGCTAGTAAATTATACTGTTTTATATTTTCATTGCAAGAAAGAAAAAGGGGAAGAAGAGATTATTGAATTGCAAGAAAGTATTGAATATAGCAATATATATGATTTACCATTAATAATTGGTGGTACAAATTAGTTGAGATCGATCGTTGCAATCAGTTTGTGTCGATTATGACTATGTACTTTTCAATAAGAGAGTTATCAACTCGACGTCTCTATCGTTTGTAGACAAAAGAAAAGTAAAACAAATGTGAGTCTAGTTCAACATGATTATGTAATTTGTAATAGGCCAATGTTTGGGCCTATTTTATTCTCTTCCCCCCCCTCCCCCCCCCTCCCCCCCCCACTCCTTTTATATATTGTACCTCCTAGTGCCTACTTGTGGAAAACTACTCAAAGAAATAATGCAAAGCAATATTTATCGCAAAAGAGTAAGCTTCGAATTTTGGACCTCAAGAACATGTTGCTTATGATATTTCAAGAAATAAACGAAAACGCAATAGAACGATTAGATTACTCCAACCGTGTTCAAATTTGAATAAGTCAACAAACGATTTTAGAAACATAATTAGGTTAGCCAGTATCTCTTAAGTCGTGCTTTGTAACACCTCACAGTTCTACTCTTAGAATCTGAATCTTCCGTTGTAAGTATATAACCTTGCACAGGTCTGCATTAGTCTATTGAGTTGACTGGTTAGCTTTGTTGTAATATTGTTGATAATACTTATTGCATATGTTATCTGTTTTACAAAGTTATGTGCTTGCATGTTCATACTTCATGTATATGGAGTTGGTTGATGATCTCTACAGTGTATTGATACTGCATTTGCTCTTTCTTTGTTAAGTACATGGCATATTTCGACAGCTGCTTCGTGACCTCAATTATGAGTCCATGGTTTCTTGAATCCAATGGCGAGTTGGTTCTTCCGAGCTGCTATGGGTTCATCTTTTCCTTATGGTCTATTTTTCGGACTTAGATTGATTTTACTTTGGGGTTGCATCCCCATATTCTAGATTTCATAGATATTTAGGTACACGACTTTGAGGTTCTTGAGATAGTGGTGGTTTCCGCGAATGTTTTGATGGTTGATATATGAAGACTTGTTTTGCTTATTAAAAATGTTGTTTTAAGTGATTAATTGCTTGTGTATTAGCAAATTATTGGTTCTCCTATCAGAGATTTAATGTGAAGGCCTCTCATGACGGTCGGACGGTCGGTTGGATCGTGACACTTGGAGATGCAATCTGAATATAAGAGAATTTTTCTGGCTCAGCCGCCTCAAAACCCTTGTTCATTCAAAAAGAGAGAGCTAGCAAGTCTTTTCAAGAACTCAAGCATCAAAGAACACACTGCAAGGGATCTGGTCCTGGAAAGACTGCATACATGAAAAAGTCAAAAGACAGTTGTCTAAAAGCTGTCACGCCTGACATGGCTTGTGCACAGCTTTTCAGAGTAGCAGGCTCTCAGCCAATGACCTTGTCCCAAGGGGTTTGTGTCCATTTGATATAGTCTCTTCTCACAAGAAACAAACCCAAGATTTGGTAAACAAAGTTTTGAATTTCTGAAATTCATAAGCTCAAAAAGAAAAGGTCATCTTTAAGGAAGAACACTGTTCATACTCAACAAGGGACCTGATGGAATGTTGAAGCGCCTTGTTATATTTGAGTTTTGTATCTTATGTGCTTATATTGTAAATCTACTCCTAAGTTATAAAGGATAGTAGATCAGTTGCTTGTCTAAGTTTTTAGTTTGAGTCGTATTAACTAGAGTTAGTTAGTCGAATCATCTATATTTTAGTCAAGCCTTTTTACATCATTGTTTTTATGTTGGTGGCTAGAGTTAGCCTTGGTGGGTTCTTGAAGTCTAGATCTACTAGAGCTAGTTGGTTTAGTGGGCAATATAGTTACTGCTTTGTTTTCCTTTGTAGTAGAGTTGCTACAGTAAGGGGGGAAGGAATTAAGAGTGTAATTCCTAGGTTGCAAGAGTTTGTAATTTGAAACTTTGCTCCATTTGGATTGAAATCTTGTGAGTACATGTCGTGGTTTTCACCGCCCTTGAGCAAGGGGGTTTCCATGTAAAATCCTTGTGCTTTATTTACTCTGAGCTATTTATTTTCCGCACTATTATTCTGTCTGGGACCTGGTCCTGTGATCACTAGTGGACGCCTACATTCTAACAATTACAAATATGGTAGTGTTGTGATTTAATAACTCTGTCTCGAAAAGCTGTGTTTTTGAAAAAATTGTTCCTTTTTATGTGTTAGAAAGGAAATGGTTCTGGACGGTTGGTTATTGTGGTGAAACCCAAAAGAAAAATGTTACCGGGTACTTGCATATGAAGTGGTGCCCAAAGGAAAATGATTCCCAACAGGTATATGGATGGCAACAATCCCCCCGACCTCACAGTAGAGCGGTTGTGGAGGGGGTGTATACCGATAGGATCGTTGGTCATTGCATTGCATTTCATATTATGACATGTTCATATTCATTCTATTTGTTATATTGATTGAACTAGTTGGACTTTTCTGAGTGCAGGGTTATTAATATTCTTTATTTAACATAGCTACTAGTCTTGTTTGGTCAGCCTATAATGTCTAATGAATATTCGTGATTTTGTACTCAGCTTGCTGCATATTTTCTGATGTGGATCCCAGTACTAGCAGCACCCGTTGACTTTAATCATACAGAGTGCTTGTGACTTGAAGTTTGCATAAGTTGGAAGGAATGCAACTAGAAATTTGGGTCTTAGATACTTCAGATTTGATACAATATTTCCTTCATCAAGCAAGAGAGGACCGGAAAGGCTATTTAATATCAGAGACACGGGAAGAAGTGAGTCGATGTTAAAGAGTACTGCAGGAATAGAACCTGATAATTGATTATCAGTCAAGTACAAAAATGCAACTTTGCTTATATTACCGATATCCTTCGGAGTTGATTCTCTTTCCCAGACAAACTGAAGTTCAGCAGCTTTGTGGCATTTCTAACAGAAGGAAGGATTATACCTGTGAAGCTATTGTTACTCAAAGTTCCGGTACATACCATGACTTTTTCTACATTTCACCACAGAGTCTATTGAAAGCCAACGAAATTACTTGAACTCTCAGATGTTGAAATAGACTTATTGGAATTCTTCCTTGGAGTTGGTTGTTTTGAATATCAATCACTTGCAAGCGAGGAAAGTGGCCAAGGCCACAAGGGATGTCACCGTAGAAGATGTTGATTGAGCACACTTAGAAAGGACAATTTGACCAAAGACGGGGAAATTGTGCCCTGAAGTTGCAAATTAGGAAGAGCTAAGGCCAAAACTTCTTTGCCCTTTTGAACTACAAGTGACACCAAACCAAGACCAAAAAGAAGTATTCTTGGTCCCAATTATTGTCCAAAATATGACTACGTCTTGTAACAAGAAGTAAACGATATAAATAAGAAGCATTTAAACACAGTTGTACAGACCATTTTGCTCTGAGGTTTCATCTTTATATTAAGTAACAGAGTTATTTGGTGGGATTATGTCTGTTAAATTACTTTCTTATAGACAGAGTTTACAGAAAGATTTTATACGAGTACATGAGCAATAACTACACTATTTCAAATTTATCTATATAATGTAGACTAGGCAATAGTCCGTTCTTATGAAAACTATACCTCGTTATGAGGTTAGCAACTCTTCTGAATTCAGAACTAATGTTTTTCTTCTCTTAATTAAACTCCTATTACTATAGGAATTGCAAAATTGTTTACGGTACATAGCCTTTGACACCTTCTCAGAATCGTTATCGTTACCTCACAGTGATTAAAGCTGAAAGTTTTCTTGGCTTATGTGATCCACGCCTTTCTTGACTTCATTTTCTTTTGCTCCACATTCTGCATGTTCGTGTTCTGTTGATGCTGAAAAAAATGCAAGTGTTTGTACTCGTTGAGATTGTCTGTTGTGAGGCAAGTTCATCATTCACAATGCTTTCATATTCTTTATTCTTCCTGTTTTAGCTTGACCATCTTTGAGTTGAGAATTTTCCCGTCAAGCTAAGTCAGCAGCAGCTTTTGCCTCATTGATAGCCTGCTTTAGGATGTCTCTCAATTTGTAATTTTCTTCCTGTGCTGCTTTACTTCTTTGCTCGGCTTCTTTAAGAGACTCGTTGAGCTTAGTAGCTTCGTGTATAGCAAGATCTCTTTCTTCTTGAACTTCTTTTATACATTCGATGAAGCTCATTTCTTTCCCATTCCAAGATGAAAGTGACTCATCCGCCTCTAATTTCAATCTCTCTGCTGTGTTCCTATACAATTCTGCTTCCCTTTTCGCTTCATCCAAAAACATTTTATATCTAGCCTTAGTGCTTTTGACAATCTCTTTCAGATTTCTAACCTCCTTTTTCACTAGTCCTAATTCTTGTTGTGTAGCACAAAGCTTCTCTTTCGCCTCAGATGCTTCGTAAGAAACTTCCTTCAACGCCAACGCCAAATCATCTAAAGCCTTTCTGCTCTTTTCCTCTGCCTCATTTGCCAATTTCATTTCTCTTTTTAGCAAACTCATCTCATCATTCAAAGCCTTGGCCTTTGATGATGCAATCTTCTCGTTCTCGTTTCTTATTTCCTTTTCAGTTGAATTTTTAGTCTCTCCATTGTAAGAAGTGTCGAAAGATTCAATCTTTTCATGAAGAGAAGCTATTTCAAGCATGGATTCTTCAAGTTCAATCTTTATTTTTTCAAACTGTCTTGTCTTAGCTAACCAAGCATCAAATATTTTGGACTCTGATAACTTCTTGTTCTCCAATTCATCTTCTAATTCTTGAACCCTTCTCTTAAAATCAGATAACCAATCCGTTACACGAATCTTGAATGCTTTTACAGGACTAGATACATCTTTTTCTGGTATCTTGAGATCACATTTTATCGCCTTTTTGAGCTCCAACTTCAAAGACTTGATATTCTTATCTTTTATCTTTACTTCTTCTTGTTTGTTAGTAAGCAATTCCTTCAAAGTCCTAACTTCTTCATAGAGTTCACTTGATGTTATTCCATCACTTGCCTTGTGGACGACTTGTTTTATCTCACTTAGTTCATTTATAGCTTTCTTCTTTTCTCCCTCAACAAAGCATAATTGTTCTCTTGTCTCTCTCAAATCCTCCTCAAGTTTTTCCATTTGTTCTTGCATAACAACACATCTATCAGTTCGATTCTACACACAAAAAAACAAATAAATATCTAATTTTTGGATGAATTGATACAAAAATGATTACGCCACAATCCCAAACTAGTTGGAGTCGACTATATCAATTCTAAGTATCCATTTGACATAAAATTTGCATAGTGAGCACCTAGATAGTAAGTAAAGTCACAACATTTTATAATACCTTAGATGAATGGTTAAAAGAGGGCTTCATTTCAAGAGAAACAAGGGCATTGGTATCAATTTGTGATCCCAAAGCATCACATCTACAAAGTTTGGATGCAGAAATTGTTTTTGAAATGATTGAAGAATTTCTCCTCTTTCCAGAATCATTATTGGACCCTACTCTGCAAATCCTCCAAAAACATCAAATATTCAATAAACGATAAAAAAAAACGTCATATCTTTTCATCTGTCTAAGCCTTGATGGTAGATAAAACATGACTAGTAAAATAATTAAAGTGCGTGCAAGTTGTGTTATACCTTGACTTAGAACGTAACGTCATGCGTATGTGTCTCGAATCACTATTCATTGATGATTATTCTTGATCTTGGAAAACTCAGAAAATATATCAAAAGTTTTACTTTAATTATGCATACAAAAATTGGTGGTAGAGAAGAGTAAAAGGCCCCTATAATACAAAGTGGGAAGTTTGCTGGTTTTACTTGTAACGGCAAAAGTCCATAAATTGCAACATATAAAAAACAGTAAATGTTGAGAGTTTCAATAACATAACTAATTGGGAGGTTTAACAGTTTCAACCTTGTATTTTTAATAATGTGATTTGTTAATTAATAGGCCTAATACATAAATGTGTCATTTAATTTGACTTCATTTCATATTTATGTTCTCCAACTTTGAATGTACACAAGTAGACACTTAATTAACTTATATAAAATTGAACGAAAAGACATATGTCATACATGGCATCATACGTGACAATTTGTGTCATACATGATGTTCTATGTGTATTATGTCTACACGTTCAACTTTATACAAGTGCAAGTGACTACTTGTGCATATCCAAAGTTGGAGAACATAAATATGATATGAGATCAAGTTAAAAAATACATTTATGTATTATACCTAATTTAATATAATAAAAGTAAATATATGTGATCACACAAATTAATTAATAAGATGCTTCCTGCTTCTTTCAATAAATACTATATTGTTCGTAGTCCATGCCTCCTTTGGCATGAAAGTCAATTAATAGTTTCTTTCCTAGTCCCTAGACTTTTTATTTTTTTCTTTACGAAAATCGACGAATAGAGTCATTTTGAAATGCAAAATTGCAATTGAACGGTACTACAAATAAAAATGAAAGAAAATATTTCATCGAAGAGCATGTATAATTATTGGTAAAATTATCCATAAGTTATAGAAAATACCTGGGTTTGATTCCACATAGCTAATTTTTCATATATATTTTTGAAAAATCGACAATGTAGCATCGGTTAGTTTAATGTCGATTTTTCTTTTAAAAAGCTGATCCTGTCCGTCTATTTTTACCTTCGATTTTGATCCCCTTTTTTTTTTTAGCAGTGGGCATGTTTAATGCAGCGTCTGAATTCGTCTAGGGGTTGGGAAGCATGGTTATTTTTTTTCATTTTTGTTTTGTTTAATCAAAGCTATGCCGCTCTAGTTTAATAAACTATAATTCAATGTTATTTTATTCTCTAATAACTACTGCAACAAGTACCTTAATATAGTTTGTTTAGCTCAATTTACAATTGCCATTTAGCACTAATTAAGTATATCATGTCTCAAATAATAGTTTCAAATACAAGTATGCACATTTTCGGTTTTATCTTCCACTTTAATGTGAGATTCGCTTAGGTGTGATATGCATTCGTGTTTCGAAAGTTTGTTCGCGTAGAATTCTATTTTAGTCCTTCTACTACTATGGATAAAGGTTTTTTCCACAGAAAATTAGTGAGAATTTGTGCTATAAAACATGACTTTTTTCACTCATTTCTCAACGAATCAGCTCACTAGAAAAATACATGACGGGAAATAGATTCTCATTAAAATATTGAGAAACTTTCTAACCATATGAAAACAACAACAACAACAACAACATACCTAGTGTACCCCAAAAAGTAGAGTCTTTAGAGGGTAATTGTACATAGACCTTACCACTAACTTAGAGGTAGAGAGGATATTTCCGATAGACCCTTGACTCAAGAGAAAAAATAATTCAAATAAGTATACAAAAAGAAATAGCGAAAAATGAAGACAATCATGACAAAATAACACAGACAACCTCAAAAATCATCATAAATGGCAGTCATAACAAGATACCACATAATCGAAGTGTAAACAAACTACAAATAATAAGCAAAGTCAAAGGACAAAGAAAACAACTATTACTACGTCTAATAGTAAAGAAGAATAAGCGAGACAACATTCAACTATCTAACTAGCTTCCTACCCTAGTATGTGTCCTCCATAACCACCTATCTAAGGTTATGTCCTCGATAAGCTGAAGTTGTATCATTTAATGTCTAATCACCTATCTCTATACTTATTTGGCCTACTTCTACCCCTCCTCAAGTCATCCATAACTAACCTCTCACACCTCTGCACTAGGGCGTGCATCTCCTCTGCCCATGTCAGAATCATTTTAATCTTATTTACCACATTTAATTGTCCTCTATCGACGAGGTCACTCCTACCTTGTCTCGCCTATTTTCATTTCTAACATTGTCTCTCCTAGTATGCACACACATCTCGTTATCCTCATCTTCGAAACTTTCATCTTGCGAATGTGGAAGTTCTTGACTCAGTACACTCACTCTATACATGTAAAGGATAAGAGACTAATAAAATCAACAGTCCTCTTCTTCGTGTATCTTTTCTTCTATAATTTATGTACGTGTTTATTAGTTTACTGATTTCACTAAGAACCTTCAAGTTTATCAAGTAATTAAGAACACAAACGTACGGTAAACTAAATATGTTGTTGAGAATTTAGATAAAACATACACTCCAGAGTTACAGGTCAATTTATCCAATCTAGTTGCATGTCCACTTTAATTAGTGTAGATAATAAAATTTATGTTGAGAAAATAGTAATCAAGAACGGAGAAATAGCGCAACAATCGTATTTATTATTTTAAAGTGCTAGTGTTACAATCTCTATGATTCCTCTGAATTCGCTTTTTCAAATATAAATTCAAGGGCTCTTGAGCTTAATCTTGAACTTGATCTTGGATTCAAGGGATTTAAAGCTTGTTCTTGAATCTTTGATGAACTTGAACTTTATCTTGACTTTTACTTGAATTCAAGGGCTTTGAGCTTGTTCTCATATAGAATTTTATGGCGTTTGTACCACGGACTTTCTCTAGCTTCTTGTTTAGAATTTTCTGTCCATTTTCTAAATTATGTGGACCCCTATTTATAGTTTTAGAGTAGAGGAGTTGTGATTGGAACATGATTTCATTCGGCCAATCAGATTTAAGTGACATGACATGTGGGCTTCATGAAGCGGACTTGTCATTTTTGACACATGTCATAATTCTATTGACTTCTTGTTTGACTTTGAATGCCACATCATTTACCACGTGGCACCAAAAAATGGGCCTCTAGGATGAGATGAAATTGGGTTTAGCGAATCGGGCTTCATCTATTATAGCCCAAATCAATTAAATTGAATTTTAATTAAATTCATATTTATTGGACTTAAATAACTAGCCCAATTATATTAATCCATATTATTTATTTGAACTAATATATTTATGAATTTAATATAATTCAAATCATTTTATAAATTTATATTTAATAAATTTTAAATGATTAACGTTAGCTAACTGAAAAACAAGTTTACTGCCCACAATATGATTGTTGATCAAAGAATCAAATAATTTTGTGTAGGATAATATAAGTAAACTAATTAAACAAATCAAAATTAATGATAACCAGGAAGTCTGAAATCGCCCTTTTTTTTTGGTTTCCCATCCGGTGTCCGGAGCCCACATTGGAGCTCCGACTAAATTCGGATCACGCAGGCCCATTCGGGGGTGGCGCTCCCAACAGGATTTTCTCCATACCCAGGGCTCGAACCTAAAACCTCTGGTTAAGGGTGAAGCACTCCCACCAGTGCAACACAACCCATGTTGGTCTGAAATCGCCCTTTAAGAATGTGTCTAAGATGTATTTATAGGGTTAGAATTTGACCTTGGGCCGAATTACGTCTTCTAGTCCAAACCTGGCGCAGACAGACTGAAAAACGCACGTGTGTTGTAACCATGAATGGACCTACATGGAGCCGAGAGGGTTCGTCCAAACCCCTCACTTAAAAAATTATATTGTATATGTATGGTATTAAATTTGTGATTTGCGTATATATATCAAAAATACTAAACCCCCTTAACACAACACTAATACACAGTGCAAAAGGTTGAGGGTGGTTAAGATCTACCCATAATAACTGAGATTGAATCTCAGTGGATGGATTTTCATTGTTATTTTTGCTTCAGACCTATCTTCTCATTTTTCTTTTTTTAAATTAGTTTGTCAACTAATTTTTTTGGGCAAGACTTTATCAACTTTTTCAAATAGCTTTATATTGTAAATTTACGTGTTTCTTTCGATTATTAAATTAAATATACAGTAATATTTGAATCAAAAACTGATTTCCAAGTAAATATCATTATATATTTAATAAAAATATTTAGTTTAGATTAAAATTATTGAATTTAAGCTCGTTCATATATGATCTGACTTGTTTATATCTAAACCAACCCTACTAATTTATCAACACTATTAACATGCTTACTTTTTCTCGAAGCCCTTAAAGGAAAATTCTAGGTCCATCGCCATCTTACTAAAAAATATTGAATTTTATTCTTTTTTGTAGTGACGTTCTTTAAAACTAACTAGACTTAAACTTCTGAAATATAAGAAATTCTTAGGTTAATAGACATGTTATAATTTAGTCTTTATACCAAAATGTAATATAGACGGATATTTTGTAATACGATTCACGAGTAGTATAGAAGTGGTATTCTCAGGACCGCATACGATGTCTAGCAGACCAGTCATTGTTAAGGCATGCATGGTGTCCTAATTTCAATTTCAACAATGAGGTTTTGCGAATGATTCCCCTATGGGTCAAACTCCCAAACTTGCCGCTAAATTGCTGGGGTAAGGACTCATTAAGGAGAATCGGAAGCGGATTAGGCCACTTATATGCAGATGAGTGTACATCTTGTATTGATCGTATTTCCTTTGCGAGGATTAATCTAGTGGAAATGGAGGAGTTGATCAAAACAAGCTATTATTTGATTCAATTCACTAAAGCAATATGAAACTTTAAATTTTTACAAAACTAGTATAAACGTTGTTGGTAGTAACATATTAGGCTTTATTTCATTTTAAAAAAATAAACGGACGAAAAATAGTTGGGAGACGGCATTAAAGAAGATTTACGTTACTAGCAGTAACGTTTTAGGCTTAAAACGTTACCATCAGTAACGAGTCTCTGCAAATCTGCCACTTTTGAATTTTTGTACCAAATTTCGTTATTACGAAGCACGTTTTAATGATAAAACATTACTCCTAGTAACGATTCTGTCGAATCAAATCACGTCTCCCACCTGAGAATCTTTGTACGAAATCTGACGTTAAAGTCGTTACTATGAGTCACGTTTTAAGACTTAAACGTTACTCTGAGAAACGATTCTATTGAATCATGTCACGGGGCTCTGAAGATGTCTTATTGATTTGATCTGCCAATAAAACGTTACTATACGTTACGTTTTAACTTTAAAACATGACTGACAGTAACAACAAACTATTAAAGTGTTCCTTTTACAATTTGACCACGGATCATTATAAGAAATGGTGGTGTAGAATGTTAAGCATATTCCAATAATTTTCTACAAAGCTTCTGTTTATGTGCCCCATTGTTGAATCAATACTCACAAAATTTTAATAGGTAAGTCTTGTCAATATGTTGTAATGTATTTATAAAAACATATTTTTAATAACTATAATGCATCTTATTTTTGTGTGTAGGATTTTTGATGGCTAATTTTGAAGATAACGTGATGATTGCTTTGTATTGGGGTGGTGAAATAATCACTTAAATGAATGAATTTCGATATAACGAATGTGCCAGAATGATTGTAAGCATATCTATTTCGACCAACTATGTTGAAATAATTAAATTGTTGCATGAGAAAATGGGGAATGATGGTGAAAATATTCAATTGGATATTTCTGGAAAATATCCATGCTCATTTCAAGGTAACAT
Source organism: Solanum commersonii (assembly GCA_029007595.1). NCBI lineage: Eukaryota > Viridiplantae > Streptophyta > Magnoliopsida > Solanales > Solanaceae > Solanum > Solanum commersonii. Next base: position 1,513,883 of record JAJTWQ010000093.1, on the reverse strand, counting down.
TACAAGATTTATTGAGTTCAAAATTGAGAATAACCAATCTTTGCTACAATTTTTTGCCATTCCTCAGAAATTTTTGAACAAGATTGATATAAATTTTTTGGAGATGTATATAAAGATTAGACCAATAAATCAAGATAATCTATTTCGAATGAATGATCAACATGGTTATCATATGAATTTATTGGCTCAAAATTATGGATTTGCCATAATCAGTCAGCCTCATTATGCATACAGTGCAATACATCGTATCCATCAATCATTTGATGTAGGCCTTAACGAACATGAAAATCGATCATTTGTTGAATGTTCGAGTAGTCAAAGACATATGGAGAGTAGCCACAATCAATATGAAACTAGGTAGAGTAATCTTTTCATATAAAAAATACTAATTCTATTTAGTAGCATGACTAACTAATTATTTTCATTCTATGTATTTCATGAAATTAACTTCTTTTTTTCTACAGAGAAGATGAAGCTACCTTTGATTTGTGTAATGATGCACATGCTCAAAGAAGTGATAAAAATTTGGAGGAGGATGAACCTTCAGAAGATGATGGAGAGAGTAAAGCCATTGAAAGTAAATTCGATGAAGATATTGGAGATTTACCTCAAAATAATAGTGGGGTAAATCTTCAAAATCAATTTGATCAGGATGTATCTGAAATGCAAAATAATGATATACCTTACTTTACAACATTGGAGAACGAGGAAGATATTTTTATCTCTACGTGTGAATCCGAAATGAAATGTTGTTCAGTTTGGTCCAAGGATACAAAAAAAAGATTTAGAAAAAGATATGAGTTTTAGCAGCAAAGCTAAGTTGAAACGAGCTGTGACAATTTGGAGTTTGCGCAAAAATAAAGAATTCAAGGTTGTAATATCAACTAAGAACATATGGACTGTGAGATGCATGTTTTTTTATTCATTGGGCTGTCCGTGGTTTCTTCGAGGTCGGAAGGTTGGAGGTAGTCTTTGGAAGATAGGAAAATATTTTAATAATCATAGATGTGAGACTGAAGAGCTTACAACGGGTCACACTAACTTAGATACCAAATTAATTGCATCTTTGTTTTTAAATCAAATATGTAAAAATCCCAAATTGTTGGTAGTGGATGTCATTTCTAAGGTTCATGAAAAAATTTGGTCATCAAGTAACATATAGAAAAGTGTGGCTTGGGTGTCAACGTGCATTTACATTGGTATATGGTGATTTTCAAAAATCATTTAGTGAGCTTCCTAAGTTTTTAGCAGCTTTTCAATACTTTAATCCTGGAACAGTTGTGGAATGGAAACACGAAGAGTCAATGAGTTCGCCAGAGGTAAAAACTTTCAAGTTTGTATTTTGGGCTTTCAAGCCATGCATTGATGGATTCCAAACTTGTCATCCTATTATTTCAATAGATGAAACTCATATGTATGGTAAATATGAGATAAAATTGTTAATTGCTGTTGGAGTTGACGGAAATGATAACATTCTTCCTCTTGCGTTTGCTATTGTTGACAAGGAGTCGAAAGTGGCATGAAAATGGTTTTTTAGGAAACTGAGTACACATGTGATAAAGGATAGAGAAGACATATGTATTATCTCTGATAGGGCAAAAGGAATCTTGACTAGTTATCAGAATTGTGGCAATTTCATGAGCAATGAATTCACTACCAACTGAAATCTGCAAAAGAGATCTAGTAAAAAAAGTGCAACTTAATAAAAGTACCTACTACTCTACCACCATTCTTGCGGGTGGCCATTAATGTTTAGCTTTTCTTGTGCAACTGGCTGTTTCCAATCATTCATAAAAAAGAAAACAACATCTATATCACCTCATCAATAGCCCCACTTCACTACTCTCATTCTTTTAATTTTCCTATATATATTACCTTAGCATTTTTCTCAACACTTAGCAGCAACAACACTAAACAAAATAAATGACACACTAAAATCAATAAAGACAAATTTAGAAATTTAAGCTAATGAGGTGGCACATACCATAGTTTCATATGCCGTCGAATTAGGCACATAACCTTGTTGATTTTGAGGACGTGAATTAGGATTACCAATAACAAGACGAATAATGCACTTGAACCAAATAAGATATGGATCATCATAGCGAAGTGATTCATTATTAACCGGTGCATCACAACTATATTGGAGGCGTTGGTTACAAAATGATAACCATTGGGCATGTTCCAACTCCCAATTTGCATTTGGTCTTCCCTGACGATCATGACGAAAGTGGTTGGAATCAAATGGAAATGGAGTTGGTATAGCTTGTTGTAGTCCAAATTGCCACATAACACGATCAGGCAAATAAACCTTGACCACATCCCAACAAAAGATTGGAACTCTAACTCTCCATATGTTTCGTCCAACGTGACAATAGGGAGGAAGACTCTCAATTAAGTCAACGGAATACGATTCCCAAATAAACTATAGGAAAAAGGAAAAGAGCAAAGTGAGTCTTTACATTTACAATCTTTATAAATAAGTAAAAAATACATTGTACCTGATCTTTTATCATAGAGTTAAGTGCATCCCTATAAACTTTCAACACATGCTTGGTAGTGTTCGTCCAACTAAGATGCGCAAATCATCTAGTAGCATGTGGACCCCTAGGCAAACCAATAGGAAATATAGTTCTCGCATCTCTCTGGGCTACTATCTGAGGACAGTGACTCTCTCCCACGCCCAAATCTAGGAGAAAGAGTTTTAGGATATCATCTCTTAAAATTTTCATCCTCCAATAACACTACGGAGACAAATTAAAGAAAGACTATATATAGGGAGAGAAAATATGATATGAGACACATATGTCCAAAACTAGTAACTGTAAGAAATATAAATAAATTATGTGTACAATTGTTAGGTATACCTGAAGTAGTGGCAAAAATCTGGCTATCTCATTTTGGGTACTCTATGAGGCTTTACAAAGAAAATGATATAAGTATGCCAAGGTCGCACTCCCCCAACTATAAGACCCAATTTTATCGATGTCCTCAAGCATAGGCAAGTACATAAGCTTCAAATAACCACCAGATGTATCCGCCATCATCGTACCTGCAATCATCCAGAACATGTAACATCTTACCTTCTGATTGACCATATTTTGTGTTGCCATGTTTGGCAACTGTGGTTGGCTTAACATGTGTGCATTAAATGCAGCGACCTTGATGGAATTTGTTTTGAAGTCTTCACGAGATGGAACAAAACCTAATAATCTTTGACAAATGTTTTGCTAATCCCCTATAGTCCTTATCATTTCATTACCAAGTACTGGATCACCATTCACAGGTAATCCATACAACACCTCTACATCCTGCAAGGTAATTGTTGCTTCTCCTGTTTTAAAGCGAAAAGTATGAGTTTCGAGACGCCACCGCTCAACTAGTGCAGTGATCAAACTACAGTCAATAGCAGGCCGATTAGATTTGTAAACACCATATAATCCAGATAATTTAATTACTTCAAGAACTCGTGGATGGATATGATATTTCTCTATGAGCTTCCAAAAATTTCCATCTTCTCACCTCGTATTAAGAATCATATTAACATTTCCTTCCCATATATCTTGTCATCTATGAGTAAGTTATCCCATTAATACATTCGATTCCAATGGACCGAGATCCAACTTGTATTCACTATTATTAGCCATAAAATATACCTATGGAATACACATGAAAGTAAACTTAAATGTTAGCCCAAATTATTATGTAATTTTTTCTTGACAGCACACTTCAAAAGTGAGGTAAAGTTAACAAAATCACATTTAGAAGTTTTAAGGGCATCCTCTTTAATTTTAAAGTGTACTGATATAAGATTAAAAGATTAAATTGCTTACTGAGAACTCTCGAGTCACCAGTGAGCTGGATCTGAGTGATGATGGGGTCGTTGGTATTCTGGTCAATCACCGCCAAGGGTGAGTACCTCGCTACAATGGTTGCATACATCATATTGATGCAGTGATTACAAATTACTACACCCAATCTAATCACCTAAGAGAAAATACAGTTTTGTATTGTTCACATTACAAAAAGGAAGTCAAGTCTTACTGATAGAGCTAATGAAACACTTAGCTTAATAGTGCAACAATGCAAGTCTTACAATTTAGACTTCTAAGCTAAATTACTCATTAGCTACAAAAAAAAACTGAAGGGTCTCTCTTGTAAAATTGCCTCATATCAAATATGTTTGAGGTAAGAAATTTTGAAATTACTGAGTTAACGATGATAATATATGTGAGATACATAAAATAAAATAGACATACCTTGTCCTTCTAACAATATAGATGAGACATTTACAAAGGAAAATAATGACCTCTAACCCTTTATAAAATTAGATTTCACCTAATCAAATCTAGATGGACAGAATTATGAACTGTATGTCAGCTAAATTGTGGGAATATTAAGATGATATCCAAGCATTTCTTCTACTATGTAAAGAGAAAACATACCTCAAGCATAAAAAAACTATGGTCTATACTTTTCGAAAGATTTATGATATCTCGTTTTTCCGACAACACCGACGGCGGCGGATTAGGCACAGATCAGCAAGGGTTGGGAACGTCAATGAATCTAATGGGGAGGCTGCATAAGGGTTTTGAAACGCATAACATGGTGATGCGAACGACATCGTTTGTTTTAGTTTGGGGATAAGTTACTTTTTAAGCTTAAAACGTTACGGACAGTAACATTTTAACGTTAAAACGTTACTACTGTCAATAACATTTTCAGTCTGTTTACTCCGTCAAATGTTTATCCTTTTGTCATTTTTTTAATAAAATAATACCTAATACGTTACTGTCAAGTACGTTTATACTAGTTTGGTAAAAAATTCAAAAAACATACTATTTTGGTGAATTGATTTAAATAATGACTTATTTTGGTCAAAAATTCGTGGAAATGGATATCACTCAAGTGTTACCTGTTCACGAGAAGGTGCAAGATCCAAATGGAAGGGTGTTTGAGCAGAGCATAGAGTATAAATAGAAGCCCTCATGCATACTGCACAAAATGTCTCATAATTGGTCATTTTTGCCAAAACCTTGAAACCAAGAGACAAGATGAACATGGTGTGAAAAAGCAGAAAACTAAACCAATTAAGATTCCCGAACCCAGGGTGAGATGTCAAGCACGATAGCTACTCAATAGGATACAGTTAGCAATCAAGAGAAGCCCCGACCCAAGAGTGAGATGGCTAGCACAATGTAAAAACTGTTCAACAAGCAGGAGAACGTGATCACCACATTACCAACTGAACAGCAGGTACATGATAAGGAACAACAAGCTACTATTAGCCATCAAACTAAGCAGATGGCCAGTCCTAAACAAAATCAAGACGACACATGGAAAGAAGCTAGGAACAACTCGTTTGGGAAGCTTGTCCAAACTCCTCTTAAGAATCAGGTAGTTCCTATTGCAAATGTTTTTAATCCACTAGTGGAGGAAATAATACAGGAAATGGAAAATGAAAAAAGTAGAATGAATCAAGGCCAAAGTAGCTCGGAGGCTCCAGCAATACCAAAAAATCCTATATGAAGTTGGTAACGTGGAACGTAAGAGGTTTGAATAAAGCTAGTATACAAGCAAAAGGAGTTGAAGGTGTTCTTAACAGAGACAAATATAGGTTTGATTGTTATAATTGAAAATAGAGTCAAAGAGATTTCTTCCTCAATGATTGTGAAAAAGATTGCATATGGATGGAAATGGTGCAACAACTACCAACCAACACTCTAACGGAGGAAGAATATGGTTATTATGGGATCCCGCAAAGTGTGACTTTACTCACACACATTCCAGTAGCCAATATATCCACGGGATAGTAAGGGTTTATCGAGACAATATGGATTTCCAATTCATTGCTATTTATGGCTTACATAACATAAGAGACGGGGGTGTATTATGGGCAGACCTAAAAGGCATAGCTGATCAGATGCTAGACCCATGGTTAATTATGGGAGACTGATAACGTTCAAATATACTTCTTGAAAAGAAATATAAACGATCGTATGCAATATATTTACCTAACTATGAGTCAGGATCGATCCCACTGAGAATATGGAAGAATATTGTCAATAGCAAATATTTAACTCGATAGTCGTTATATAAAAATTGGGGGATTTAAATTGAAATAAAATAAAAACAATAAAAGGATAGCTTTGAACTAAGTATTTATTTATATTCAGATTATTAAAAGTAACTAGGAATGTGTTCCCCATAAGCTCATAACGCGGTAATCCTAATAATAGTAATCATTTTCTAGTGTATTACATGCAAAGTGATAAGTTAGGTATCTCTAAATCCTTGGTCCGGCATCTAGAGAATTTCACCCCGCAAAAATTACCAGACAAATCAAAGAAAGCCTATTATCATCTCCTAAATAAAGCAACACTTTTTATTTCGCTTCAATAACCTGCAGGGCAAGTTCTAGACTAAGATGCAAAACATGGAATAAACAAAATCTCACCACACATGGCACAAGTATCAATCAAGATGGATCAGTTCCACTTCTAAAAGAGACAGGATCATAACAAATTACAAAATAAAATAGGTTATATACAATGTCGCAACCATGAATCTAGATGTCAAAACGTTTGCAATTTCACTAGCAATCAATCATTCACAAGAAAGAACTACTCAAATTTAGGCCCAAATAGTAAGTATCACATAACTCAAAAGGGTCCTTTCTTTACTCTCCAAAAAAAATAAAATTTATTCTTAAAAAAAATAAAAAACACTCGGTTCAAAGGGACTATCCTCAGGAAAAGAACTGAAAACAAAAGCCAAGGAACCCATCCTAAAAAAAAAATCAATAAAAGAAGTAAAAACTAGGAATCATTCCTCCACCCCACACTTAAAATCATGCTTTGTCCCCAAAGCAATTTATAGAAAAGAAAAGAAGAAGAAGGATCAGAAATACTCCCTTGGGCCCTCTATGGCCTAGCTAACAACGTGTTTTTTTTTTCTCCTTGCATCAAGGGTCGTCACCCCACACTTAAGCTCAAACATGCTCCTTTCCTTCAATTTTATTTTTTTTGGTACTCAGACTTCCCCTAATCTGCAAAAACAAGGAAAGAACAAAAAAAAAAGTGATACTAATAAAATATAAATAAAATAAAATAAGAAGTTACACTACTAATTGGGTTGCCTCCCAATAAGCGCTTAATTTAACATCACGGCACGACACCATCAATTTTACTTTTTTTCCTTCCACTTTAAAGAAATGAATTGCACCCCTAATTTTACATCAATTTTAATTTTCTATTACACTCAAGGGGTGGTGGTACAAAAATAAAGGTCCCAAGCAATAGATATCGCATTATGCACTTCTTGGATCCTAAGTGAGGAATGTAATTCTCCGATATTGGAACAATAAATTCAAGAATATAGACATAATTTTCCTCCTCCATACACTCTTCTACAGGCTCAGATTGCTTGATTAATTTCTCATCATCTAAACATAATGTGGAAAATGATTGGAATGAGGTCCAATGCGCCCTAACTTATGAATTATTTTATTATTTACACCCTCATATTTACACATACTAGAGTTTTTAAAAATAATATTATGTACTTCATTACATAACTCTAGTGCACTCTTCTCAACAATGACAACATCAATAAAAGTATGATCAAGCAATTGGCCCCCAACTTTTAGCTCTTCAAGTTGACTTATAAGTATTTTTTCTTCCTCACACATATTATTATTAAATTATTGGGTGTCATATGATTTAATCTTTGCACTCAACTCACAATCTAAATAATAGAGATCAAATTCAAATTTATATTCACCACTGCGCTTACATATTGATTGATAGCAAAGTATTAACAAATCTTCCATGTCTCCATACAACTTATCTTGTTGAGAAAAAATTAACCTTTAAGAATCCATAATATCAAAAGTGCAAGAATTGCAAGCACACTTATCACTACATACTTTTTCAGATGACATCTCAAGAAGAGTAAGAGAAATATGATAATAATAAATAAAAAAATTTAAAACTAATCCTAAGAAACAAAAAAGGACTACAAGTCAAAATAAATACTAAAGACAATTTCTAAGACAAATTCCCCGGCAGCGGCGTCATTTTTTATAACGTTCAAATATTCTTCTTGAAAAGAAATATAAACGATCGTATGCAATATATTTACCCAACTATGAGTCGGGGTCGATCCCATTGAGAATATGGAAGAATATTGTCAATAGCAAATATTTAACTCGATAGTCATTATATAAAAATGGGGGGATTTAAATTGAAATAAAATTTAAAAAAAATAAAAAGATAGCTTTGAACTAAGTATTTATTTATATTCAGATTATTAAAAGTAACTAGGAATGTGTTCCCGATAAGCTCATAACGCGGTAATTCTAATAATAGTAATCATTTTCTAGTGTATTACATGTAAAGTAATAAGTTAGGTATCTCTAAATCCTTGGTCCGACATCTAGAGAATTTCACCCCGTACCTTGGTCCGACTACATGTGTATAATTTACTAACCCTTACCTTTACCTCATATTAGACATCATAATCGATGTTTGGCTTAGTTATTACTTCGCACCAATCGACACTAGCCTATTAGATAGTATCACACTAAATCTATGTTGATAATTATTTTCTTGTTGATTACCTCCTTGGTCCGGCAAGTAGCAATAAGGTGAGTTCTAACGTGTGCACTCGTTAAAAAGACTTCTAAACGAAAGAATTATCAATGCATGCAAGACACTATTCAAGAATTGCTTAGTTATTATTCATACTTTGTTAATCGCTTATGGTTCTCACAACCCTAGTTATGAAAGTTAGCTACTCATTATCTCAAAAACACAATCAAAATTCATCAAAATAAATATGCTTGTGTTAATCATAAAAAGTTAAGAACAATAGCTAAACTATCTTTTATTAAGCACAAATACAAATAAATAATAAAGGAGAATAAAGAATAAACCACAATTTTCCGACCTCCACGGCGGCTCTTCCAAAGTTCCTAAGCTAAAAAAAAATTTATATTGTGTCTTGTATCTTGGTTCTTGGCCTCTATTCTTCCTCTCTAATAATTATTTCTATGCACTATTTATAGATGTAGAAAATCCTAAATAAAATAATTAGTCCCAATTAAATTAGGAATCCAAAACCAAAACGAATTGAATTCCTTTTTATTTTCAGCGTGAACAGTAACCGACCGCCTCCACAATTGGTTGTTGCATTCACTTGCTGCCACGTGTACAGTAGAGGCAACTTGAAAATTTTCAATTGTAGCCGCCTTTTCCTTATATATATAAATATATTATTTTATTAAATTTAATCCATTAAGCTGTCTGCTTGATTTTCTTCTTCAACCTTCAATCTTTAATTCGTTTTAGCTCCAAACTTCTTTATTTTTCCACCAATTTAATCCTACAAATAAAATACACAATTTAGCACAATTCATAAAATTTATGCTCAAAAAAGACAAATATAAATAATAAATGTGAAGAAATAATGATTAAAAATATGTATTTTTAGCATCACATCCGAGACTTTAACACAATTTTACATATCGAGGATAGAAGCAACGGGGCTCCTGTCCAGGAAGCCGAAACAAGAGATTTCAACAATTTCTTAGTAGAAACGGGAATGATGGAAATTATGAGAAATATATGAAAAGAATATTATTGAATTGATGTTGTTTACATTATTACATTGAAACCTTATTTATAGACCCTAGAATATAATCATTTACCAAGTAGGATACTATTTAGTATTCCTATTTTTATTTCTATTACTATTCATATTCTAATAGAATTGTATAAACTTATTCTTATTCTAATAAGATTGTATAAACCTATTCCTATTCTAACAGAAATGAAAGTCGTGGGAAGGGACTACAAATGGACAAATCAACATGTCTACCGTAGAATAGATAGGGCAATAGTGAATGCTCACTAGATAAAGAAATGGGCACATATGGAGATGAATATCATGGACCCGCGGTGCTCAGACCACTCTCATCTGTGTGCGGCTCTATCTACTGTTGAGAAGAAAAGGAATATACCGTTTAGATTCCTAAATTGCCTAGCAAGTCATAGAGAATTTTTTCACGTAGTGAAATGAGGTTGGAATGAACCAGCTTATGGAGATAGCATGAATAGAATTTGGATGAAACTTAAATATGTGAAAAATGGCTTGAAGAACCTAAATACACATGAATTCTCGGGGATAGAATCCAAAGTGAAAGATTTTAGAAGACACCTCTCTAATATACAAGCACAAATGAGAAACGTGAATCATCAGACAACCTTATTTGAAAAGGAGAAAGTAATAAAGCAACATCTAGAGAAATGGAGCCTTATTGAAGAGTCAATCATGAAACAAAAATCAAGGATCCAATGGCTCAAGCTAGGCGATTCTAATAATGGTTTTTTCTTTGTGAGCATGATAAATAGGGTTGCACACAACTATATCAGAAGTCTGGTGAATGAACAAGGAGCATTGGTTCAGGCAATTACTGAAGAAATTTTGAGTTATTATAAGCAGTTGTTCGGAGCTTCCACCAGTCATCTACCTTGCGTGAATGTGGAAGTTATGAGATCAAGAGCAGTTTTGAATAGGCAACAACTCAGCCTTATTGAACCTGTCAGAAGAAAGGAAATTTTAGATGCTTTGAAGGAATTGATGATCAAAAAGCACCGGGAATAAATGGTTTCAATTCATTCTTTTTCAAGAAAGTATGGCACATAGTGAGATCCGATATTGAGAGTGTAGTGATGGATTTTTTTTCAGAACCTCAAGGATGTGCAAATCCATTAATTGCACATCAGTGACTTTAATTCCAAAGGTAAAGCACCCATCTTCTGTTACAGACTTTAGACCAATATCTTGTTTCACTGTAGTGAATAAGATTATTTTTAAAATCTCAACTACAAGACTTCAAGTTGTTATGGGCTGCCTTGTGGATTCCAGTCAAGCTGCTTTTGTTTCAGGAAGGATTATTTCTGATAATATCATCTTAAGTCATGATCTTGTAAAAGGATACAACAGAAAGAGAATTTCCCCTAGATGCATGCTTAAGTTAGACATGAAAAAAGCATACGACTCAGTTGAATGAGCTTACTTGCAACAACTTCTTTATTGTTTGAACTTTCCCGATCAATTTATATGTTAGATCATGAGTTGCCTAACCACAGTTTCATTTTCTATCCTTGTAAATGGGCAACCCATTGTACCCTTTGAGGCAAAAATAGGCTTGAGGTAGGGCGATCCGTTGTCACCTTTTCTTTTTGTTCTTACTATGGAGTACCTCAGTAGACTTCTCAAAGGGTTAAAAGGAAACCCGGGGTTCAAATTCCATCCCAAGTGTGCTAAATTACAACTAATCCAACTTGGATTTGCTGACGATCTACTACTTTTTAGTAGAGGGGAAGTGCAATCTACCCAACTCTTGTTCCATTGTTTCCAACAATTCTCCTCGGCCTTTGGTCTAGTTGCAAACCTACAAAAAAGATCTCTCTATTTCGGAGGGGTCACACAATTACATTATCAGATCATTGAAGCTTTGGGAGTGACTAAACGTGATCTACCTTTTCGATATCTAGGGGTGCCCTTAAGCACTAAAAGACTTTTGCTAGTCCAATGCCAGCTCCTAATAGAGAAAATGATCGGAAGAGTAACTTCTTGGACCTCTAAATTTCTTTCTTATGCTAGGAGAGTACAAATTATACAAGTGTTCTTTTCTCCATTCAAGTGTATTGGTCTCAAATCTTTTTTCTTCCTAAGAATTTAGTTTAGGCTATTGAAAATTTTTGCAGAACTTTCCTCTGGACAGGGAGAGTGGATGTTTCAAAGAAAGTTTTTCTAGCTTGGGACAAACTTTGTATGCCTAAGACTGCAGGCGGAGTGAACTTTCTCAATATTTCTTCTTGGAACAAGGCTGCTATTTGCAAACTCTTGTGGAATCTTAGCTATAAAAAGGATAAGCTATGAGTTAAATGGGTTCACATGTATTATGTAAAGGGCGGAACTCTATGGGAGGCCAATACAAACAAGCATCTAGGCTTATCAAGAAAAATTTCAAAGCTACGGAGTACGTGGAAGCTGTTGATTACACAGAAGATCAATTCCAAAAATTGCAATATTTCTCTATAAAAAAGATGTACCAAATGGTGCAAGGAGTGTTTCCAAAAGTAAGATGGAAAAAATTAGTTTTCAATACCCCTTCTACCCCGAAATGGTTGTTCATTATGGTTGCTCATGGAAGGTTGTACACGAAGGATAGGATGATTCAATAGGGAATGAGTGTCAATCCAGTATACCCTTTATGTGAATCAAAGAATGATTCGATCTCACACCTTTTTTTCAGTGCTCTGTTTCAGCATCAGTGTGGAACAAGCTACTACAATGGCTAAGACAAAGACGACAAGCAAAAGCATGGGAAGAAGAACTTACATTGGCAGTGAATCATCATAATGGGAATAGTGCTACATTAACAATTTATAGAATGACCTTAACATGCTGCATCTATTATATGTGGCAAGAGAGGAACCAAATTGTTTTCCAAGGCAAAAGAAGAGAAATATCGAACCTTGTGAAGAGAATAATTCAAGACGTATATTTCAGAGGTTGTCTCAAAGTAAAATTAACTAAATACTTAACGATGTTGAACTACTATCCAAGTTAAAGTAGTCGATAGATGGTTAGGAGATGAAAAGTTATTAGTTGGGTTCGATCGAATCGGAATAGTTCTTTTTTTTTCTTTTTTTTAAGTTGTAAACTTCTCTTTCGTAATAAAATGCTTACTTACCAAAAAAAAAAATTACTACCGCATAAATACATATATGTGTTATTTAACTTGGTCTCATTTCATATTTATGTCCTTCAATTTTGGATGTGCACAAGTAGACACTTGAACTTGTATAAATTAAAAAAGTAGACACATGAGCCTTATGTGACATAATTCATATAGGACACTACATAGGACACAAATTGTCATGTAGGATGCCACATAGGATGTGTGTGTCAATTTGTTCAACTTTATACAAGTTTAAGTGTTTATTTATGCACACTCAAAGTTGAAAGGCATAAATGTGAAATAAGACAAAGTTAAAGGGCATATTGAGGTATTATGCCAATTACTACTTACTAGCATGCTAAACTTATTACTGTTAGGTATGGGTGTTCACGATTTGGATAAAAACCGATCCAAACCGAAAAATCGAATCAAACAGATTAAATGAACCTATTTTATTTAGGGTTTGATTTGGTTTGGTTTTAGATTTTTAAAAAACCGATAGTATTTGGTTTGGTTATGGTTTTGTTCGAAAAAAATCGAAGAAATAACCGAACCAAACCGATAAATAATATACATAAATTTTATTATTATACATACATAATATACTATTTTATAAACAATTTTAAAAATCTTATATATGTATTCATCAAAATTTATTTATAATTTACTTATGAAAGTAAAAATGCCCAAGGTAAGAACATTTATCTTATTGGTTTCATGTATATGAGTGTCCATGACAATTCTTTGTGGTACTGAAAATGTCAATGTCTCTTCCTTCTAGGACAAAAGTAGTGAACTTTGAAGCTTTATTCATAGTAAATTCAATGATGGAAAGTTTCATAATGTCAGTCACTCTAACTATTTTTCATTTTGAATGGATTATTGTCACTTTTTTCACGTTTTGAATGAATTATTTCTTTTAATTTTATGTATATGGTTAATAACCGAATAATCGAACCAAACCGAACCGATAACAACCAAACCGATAAATGTATATTATATTAGGTTTGGTTTGGTTTTGATAATTTTAAAACCAATTAAGTTGGTATGATTTTGATTTTGACCAATAACCGACCCAAATCAACCCGTGAACACCCTACTGTTAGGCTTAATTTATGGGGAATTGGACCAAATGCACATTTGGCATTCAAAAAATTTACCCAAAATAATATATACAGTTTAGTCTTTTGCTTTTTCTCTTTCTTCCCTCACATCCTCTAATATAATGTAGTTAAAGTTTTTTCAAAGCTCGATTTTAGAATTTGATGCGTTGTAAATGGGAATCGTTTCAATTGAATCATATATTCAATACATAAACATGATTATATTCTTACCTTGACTTCAACTGGCAAGTATGACTTTTAACTATGGGGTGCGTGCACAACTAGGCGCTTATACTTGTATAAAATTGAACAAATGGATATTCGTATTTTGTAAAAGTACAAAAAGAAAACAATTTGATACAATTATAAATCAATTAATTGTAATTTTGGAAGAAAATCAATCGATACAAATACAATTCAATCTGATTTCCGTGTAATTTTGAAACAAGAAAAATACAAACAGAAAATCAATTGATATAAATATAACGAGTGATTCGTGGAATTTTTTTCTTAATTCGTGAGTTTTTAAAAAAATTGTTAAGTCTATCATTAATTAAATTGAAAGTCTTATCTATATAAATACTTAATAATCAAGCGAAATATATAAATTGTAATCTAAATAGCTACTCAAATCGTAACTACATAATTAGTCAAACATTAAATAAATAGTTTCATTATTTTTGTAGTCTTAACTATTTATTAACTTTCCTCTTATTAACTATTTATTAACTTTGGTTTAATATGTTTACAGGGTGTTCACTCTTATTGACGGTTTCATTGGTGAACATGGTGGTGGGGCAACCTTTGTAGAATTTTGTGGATGACTTTGAATTCTCATATGTTTCGTAGTTAGAAAAAGACTCAATTATTGAATTTTGAGAAAAAAAATTATTTATATTATTTGTTAAAAGTTTGATTTATTTATGTCAATTTTTTTAAGAAAAGGCACATTCATGTAATTATTTGTTAATTGAAATGACATAGATGAGCCAAACTTTTAACGGAATGACATAGATGAGCCTTTTCTTAAAGTTTAATGACATATTTGAGTCTTTTCTCTTTTAAAAAATAATTTAATTAATGATGTGACAGAATCATAATTGACCACGTGTACAAAGTAGTTTTGCAAAACCAAAAATATTTTTAGTTTACAAAAAATGACATGGATAGCCTTTTCTCAAAAGAAAATAGTATAGATGAGTCAAACTCTTAATAAATAGCATAGATGAACATGAATGAATTTTTTTCCAAAATTCGATGACATATTTGAATATTTTTTCTTATTTAAGTGATCATTCAAAATAATAATAAAAGCAAGACTTGTGTGACAGAGTCAAGTCTTTGGGGTCCTCCCAAAGGAAAGAATAATTACCTAAATGTGAAACAAAAGAATTTCCCTTCAACCTGTCAAATCAGATTGGAGATTTCCACAAAATTAAAAAAGACCAAAAATAGATCAACGGATTCTTTCTACCTATAAAGTCTCTGAACCTCATTGTAACTAGCCACACCTAATTCTTTCTAGTTTCTAATGGAGAAAAGCTTCACATATTTTCACTTAATAGCACTCATGTTGCTTTACTTGTGTGTGGCTAGTTTAGCCATGACTCAAACGAACATTACAACTGATCAATCCGCTCTTCTTTCCTTAAAATTCCAAATCATTTCGGACCCCTTTCACTTATTGGATGAAAGTTGGTCTCCGGCTATTTCTGTTTGTCATTGGGTTGGAGTCACTTGTGGTTCTCGCCACAAAAGAGTGACATCATTGAATATTTCCAACATGAATCTTATAGGCAGAATTCCTTCTGATTTTGGGAATCTCACATTTCTTGTTTCTCTTGACTTAAGTAGCAACAATTTCTACGGAAAATTGCCTCAAGAAATAGCACATCTTCGTAGGTTAAGGTTTGTTAAACTTAGTTTTAACAACTTTAGCGGAGAGGTTCCTTCCTGGTTCGGGGTCTTACACCAACTTCAACTTCTGACTCTAAGGAATAACAGTTTCAATGGTCCCATCACCCTCTCTTTATTTTCTAATATTTCCACACTTCAAACTTTGGATTTGACATACAATTCCTTAGAGGGCCAAATACCAAAAGAAATAGGAAATCTTGAAAACTTGAGGGTTTTAAGATTATCTGGCAACAAGTTTATAGGTTCTATCCCTCCGTCTCTCTCGAACGCCTCAATGTTGATGACATTAGAACTATCTCTCAATTTCCTTGGAGGAAACATTCCAGAAGAGATTGGAAAACTTCAAAACCTAAAACTTTTGTCAATAGAATCCAATCAACTTACAGGTTCTATACCATTCTCGATCTTCAACAATATTTCTGGAATTGAGATCATTGCATTTACAAATAATACCTTATCAGGAAATCTTCCTTATGATATGTGTAATTGTCTTCCAATGCTCAAAATGCTCTATCTAAGTGACAACAAGCTACATGGTTATATGCCTGTAAGCTTGCCAAATTGTTCGAACCTTCAAATATTGTCTTTATCTAATAACAAGTTTGACGGACCCATACATAGTGAAATCGGGATTCTTAATAATTTGGTGATTTTAGCACTGGATACTAACCATATTTCTGGTCATATCCCAATCTCCACATTCAATATCTCCTCATTACAGGTATTGGTTCTGAATCACAACAATCTAATTGGATCCTTTCCAAGGGAGGTTGGCAATTTGACAGAATTGCAAATTCTGGATCTTGCCGATAATAATCTTACAGGTATATATATATTCAAAAGGGGTATGCAAATCATTACTAGCAAGATTTATAATTTAGTAATTACTAATTATACATCTACATGCATACATTGACAGGTGAAATACCAAAAAAATTTAGCAATCAGATTGAGTTGTTTGATCTTAGTTTCAACAAGTTTACTGGTTCACTACCAATGGAGATCTTCAACATATCAGGTATGAGAGAGATTCAAGTTATTTTCAATAATGTGACTGGAACTCTCCCATTAAACATAGGTTCTACGTTACCCAACATTGAAGTTATTCATCTGAGCTACTTAAATCTTTATGGGACTATACCTCATTCTCTCTCCAATTGTTCCAAACTCACTAGTCTAAACCTTTCTCTCAATAGACTAACCGGTATGATTCCCAACTCTCTCGGAAGTTTGACTCATCTACAGTCCTTAAGATTGGCAATAAACAATTTAATGGGCGATAGTAGGTTAAGCTTCTTGACTTCCTTGTCAAATTGTAGAGATTTAAAAATTATTTTCCTCTCTTCCAACCCTCTATATGGTGTGCTTCCAGACTCCATAGGGAACCTTTCCATTACTTCTCTTCTAAGGTTTAGAGCTATTGATTGTAAAATTAAGGGGGAAATTCCAAAAGGAATTGGGAACTTAAGCAGCTTATTAGAGCTCGATCTTTCTAGAAACGGTTTCACTGGACCAATTCCCACAACAATCAGCAACTTGAGATTCCTTCAGAGCTTGAAGTTGAGTGTCAACAAACTTTCTGGATATATTGGAGATGATCTATGCAAATTACAGAACTTGGGTTATTTAAACTTGACTTTGAATCAACTTTCAGGATCTCTTCCGAATTGTTTGGGAAACTTAACTTCCCTTCGCGAGATGATTCTAGGTTCTAACAAATTGCGTTCAATCATTCCAAAAAGCTTAGGAAACCTCATAAACCTCTTGAAGCTAGACTTATCCTCAAACAACTTGGGTGGCTCTATACCTCTGGAAATTGGAAATCTAAAGGCTGCGATATATATGGATCTATCCATAAATACACTCTCAAATGGAATTCCTAAAGAAATTGGTAGCTTGCAAAATCTTATATACCTTTCTTTGAGAGACAACAAATTGCAAGGATCAATTCCTGGCTCGATGAGCAGCATTTCAGCTTTGGAATTTCTAGACCTTTCTCATAACAATGTTTCAGGATTGATTCCCAAGTCTTTGGAGAAGCTTCTATATCTCAAGTATTTCAACGTTTCATTCAACAAGTTGGTTGGTGAAATCCCCTCAAGTGGTCCTTTCAAGAACCTCTCCGGTGAGTCTTTCATGTCTAATGAAGCATTGTGTGGATCTTCAAGATTTTGTGTTCCCCCATGCCATAGTAGCACATCAAAGCATAAATCCAAGAGGAAAAAAGTGATTGTTCTTGTTCTACCGGGTGCACTTGTATTAGTCTCCATCGCCTTTGCCCTTTTATGGATAAGGTATACAAGAGGTAAAAGAACTGATCCTCAACAAGCAATTGATTCATCCTTTGTCGTCTCAACAAAAGGAAGAATTTCATACTATGAACTACTTCGAGCAACTGATTCACTTAGTGAGATCAATTTAATTGGTTCTGGGAGTTTCGGCTCTGTTTACAAAGGTATCCTCAGAGATGGGACTTTCATTGCAGCTAAAGTGTTCAACCCACAATTGCAAGTGGCATTTAGGAGTTTTGATACAGAATGTCAAGTTTTGCGCAACCTTCGTCATAGGAATCTCACCAAAGTCATCACCAGTTGTTCCAACCTTGAATTTAAGGCTTTAATACTCGAGTACATGCCCAATGGGAGCCTCGATAAGTGGTTGTATTCACACAACTACTTCTTAGACATCAAACATAGGCTAAGTATAATGATAGATGTAGCATGTGCATTGGAATATCTCCACCATGGTTGCTCATTGCCCGTGATTCATTGTGATTTGAAGCCTAGTAACGTCTTGTTGGATGAGGACATGGTTGCCCACCTAAGTGACTTTGGAATTTCAAAGCTGCTTTCTGAAGATGAGAGTTCTTTATACACTAAAACATTAGCAACGTTTGGTTATATTGCACCAGGTACGTGATCTCTTAATCAATTGCTTTTGATTATTTCTCTTTCCTTTTTTTCCACTAGTAAATGTTGAATTTCAAAATTGATTGATTGCAGAGTATGGACTGGAGGGATTGGTGTCAATAAAATGTGATGTTTATAGTTACGGGATCATGTTGATGGAAACATTTACTAGGAAAAATCCTAATGATGAAATGTTCGATGGAGATTTTAGTTTGAAGCAATGGGTGAGAAATTCACACCCACAAGCAGCAATGGAAATTGTCGATGCCAACTTAATATCGCCACATGATAATCACTTAATGAAAAAGCTAGATTGTGTGGTATCCATCATGAAAGTGGCAATAGATTGTTGTGTTGAATCTCCTAAAGGAAGGATTGACATGAAAGACGTTGTGGGGAGGTTAAAGACGATCAAGATTCAACTTCTTGCATGTTGAGGAAGATCTTATTAGAAACTTTTCTTCCAAATCATCTCATGTGTAACAAACATTTGCAATAATAGTTAGCTTCAAATAAGTTATAGCATTATGTCTTTCATAACATAGAGAATTGATGGGCATGTATACCTCTTTGGTCTTGAATTTGTAAGTGGTTTTGGCCTAATACCTCTACTTTTTCCCATCTTTTTAACTTTAACAATGTAAAACATAGAACTCTCAATATTGAATAACGAAACTTCGGTCTATACTGGCACCATAATATAAGATTTGAGACTCATTTAGGCAAGACATAATACATAAATAGACCCTTTAACTTGGTCTCATTTTACATTTTTGACATTCAATTTTGAGTATGCACAAGTAGATACTTAAACTTGTACAAAAATGAACAAATAGACACACACGTCCTACGTGGCATCTTACATGACAATTTGTGTCCTATGTGTATTATGTCACATAGAACTTATGTATTTACTTATTCAACTTTATACAAGTTTAAGTGTTTACTTGTGGACACCCAAAATTGAACGGTATAAATGTTAAATGAGGTCAAGTTAAAAAACACATTTATGTATTATGTCTTTTGGCAATTGAGCAAACACCTTAAGGGCAACAAGTTTGCTTGATTGTTTGAAAGCTTTGGGAGTTAGATTATTCCCCTAATTTGGAATTTCAAATCTAAGGCTACAACATAATATTAGTCCCAATCTCATTCATCATCTTTAACGAGTTCGGAATTTCATACCTGATTTTATTACTTGAAATTCAACCCAACAACTTCCGATTTGAAATTTAGCGTCAATTTTGATTTGGCTCTTTCTTGCATTCAATTTTGTTGGGGTTGACAAGTTAATATATATAATAAAATAAAATACTTAACATTATATTTCAAATTTCATTTTAGACTTTGGAAATTGTTTTATCCATTTGTATAATTCAGGGACTTCAGCTTTTAAATTGTAAAAATGAGTAATTCCAATTTATGAAAATATTACTCTCAAATGTATATGTTAATGTACATGGTCATACAAGTAATATAAAATTGAGTCCAGTAATTATATATACAGAGCATTGTAGAATTGACTGTCTAATTTGAATTTTGATTTTAACTATTTGAGAAATCAAACAATTTT
The DNA here is from genome assembly GCA_029007595.1 of Solanum commersonii. Lineage (NCBI taxonomy): Eukaryota > Viridiplantae > Streptophyta > Magnoliopsida > Solanales > Solanaceae > Solanum > Solanum commersonii. The sequence goes on along the minus strand of JAJTWQ010000093.1, from coordinate 1,493,627 downwards.
AGAGTTAAGTATACTGATGATTTAATTACGAAAAATTAGTAAAAATGACACAAGTAGGCAAGAGTATAATTTAGTCAGATGAGAGAGATCTAAGATCATGACAACTAATACTGCACTTGAGTTATTCCACACGTATTGATATTTCAGACCAAGTTATTCCACACGTATTGATATTTCAAATTTCCAAGTTGCATGTTGATATTATTTTATGATATCTCCCAAATTGTTCACACGTCTATTTCAACCTAGCTACTCCAATGCCTAGATCTCCATGCAATTATTTAACATAACATTAATATTAATTTTATCATGAGTAGCTAGGCTACTCTTACACAATACATTCAAGTGGTGAAGCTCACATAGTGTGCCTCATCACTTTTATTCATGCTACATACTTTTGCACGCATTAGATTATTTTTTCCTAAGTTACACCTTATCACACGTAAGCCTAGGACGCAACGTCTAGTGTGTCTTACTATAAGCTTTTAATAATATGATTGTAATCTAGCAGTGTTTATCAATCAGTTGAAGTTACCATCATCCAAATGTTCGCCATTATTATTGACAGTTTAATTGGCGAACATGGTGGTGGCACAACCTCTATGACAGATGCTCTGGCAGCCAGATCCACAATAGTCACAATTAGTTATATTTACTCAATAAATAGTTTTTTTTTACCAATTAAAAGGTACACTTTTATTTGAGGAACAGAAGGGGTGAAAAAAATGATATAGTTAAAACAAGTTACTCGTTAAATATTTATTAAAATTATGATGTTGTTGCAAGAATATGAAGTTAATTAATCCATAACTAATTAATTTTAGTGTAAGAAATACCAATCTAATATTCCATTTAATCGATGTAGTGGAGAATGGAGAATTTTGGCTAAATGGCTATGTTATCAGCTAGAAATTATGTTTTAATAAATGATAAGAGGGTGACTTCTTCATTTAATGGATAAGTTGAGATAATTTTTCGTTCTTGGCAGGCGATTATATGTACCTGTTAACAATAGCGCGACTTTTTTCAAAATAAGTGTTGAAAAATTACTCCAAATCGCACTGAATTTTACTAGGAAATCAAGTCAAATTAAATCATCACAAATTATATATTCAACTTTTATGTGTTTATGATAATGTTAATGCACTTGAGATAAAGAAATTCATTATCCTTCAAGGAAAAAAGCATTTATTTAAGAAAGTTTTTGTGTTTTACCTAGTCTGGTAATCTGAATTACCTCTTTGAATAGCACTACAACAAAATTAATTTTTAACAGCAATAAATATACACATTAATAAAGAGTGTTAAAGTCTTTATCAGCATTAGTTAATTGTCAATGGATCCAATATTGCTATATGGACACTTACAAAGAGTGTTAATTGCCACTAATAGTACATATTTAGCGGCAATTAAGCTATTGCCGTTAAAAATCATTTTTTGTGTAGAGTAGGTGTAGAGCTTTAAGTTTTTGAGTTAACTAATAATTCTGTCTTGCTGTGTGTGAATATTTGAAATACTTGTCTTAGTTATTTGCGATTTAGTCTTGCTTTAAGCAAATCTTTTTTTAATTATATTGGTATATAATTAAACTGTTGGCTACCCCTCTTAAATTTTTTTATTATAAGTTTTTATGTATAAATTTGATATGTAAAATGACACGAATTAAGTCAGAAATGATTTTTATTTTTATTTTCAAGTGAGTGTAAAAGGTATATATAATTTCTTACACGTACTTATGTATAAATCTGATGTATACACGAATGAGTGATAGAATAAATTTATATTCATTATTTTAAAGTGATGTAAAAGGTATATAAGTTTTCTGAGAAAATGACATAAATGGACTTTGAACTATCACAGTAGGTCTAAAATGGTCCTTTAACTATACACGTGACAGATATAATCCTTTAACTATCCACCCTTTTGTCAAGTTTGGTCTATATCACTTTTTATAAAAAGTGTTAACAAACACCGTTAACATACATGATTGAATTATGTCTCCTTTCTTTTTTCCACCTCTTTTTCTCCATTATCTCTTTGTTTCCTCACTTTCTTTTTTCCAATTCTTCTCCATTGACTTTTTTTTCCTATTCTTCTCCATTGACTTTCTTTTTTGTCATTTCCTTTGTCTATTATCTCACTATTTCCATAATTTATTTATTTTTTCAATTCTTTTCTTCATTGTCTGCATGTCGTTGATCGTTATTTCATGCGAGTTAAAGCAAAATGCAAAGTAACAAACACAATTGAGAAAATATTGTGAGCAAAAAATATGATTCTATTTTCATGTTAATAATCGGTCATTACATCAATGAAACAACATAAAATTGCATAAAAGTTCAAAAATCAGCAACTAAATGGCAAAAGGGTCTGTGGACCCTTATACTTGTATCGGTTTGTATTGTGAACATTTTTACTTACCCTTTTGTCATCTGAACTCTGAGACTTTTAAATCCCTCCAGCTACGTGTGTAGTTCACTCTCCCTTACATAAATGACATGTCATAATTATCTTCATAACTATTTTTTAATTATTAATAAAAGAAATTAAACAAAAGATGAAATCAATTAATTTTCTATTTTACCAAATAAAATAAAGTTATTATTTCTCTCACCATTCCTCCACCTCCCCTAACCCACAATCACTGTCAACATCATTTCCATATCCCCTGTGATCTTTTCTTCTTCATTTTTTTTTTCATACCAAAAAGAGACATCACGTTATTTGAAGAAATTAAACAGAAATAGAACAACTTTGTGAAAATAGATTGGGCCATTTTTGGGGTCTTCGTAGAAGAAAAAAGAAGAAGAAAAGTACGCATAGTCAAAAACAAATCTCAACACATGGTCAGATCTGCAGAAAGATGATTGCGATCATGAGAAATCAAGCAAGTTTCTGTGACTTGAAGGGAAACCAAGCAAGATATGGCAACCATTGTTAGATCCACAGGAAGATGGTTGTAAAATTCATCCATGAATCAATTTACAGGAAAATTAAGAAAACAACTTCAGCACCTTTCTCCTAAAAAATGATTATATTCGAAAGGTAAAATCCTCAAGAATCAAGACCCCTAAATTTGATCTTGGCAAGCTGATGAGGTTTATGATTATATGCAAATCCTCTATTAATTTGCATCTAATTCTTTGCCTTCAAGAAAAGGGTGGGGTTTGGGACGTTTTCTTTTTCTTTTTATTATTTGATATTTTTTAAAGCAAATTCATTGCTTCCACTTGCTTTTATATGTGTGACAACACGCGCCAGATCTTACTCAGTAAAACAAATGCCACATAAGCCTGATAACCAGTCAAAGGGCTTAAAAATCTTATTTTAATTAAGTTTAAGAGTTCAGATGACAAATAGTTAAGTAGAATGGTTCAAAAATACAAACTGATACAAGTATAAGGGTCCACCAGACCCTTTTACCGCAAGTAAATTGAACTATAGTGCTTTGTTTTCAACAGTTTTTGTGCAGAAAATAGCTTAAACTACAAAAAAAAATAGCAGCTATCAAACTTCGATCAAATTGCAGCACCAAAACACCCAATCAGCAGAAAACTGCAAAATCAACACCAAACTATACATACCACAGCACTAGACAGCAACATCAAACTACTAAAAAATCAGCACCAAACTGCACAAAACACAGCTCCAAAAATGTCACCAAACTGTGCAAAAAACAGCACCAAACTGCTGCACCCAACCACCAAAAATTAGCACCAAACTACACAAAAACTAGCATAGAAACTACACCAAACTCGCCAAAATCTAGATTTTAGGGTTTTCTTGATTGTAGCGTCTCACAATAAAGAAAAGAAGAGGGAAAAAGAAAATCAAGAGAGAGAGTACTAAATGATGACGTTTGTTAACGGTGGATATAAAAAGTGGATAGAAACCAAACTTGACAAAACGATGGATAGTTAAAGGACTATAGCCGTCAAGTGTATAGTTAAAGGACTATTTTAGATCTACTGTGATAGTTTAGGGACCATTTATTAAAACAAAAGCACACACAAAGAAAAGAAAGAACAAGTGCAGCAGTTGAACAGGAAATGGAACAGAGAAGAACTTTATTTTGCTTGAACTGAAGCTCTGTTCTTTTACAGCAAACACTTAGAGTTATATATAACATCAGCATTAACTTCTAACCCCTACAATAACTCTAACAAATAAGATTCCTAGACTAATACACAACTAACCTGATCATCATTCCTAAAATATAGGAACTGCTATTTGACTCAGTAAACTGCAGAAGTAAAATAGTAAAAGAAAATTCTACGATGCACTAATTTTTAACACTCCCCCTTAGTGCATGCTTACGATCAACAACTCTAAGAGAAGCCCTGAAACATTCAAACTTAGGCTTTATCAAGGCCTTAGTAAATATGTCTGCAACTTGCTCATTTGTAGAAATTCCTTTCTAAACAACTTCTTGCTCCAGCACTTTCTCTTGAATATAGTGATGATGAACTTTTATGTGCTTCATCCGACCAAGAAAAATTGGATTCGATGCAAGCTTGATAGCACTTTCATTATCACATCTAATTTGAACAGCATAATCAACTTTGCACAACACCTCTCCTATTAATCTCTTTAACCGCATCCATAGTTGCGGCTATGCACTCAACTTCAGTGATAGATAATGTTACCACGGGTTGTTTCTTGCTGCACCAAGAAACCATAGCTGAACCAGTACTGAAACAATATCCTGAAGTTGAATGTCTATCACTTGTATCTCCAGCCTAATCTGCGTCAGCGAATCCATTTAACATGAATTTCTCATGTCTTCTATACATAAGACAATAATCTAGTGAACCCTTCACATAACGAAGGATTCGCCTTGCTGCATCTAGATGTGAGCTTCTTGGACACTGCATGAACTGAGAAACAATTCCAACAGAATAAGAAATCTCCAGTCTTGTGATAGTTAAATAAATTAAACTACCAACAAATTGTTGAAATTCTTTGACATCTTTTAATGGCTTTCCTTCCGCTTTCATCAGCTTGAGATGTGGTTCCATTGGAGTTGCCTTTTCTTTCGACTCCACCAAAGCAAAACACTGCAACAGTTTCCTCACATATGTCTTTAGAGAAACAAAATATCCTTGATCTATTTTTTTTATTTCCATACCAAGAAAACAGCTCACTTCCCCCAAATTCCTCATTTCAAATCGAACTGAAAGGTCATTTTTCAACATAAAAATCGCATCTTCATTATTTCCAGTAATGATCATGTCATCCATATATAACAAGACCATCATGTGCACATTTGATTCTGATTTAATAAATAAATTAGAATTTGCATCAGAAACTTTAAAGCCACAAAAGATAAAGTATTGGGCAACTTTACCATACCACGCACGTGGTGTTTGTTTAAGACCATACAACACTTTCTTTAATCGACAAACATGTTGAGGATATTGCAAAGAGACGTATCCTTTTGGCTTCTCCATAAACACTTCACGATCCAATTCTCCAAAAAGAAAAGCGTTCTTTACGGGAAGCTGTCACAACTTTCAATTCATAGATGCTGCAAGAGAAAAAATGGTGCTTACAGTTACCATTTTTGCAACTGGACTAAATGTTTCCTCATAATTCAGTCCATAACTTTGAGAAAAACCACGTGCAACAAGACGAGCTTTGTATTTGTCGACAACCCAATCCGAGTTTTTCTTCAAACGATAAACCCATTTGCAAGTGATCAACTCGCAATTCTCAAGCTTCGACACCAACTCCGACATCTGATTTTTGTTCAAAGCATCAATTTCTTCTTGCATAGTTGCATTCCACTCGGGATGACCTTTGGCTTCTTCATAGCTTACTAGTTCATCCCATACTCCTGTAAAGAGGCAAGACGTAATTGAGCAACAATTCAATTGTACCTCATAATCATTGAAGTAACTTGGTTGTCTTTTGTCCCTTGTTGACCTCCTTTCAGTTTGTCGTTCAACATCATATGAATTTGAGCTTCCTTCATTATTTGATTCCTGCAAGTTGCTCTTTAGAATCTGCTCAAAATTCTCATGATCACTATCAAAAATGGTTTCTTGATTACTAGTTTTCTGGGCAGAATGGTATGACGATATTTCGTCAAACACGACATCTCTAGAAGTGACTAGTTTCCTGGTTTCAGGATCTATACACCTCCACCCTTTCCTATTTGAATCATAGCCAACAAAGACACATTTTTTTGCTTTCGAATCAAGTTTGGTTCGGTTAGTTTTTGGAATATGACCATAACAAGTTGAACCAAATACCCGAAAATAATTTACATTTGGCTTTTCATGATATAAAATTTCAAAAGAGGATCTTTCTTTACCTGGCCATGGAGGCAAACGATTTATCACGTGACACGCGCATTGAATAGCTTCATCCCAAAGCTCTCGAGGGAGATTCTTATCGTGCAACCAGGAAAGGCTTATAGAAACAAGATGAGTTATTTTCCTTTCAAAAACACCATTCTGTTGTGGGGTATTTGGACATGTCATTTGTCTCGAAATACCATTCTTGTCGCAGTATTTAAAGAATGCATCATACATGTATTCGCCTCTATTGTCACTACGCAAGCATTTAATTTTTACCCCAAAATCCTTCTCCACGGCTGTTTTTAAATTCAACAAATTTTGACAGGGCTTCACCCTTCTCTTTCAAGAACTTCACCCATGTATATCTTGAGAAGTCGCCTACAAGTACCATGACATACCGAAAACCACTATAACTTGTTGTTTTTGTTGGTCCCATCAAGTCTGTATGAACCAACTCAAACATAGTGGATCTATAATTTGTTGATCTTTGAAATGGAAGACGATGTGATTTTCCAAATTGACAACCTTGACAAACTACATCTTCATGAATATTCTGTAGAGCTGGTAGACCATCCACTAGTTTCTTCGAACATATTTGTCGCAACAATTGGTATCACAAGTGCCCCAGTTGAGCATGCCAAATTATTGTGCTATCTGTTTGACTTGTCTTCTTCACATAAGCTTCCCCTACTGCCATGACAAACAACGAACCTTTCTTTTCTCCCGTAAGAACAACATCAACGGATATGTTCTTCACATTGTCCAAAATCTTCACATCATTTGGACCAAACATACTATATTTTCCAGAATCAGTGATTTGAGAGACTGAAACTAAGTTTCTCTTCAAGCTTGGAGCATGAAATACAGCATTCAACTTAACAGCCTATCACGACCCAATTTAGAATCGTGACCGGCGCTAAGGGGAAGAATCCCAAAGCAAGCCTTAACTAGAAATCTACAGAAAATTGGGCAGAGTTTCCTCTGTTTTTAGGTTTATCCTGACTTTTCCTGTCTCAGAAATTCACAACACAACCAATAGCAACTATAAGCCACAACATAATATCCTTCAATAATCTAATTGTCACTTAACAAACCTAATTCATTTCCAAATTATGAAAACAAGTTCCAACTAGTCACTTGACTATAATATGAAGGACTAATCATCACTCAAATCAAAGGAATGACAAATGGAGCGACTCTAAGAGTTTTTAAAGGAACTAAATAAACCAATAACAAATAAATAGTTCTTTTGCCACGCGAAGCAATACGGGGCTCACCAGATGCTACCAAATCACATTCTCTAGTTAATGAAATCCTCTTCAATACCACCTGAGTTTTTTGTAAAAACAATTAGCGAGGAGTGAGACGCTAGCTCAGTGAGTAATAACACTTAACCACAAACGTTTTAGTGAGGGACGAGTCAGAAAATATGCTAGTATAATAGTCAAAACGATAAAATCGCCTTTTTCAAAAACGATAACAATATTCAATCTTATTTGCCTCATATAAGCAAAATCAATAGGAATACTCAATAGTAAACTCAGAAAAATATTTTCATATCAAATCTTATAGCTGGGAGGTTTCCAAGGATGAATCATGTAATCAGTGTGGCCTTCTCTTTAAGAAATACCAATAACAGTGAACTCCTCATAAATGAGTTAAGTATTCATATGAGTAGATCCCTACTCGAGGGATATCAGTAACAGACTAGCAAGGTCTTTATCAGTAATCAGTAACTACAAGGTGCACCAGGTCTAACGAATCCGCCGTTAGCTACGGGATTCATCAAGGTCTACTCCCTTTTTAAACTTTTCTGTAATCAGTAGAAGCATTTCAAAATTGAACAGAACATTTAAATCTTATTAAATCATATCATTTCAAAGTTTAACAATCACCTGTCAAAATACTATTTCTCAAATAAGTGTAAAACCTTTTCAATACCAGTAATCATATCTTGTAAGAATGCGATCATCTCAAATAATCTTTTCAGTATCATATCAAGTAAAAGACTTGTCCCACATGCAAGTTCAAAATATTCAGTAACACATTAACTTTTAAACCATGTAAAAATCATGAAATTTGTGAAATACAAATTGTGGTAAGACTACTACTCACAGTACTAGTGCTGAAATACTAAGCTCATAACTCAAGTAATCCGTATGAATCCCTTTGGTCAATCTATAATCACATTCATACCAATTTCTAGTTAGATTCTATGTTTAAGTTAATTCTATAACTATTTAAAATATTCAACCCTCAAGTTTCAGGTTTGATTCTCAATATGTTAAAGTATCTTATTCTGTAACGATATATTCCTTCAATTTCAGCAGCAACAAGTTAAAAGCTCTAAGTATTCATATCTTGCGGTTGCTCAAACAATTTTCTTGGCTATTACTACAATTAACAACAACTCAAGCCCAGCATTACAATGTAATTCCAACTAATGCTACTGGGAGCATATCTGACAGTAGGAGTAGTATAAAATATACTTCTATCTATAGGTATTCTCATGCCCAAGTCCATTGATCAATCATGTATCTTGATACTCATAAAATAGATAGAAATATATATATGATTTATTGTCTGTACAACCATTGCTGCCCAATTATTAGCCTTTAGTAATTAGATTTCAACACCTACTTTGAATGACATAACTAATAATCTTGGAGGGGCTGTAGGAGAAGAAAAGAAACAATGATTTACCTCGAACCTGGAAGCGAAACCTTAGAATAAGTCTCTTTCTCCTTCTTGTCCCTCACCCTTCCGTTCTTTCTTCTCTTTCGTGGTCCTTCATTGGAAACAAAAACGCAACAACTAGCGTTTGTTTCTCCTTTTTGTTTTCTTCGCTAAAAATTACAGCAGTTGTTGCTGCCTAGGGCTTTTAGCCCAATCTCTCTTTTTTTTTCTTTTAAAAAAATAACTAATGACTTATTTACCCTTAACTTAAATTATAGGGTATTACACAGCCCCCATATCTCCAACGTCAATCTTCAAGACTCCTTCATTAGCTACTGGATATGTCGAGTTATTCGCTGTAACAACTACTCGTTCTCTTTTTGTGTTGACGCAACTCTGAAAGAAGAGAATCATTTCCAGTTATATGATGTGAGCAACCAGAATCAAGGATCCATTCTTGTATGTATTTGTCATTATTGTAGAGAGCTTGAACGGGTACAATATCATCGTTCCTCCGTTCAGTAACCTCAATAGTGAAGCACTACTCCCATTTGAGTTTCTCATTTCCATCATTTTCACTTGCAATATTTTCTTTTGAGAGCTTCACTCTACAATGTTTTTTGATGTGTCCAATTTTACCGCATTTATAGCACTTCATATTATCAAAGTTTCCACCAGAAGCTTTTTCACCATTTGATTCTTTGTTCCTGATTTCAAATGATGTGATTTTCTTTTTATTCTTATCCCTTGAAAAGAGAGTTGCATCTGGATCAAGGCTTCTTGCCATTTGCTTTGCCAATGCCTTTTGGTTGGAAAGCAAGTTTTCAATTCTTCAACTGAAGGTTGCTTTGTCCAGCCCTGAATGGAGGTAACGAACGGATTATACTCTTTCTTCAATCCTCGAATAAGAAATCATCGCAATCTTGGTTCACTAATCTTCTCATCAGGATCTAATTCTGAAATTTCAGCACAAATAGCTTTAACTCGCAAGAAGTATTCAGGAATAGACATGCCTCCCTGTGTTAGGATTGCCAATTCATTTTCCAGTAGTTGCAACCTAGCGGTGTTCTTTTTAGTAAACAATCTCTCAAGTATTTCCCAGACTTCTTTTGGTGAACTAACATCACGTACGTGATCGATGAGCTATTTTCCAATTGATGTTCTCAAAGCAAAGAGTGCTTTATCACATTTGATCTTCAATTTTCTCCGTGGTTCTGAATTTTCCGGAGTATTTTCTGAAATTTCTACTTCAGAACCAACAATCCCACGGGTCTTGACCTTGAAGGTAAGCCTCCATACACATTCTCCAGTACTTGTAGTTTGTCCCCACAAGCTTCTTGACATCAAACTGTGCGTTTGAACTATTTCCCCCATTTGCTGACTCCATATTGCACAAACTTTTTTTTCTGCAACTTTCAATCTCCTTCAACAAGACTTAACAAACTTGATAGACAAGAAGAAGGAAAGAACGTTCAAGCCAATAACCTGGCTTTTGATACCATAAAACAAAAGCACACGCAAAGAAAAGAAAGAACAAGTGCAGCAGTTGAACAGGAAATGGAACAGAGAAGAACTTTATTTTGCTTGAACTGAAGCTCTGTTCTTTTACAGCAGACACTTAGAGTTATATATAACATCAGCGTTAACTTCTAACCCCTACAATAACTCTAACAAATAAGACTCCTAGCCTAATAAACAACTAACCTGATCATCATTCCTAAAATATAGGAACTTTTATTTGACTCAGTAAACTGCAAAAGTAAAACAGTAAAAGAAAACTCTAAGATGCACTAATTTTTAACATTTACGTCATTTTCTCTAAGTTTTCTCCTATATGACATATCGCTTTAATTTTTCCAAAAATTTTCAATATGTTTTTAATGATTGAGGAGAACATAAATTTCTGTAAAAAAAAAAACACATTATTGAAGGTTTTTGAGAAAAGATTAAAGGTTTTAAAAAGATTTGTAACATAAATTTAACGAACTAATGTGAATGGACGTAAGTCTCACTCTTTAGAAACATTCATTACCTGACCATACTGAGAGACAAAAAAGCGCAGATAATACCAATTGGCAAAATTTGAATTGAAAAAAAAATAATTCAAAATGAACTTTTTCGAAAAGAAAATGGTGTAAAGAAATAGTGGAAAGAAAGAGAAAGAGACGACTGAAGAGAGTGAAACAGAAAAAAAAGAGATTTTTTTTAAAAAAAAATAGAGATAAGTGAAGAGAGGAGAAAAAATCTTTTATCATGATAAAGAGATACATACGAATATCAATGCAAATAGAAAATAAAATAAATAGTCAATTAATCTCCATTCTCAAAAAAAATCAGTTCAAATCACAATATTTCAGCAAAAAAAAGTGCACATCTAAATTGTTATGTTTTATAATTAAAAACTATATTTTGCAAATGAAAAATAATATATTCATGTGTTGATTAGAGTATATCAGTTTGAATAATAAAAGATTTTCCTAAAACTAATACTTCTCTTTCTTAAAATTCATGTTTAACTTAAAGACAAATTAATAAGTCTAATTTTTAGGCAAGAGTTAAAAAGAAATTGATAATAATTTCCAGAAATAGAGTTGGTTAAATTTCAGAGTTCATTTTAGACTATGGAAATTGTTTAAGCTTGTTCCATTTTTTCTTTAAATAAGGCCCAAATGTATCTTATTTATACCATTTAGGGACTTTCATACTTAATAAAACCAAGAATTAATAAATAGCTCAGTATTATGATCAATAGTTATAAACGATCTTCAAACATCAACTTTCATGTCAGTCCTAAATAAAATATTTGAAGTGTAGCTACTGATGATATATATAACATCAAAACAAAACAATGGTATATGTGTTATTTCTTGTATTCAGATTAGTAAAACAGAAACAAAAAAGATGAAATTGAAAGACAGAAAATAAAATAATCCGAGTTCACAGAACCTACTGTGTATCCTTAAGAAATTTAATCCCCTCAAGTATCCGAGGTTGTAGATTATATTAATTTCTCCAAGATCTAATAGATTAACCATGCATAAAAGAAGTAGTAGTACCTCGAATTTTGATAGATTCAACGAACTCAAAAATCAGCAACGAGATCACACACACACTCAGTCGATCGACAATTTTATTTGTAAGAAAATGTATGCAGAAGAAGAGAAAATTTTCAGTATCGAAAAATGAGAGAGAAATCCTCTCTGTTTATATCCAACTATAGTGTGAACATACTTGTTCAAAACAGTCATGTCTGTTCTGAACGGTGGTGTCTTTTGGGAAAAGAAATGTATGTTCGGAAGGAACAAGTCTCTTCTGAGTAACTTTCAAATTGTACCATTACGCGAATTTTCAAAACAAATCGGAATTAATATTGAGAAAAAGGAAATTGATTAATGAGATTGATTAGATAAATTTTGCCAACAACAATGGCACGAGGGGCACCCTTTACTTGATCCTTTAAGTGCTAAAAGAATTGTTTTATAATATAAGGACAAACCTTTTCCTTTCTTCTACCAATATGGGGAAAAAAAACTTTTCATTTTTCCTCCAAATTGGTCTCCACATTTCTCAATTTCTCGTTCATTCACCTTGCTTAAACCCAACAATATGTATTCCATGCAATTATATATTTAACATATCATTTATATTAATATTATCATGAGTAGCTAGGCTACTCTTACACAATACATTCAAGTGGTGAAGTTCACATAGTGTGCCTCAATCACTTTTATTCATGCTACACACTTTTACATGCATTAGTTTATTTTTTCATAAGTTACACCATATCACACAATAAGCCTAGGACACAACGTCTAGTGTGTCTTACAATAAGCTTTTAATAATATGGAAGTGTTTATCGATCAGTTGAAGTTACCATTGTCCAAGTGTTCGCCACTATTGTTGACAGTTTCATTGGCGAACATGGCGGTGGCACAACCTTTGCGACAATTGCTCTGGCAGCCAGATCCACAATAGTCACAACTAGTGCCACACCAACCAAACTTGCTGCAACACAGCTTGTTGGGACACTTACGTTTACCACTTTGACGACCACATTGTTGTGCATAAGTTGTAGTTAGCAACAAGGCTAAAATCACAAAGACAAGAGTCGAAGAGAACTTCATCCTTTTGGTTCTTACTTTTTTTTTCTATGTGGAATATTTGGGTAATTGCTTATAGAGATGATATTGGAATGGAAACAAAGTTACTCTTATATATAGGGTGTGATCATGCCCACTAGTCAAAATTTTATTTGAGATTTTCTACTTAAATGATTCATTAGCTTGACTATTAGTTTTTGATAATATAATCAACAATTGTGGGGGGATGACTTGTCTTAATGGATCTTGTAGGTTTCTAGTTAATTACTGTAATAGTTATTCAAGGAGTTGGCTAATTGGCATCAATGCATTGTATAAGTTAAACATTGTATAGTCGAATAAGAACTCAAAAAATTCTTACAAACAATATTAATATTTGTTGAAGATAATAGAAACTGAATATATGGAACAGATTGAACAGCCTAATTCAATCAACATGTACAACAGAGTTAGAGTCACATAACTTTAACTTATGGGTAGCTGCCGCATGCCAAGAACGGAAAATTATCACGACTTACCCCTTAAATGAAAAAGTCATTTCCCCATCATTTCTTAAAACTTAAATTCAAGCAAATAGCATATTCATTTATCCAAAATTTTCCATACTTCACTACATTTATCTCTACTGGAACATTATAATCTATAGCTTTACAACTACTCCCATTAAATCGTTTGAAAACAATATTATAATACCTTTTTATGGAAAAAGATTATCTATTGACTAAATATTATTTATGAGGAAAAGCAACAAGACCTTTAATCAGGGGCGGCTTTATGCATTTGAAAAATAAATACTCTTTACAAAATAATTGTATCGTCTATTTTAATTCTTATTAAACTTCTAATTTTGTATCAAATCAAAATCATACAAACTGTGTCGTCTATTTTAATTCTTATTAAACTTTAAACTTTGCATCAAATAAAAATCATACAAACAAATTTAAATGGGGAGAGTATTATTTATAGAAAAAGTAAACTTTTTCATATTAAGAAAAATAACTTTTCATCTCAATTGACTTTAAATAAAAAAAATTATTATTATTAAGGATAAGGCACAATTACTACTCTAAACTATAGCGGAAATTCTATCTATACACATAAATTTAATAAGGGTTTTGTTACCCCAAAACGTATTTTTTCTATATTTTTTTCTCTATTTGTGCCGACGGCGTGACATAGAGAATGTGATCACTGTTGAAAGCAAGTGAGGGCAAAAAAAAAAAAGAGATAATCTCCTCAATATTGGACATATGTCTTTTTTTAATAGACATTTTAGAATTAATTATTATACGTAATTATTAACATTAAAAATTATATATATATATATATATATATAATTATTTTCATTTCTTTCTTTGTAAAATATCTATTTCTCTCTTCACTTTAAATTTTTTTTCTTTAATTTCTTTTCTTCTCACTTTTAATTCTTTTTTTCAAATTGTGTGTATATTTTTTTAAATAAAAAATATCCTTTAATTTTAACTTTTTAAATTTCTTAATACTTTATTTGACCTCTCTTACTTATCTTGATATCCATATGAAATTAACTTGTTTTAAAAACAACACATTTAGAATAAAATTTAATATCAAATCACAAGAAAATACAAAGAAAATAAAAATAATAAATAAAACCAATAGAGAAAAGGAGGAAAAACAATGAATGAGGGTAAAAAAAAATTTTAAAAAATTACATTGTGTTTGAGAAGATTTTGAATACAAATTATGAAAATTTAAAAAATTATGTGTATTTAAAAAAAAAGGTAAAAAAAGAATTGTGTACTAACTTATTTTAAATACAAGGCAAACAAAAAAGATATATAAAAATATTTATATACATGGCAGTACATGTATATCACAACAGCTAATTGAACTGGATATTGACTTCACATCAACATAAAAGGAGCATGAAAGTATAGAATAAATTGAGTTCGAGGGGAGGTTGATAATATCTTGGTCTTTATTTATAGTTCTTGCATTAACTGGTCTGGAATTAAGTGTAGCTATATCACAAGCTCATGTTTCTACAATCTTAATCTGTATTTACTTGAATAA
This sequence comes from Solanum commersonii, assembly GCA_029007595.1. Lineage (NCBI taxonomy): Eukaryota > Viridiplantae > Streptophyta > Magnoliopsida > Solanales > Solanaceae > Solanum > Solanum commersonii. The sequence continues at coordinate 1,478,497 of JAJTWQ010000093.1, read as the reverse complement.
TGCTATAAAATCTTCATCAAAGTGCTTATTTTTTTATAATTGAACAAAAGCGAGTCTGAATGGGTATACTTAGTCATGGAGCATTCCGATCTCGCCAAACTGGATAAAGCTATTATTCTAATCTAGAGTATAAAAAAATATGCATCACTCACATACCGGTGGCAGCTTCGGAAATTTCGGATATAATCCAAAATGGTACTTATACTTTATTCCTTATTTAGTATTCAAAAATTTAAGACTTTCAAATTTTATTTTTATTTTTACTTTAAGTCACCAAAGTAGCTAAACCCTTTTAATTCTTCGGGCATAAAATTACAAGTAGCTAAACCTCATAACTAGGATTAATGGGATATGGATAATGGATTAAATCTTTGCATGAAAGTGTTGATCATTGTGCATTAATGGTTCTTTCATAAAGATTGATTTTGATGGTTGCAAACATTGAAATTTGCATGAATTCTAAACCTGTTTGAAAAAAGAAGTTAAGAATAGGAAAAAGAACCAATAGCGGGGATTTGAAGCTATCAACCCCCGTCTAATAACTTGAGCTAGTAATAGAAAAGCTAACATAAAACATGATATATAACGTTTACATAGTGCACATCCAAATGTCAAAAAGACTTGGGGTGCAATTCTTCTAATTGAGTTTAAAGACTTTAAAAGATGTATAGATTCATCAATTTTGAATAGTGACATCTAGGGAACCAGAACTCTAATTCCTCTTGAATTATTGAAACAACGTAATCATAATATGATAGATTATAAATAATTCATAAATATTCTCAACAAACCCCTCATTTGAAATAGTGATCATAAGATTGAATTTGCATAAATTATAATTCCTCACCACGCTCTCTGTGGAATTCGATCACAACCTTATTGGTAGCGACCGTTTCATACCAACTTAAAAGTGTAATTTGAACGACATCAGCTAACAAGGATGAGAGAATTGGTAATGTGGCCTACAGGAACTCAAATTCTCAGGTTCATTTTTCAAATGGAACAATAAACATGAGAAAGAGTACCAGGGTGTATAGCAGAATTGACAAAGTGCTGGCGAATGGAGATTGGGTGACAACATTCTTTTTTAATCAGGCTCTAATGCGATCATCAAACACTGGGTGGAAAACCAAAAACTATAATGTTGAAATAAACAGAGACTTGGTAACAATATATACAAACTAAAAATATAGAACAAGACAGTGATTACTCTGGTTCCTAATACTGATCATGCTGAGGAGGTGGGAGATTACAGACCAACTGTCTGTTGCAACACAATCTATAAGGCAATCTCTACAGTGTTATGCAATAGGCTCAAGCAAATACTATCAAACATCATCTTAGAAAGTCAAAGTGCTTTAACAGCAAGCAGACAACAAAGAATTGCCTAATTAAGCTATACTTGAGGAACACATATCATCCAGTTGAATGGGATGTTACATGCTCTGAATTTTTCACCACAGTTCATAAAATGGACTATGAACTGTATCACAATGGCAAATAATGGAGGCTTGTATTGGGACAACAAAGAGAAAAGGATTGAGGAAGAGATACTCAAGTCTCCCCCTTATCGTTTGTCATATGTATGGAGTACTTATGCTCAGGGGCCTCAAAAGCTTTTCTAATGCTTCAGGACTAACAACAAATGTATCCAAATCGAACATATTTTGTGCAAATATGGAGGCATAGTGTATAGAGGATATCTATGAGCTGGCAGGGTATAAAAGAGTTACACTACCATTTAGGTATCTGGAGATACCTATCTCTCCAAAACAAGTTGTCCAAGATGGACTGTGAAGTGTTGTTTGATAAACTAACAGCGAGAATTAGAAGCTAAAATTCAATGAACCTATCCTACGTAGGCAGGGTGCTACTGATAAATTCAGTGCTGCTGCACATTCATAGTTACTGGTCTTCCATGTTTCTATTGCCTAGACATGTGCTCACAGCAATATGTAGGAACTCCTTGTGGAGTAGGAAGGTTGTCACACTAGGTCCCTTCTAGTGGCATGGGATTTAATCTGTAGACCCAAAAGGGGGAAGCAGGGTTAGGTCTCACTGGATGCATCAAGTGAAATGAAATTTCTATAGCAAAATATGTTTGACATGTGCTATGCTTCATTTATTCAATCTGGATGGAATGTAATCAGAGAGTTTCTCAACCAAAACAAAGAATCAGTGAAGTTGTCCTGAGATAAATTGTTCAAAACTATGCATGCAGGGCAAGCTTGCATCCCAGATTAGCTAAACAAGTTTAGTTTATACATAGATCAACAGTTAACACTAATTAATCATTAACTCATACGATAATGGGACAGAAAAAATGATCTATTGCTGCAAATTCTATTAATTTAACAGAATAAATGGGCAAAATCATTTATAGATCCAATCACATCCCAGAAGGAATCCTTTATAAAGTTATAATCATCAAAATTTTATGACAAAAAGAATAACAGAATCAAGACCTAGTTTATGTACAGAGGCAGTCAAGTTAAACTGCTTGAAATTTTAAAAATGGAACTTAAATTAACTATTAATACAACAATCAATTTGTGATTTCCGAGATTAGGAAATTAGCTTAACCATCTTCGGCAACTCACCGAGGAGGAAGGTTACAGCCAAAAATAAATGAAAGATAGAACCAAAAACTTCTAGCTCTTCTGTCTAGGGTAGGGTATTTTCTTCTTATATCTTGTCCCGTTCTCTGTTCATACATCTTTCAAATACAAAAGTACAGGAAGAATTACCTCAGAAAGGGAGCAACTTCGCCTAGTACAAGTCAGCTACACGAGGGCCAGAACAATGAAAGTAAAACTTAATCACCAGACACATACTTCCTTTCCGCATAGTATTTTTTCTCACTTGCTGCTTTCTTGGTATTTCTTTTCTGCATAAGTCAACAAGCCATCATTCATGAAAGTTGCTAAAAGAGCTTAGAGATGCTAAATTAAGAAGGGATTGGGTATCTAACATTATCAGTCATTCTTTTGTACAAGTTGGATCAATCGATCAGTCAATTTTGATTTAATAGTTGAAGGAACTGAAAACAATTATAGCCATCTCGGTCCAATCAACCATTGCTAGCTTCTTCGTGAATAAGTTTCTCCCAAAACATATGGGAGAAACTTATGAAATTTATGGTAAGCTCCTTGAACTAATAGTATTGCTGATCTCCAATATTACATACCATCATAATTGATCAACATTCAGGACTACATGAACCAGTAACTAAGAAGGGGACCTAAATGCATAAATTTATCCATGGACGCATCTACTTCATGTATAAAAAAATTACGCTTTTGGGGGGAGTCCATGTAGCCAAAAGTGAGATGCTTCCAGAGGTAATGGTATATCAGTAAGATTTCAAACGCCTCGCCTCAAAGAGGAAGGACTAAAAGCATAGCTCATAAAACAATTCCTGTAAACCTATGTTATTACGATGGCAATACACCTTCGTTTGGGGGTACACACAAGCTTAGAGACCCAAAATCCAAATTATGTCACTTTAAATGAGAAAGCTTAACCGCTGAAGAGAAATCTCGTCAGAGATAAGAACTTGTAGAGTCATTTATCTGTCAATTAATGTGTTACGGGTCATTTGGTAGAGTGTATAAAAATAATGCTCAATAGAGTGTATTAGTATTTGTATTAGTTATGCATAGATTATTTCTAATGCATTGTTTGATTTGGTGTATCAAAAATAGTATGTATTATAAAAATATCCTTCACAATTATGATGTAAAAGATGTAAAAAGGTTTTTGAGGGGTAATTGGGTCTTTAATCATGCTAGTGCATGTATTAAATCCCTTTGCATTGCTAATACCTAGAAATCCATGGTCATTAGTTATACATAGCATGAAAAAGTATACCAAACAAGGTACTAGTTATACATAGAGCTAATGCATGCATTATTTTTGCTAATACACTTTATCAAACAACCCCTTAGTGTATGTATGAGAATGCGAACAGAAGCACCAAAGTCTCAAAATCCAAAATTGTAAGTAGCTGATCAGAAAACTAAACAGCCTTAGAGAAATTCAAGAAAAACTAGGTAGCTAGAGAATGCTTAATGCAACATACCACATAAATCTCATGGTTAGCGATGATTCTTTGAGCAACTGAAGAAGTTGTAATATCTTTTGGGCTCTCAATTACTTGGAAGATTCCCATGCTTTTAGGAACTGCATATGGGTCCTGTCCCCCCTGTATCAGAGAATATATTTCATTTATAACATGTTTCTCCATATTATATTGCCCATCAGTTTGGAAAACATCAAGCCGTCTTTTTTTCTAGTGGTCAATTAAAAACATAAAGTTGTAGCATGGAACAACCAAATAGTATATAGACTTACTTCCGTGGAAGAGTTGCTCTCAGAAACTGTTCCATGTACAACCAACGAAATGTTGAAAGTTGTTATCTAACCCATGCCAAACAAAAGGAGAGAATGAATCAACAACAAGAAAGACATACAATTTTCTTTTTCTATTTCCATATAGTTGAAACATAGGAATCTAGGGACAACACTGAAGTAACTAGTTAAAAACAGAACCCTGTGCAAGAAGTGACAAACGCATTAACATCTGCTTTTATTTTATCTTTTTGCATCATGCAGCATCTTTCAGGAGTGTTGTGTACAGCACTATTTATGAGCTCAAATGGCAGAGCATCACACTTCCAATCATAGAAAAATGGATAAGTGCCATGCCAATGTACCATGTTAACCGTGGTATGGTCCTAGATCAAGCATCAAATCAGTTCAAGATCATGGTGAAGCCGTGAAGGATTAACAGTATAATCATCAGTTAAAGGGCAAGAATAAGTCTGAACTCATTATGTGGTCCAGCGATTTGATATGACATTAGATACAAAAAAAAAGTACACAACAAATAGGGATTTATCATACACTAGCATGGATCCAATTGATCCATTTTTTAGACACCGGCCTTTTCTTTTCCTAACAATTGGGATAAAGCCCCAATAATATTACAGTTCATACGCTTCTGGGGAAAGCTTCTATACAAATGCTTCTTTTTTTCTTTTCTCATATTAACAAATGAACACACCTGGAACACCTCTAAAAAAAGATGTGGTGCTCTATTCTGATTAGTTGTTCTATATTTATGAGACTATTAAGAGCAAAACTAAGGGAGACATGCAGATGTAGCTGTAAGTAAGCATACCATATCCTGAGTTACTTCCCAAGGGGCACCAATGATAACCTCATCAACATAACGGCATGCAAGTACACCAAGACTGCGCTCATACAGATTCATCAGTGGATACTGATGTCCACCAAGTTCACTACAAGAAATTAGAAGTAATATTCATTAAATAGAGCTCACTGTACAAAATACGGAAATTTGGAAAACAAAAATTACGATTATATTAGAAAGCGGGCTCAATTAATGTGTGGTCTAAGAACATAGATCAAAACAGTAATACCATGTACCTGACAGTCTGGTCGGGATAAATACCAACTAAAAGAAAATCTCCATGCTGCCTTGCACTTCTAAGAATCTAAGACAGGGCAAAAGCAACTTATGGGTGAAGTTATTTTGATGCAGGATAACCTGAAACTAGTGCCATGAAATGACAACATAAATAAACCTTTACAAAAAGTCCTTACCTCAACATGTCCAGCATGGAAAAGGTCAAAGGCACCATCAATATACACCACTCGAGAATTAGGCGCAGGCCCCTACGAATTGAAATAGTACACAAATATTTATGTTTGCCTCTCCAGGAAAAGAGAAGGTTACACTGAAATTATCAGAATAAAGGTGAACAAGATTTAGTCTGCTTCGACAACCATCATGATCATGGTTCTGTATGAAGTAAAAATTCTATCATCTTCCTTCATTGTTTCAACTTCAGAAGGATACATTTACTTTAACAAAAGCGACGTTCAACCCATAAGAAATTGCATTCTCCCAAAAAAAAATGAATCAGGTTTATAATAGAGTATCATAGTTTATATTAAGTTAACCAGTGTAGCTCGATATTCTTTAGTCATCTATAATCTCCTTATAGCCACACTTACACCTAACTTGATTCTACTAGATAACCACGTATACACTTGTGTGCTTGTAAACTTTGAATTTCATAAAAAGTGGGAAAAAAAACAATAGTTGGGATTGGGAATAAGAAAAGATTATATTGATGGTGAAATGGGTCAAAGCAGAGCGAAATGAATTCTAAGGATTTCTATAACTGACCGCAACTAGCTTTTGTTTGAGGCATAGCTCTTGTTGCTAATGGGATGTTAAAAACTACTTTAAGGAGATTTAGCATAGGACGCACTCATTGAAGACTCTTCCTTAATAATTTATATTTACCTTCTCGTCAGGAGGTTGCACAGGTAATATGGGAAGTAATTATGAGAGATTTCAAGTAGTGTTTCTCAAAGCCATCTAGCTTGCTTTAATTATTAGAAGGGATTATCAGACTTGACCCGCCCAAAAGCAAGGTTTATATTTAAGTCAAAGTCATCACTATAATATTCTCCATTTGAAGCGTCATCTGGAGAAGATACTTTGAAAAAGTTCCAACCGTGGCAAAAGAAAGGGCAATGGTCTCTTCAGTTTAAACTATTTTAATTGCCATAAAGTATTCATTCAGAAGTAAATTCTCCAAAGAAACTTTGTTATACAGTTGAATTATCCTTCAAAGTAATACTCAAAAGTTCACATTTGAACTCAACAAGAAAAGAGCGAACATACTCAAGTCTAACATGAAGCTTCACAAAGAGTACAATTTATGGTACCTTGCCATTTGAAAATTGCACGATTCGTCTTGAAGTGGGCAAAAAATGAGATATCTGACCACCCTTAGCTTGTTTTTCAGCACCAAATTTATTTTTTATATCATCAGCTTCACCAACGGAAGTTGAATTGGAGCAATCTTGAGGAGAATCTCCACTTTTAGAAGCAGAAAGAATCCTCCCTACAAAAATGTGATTCAAAACAAGCATCACCAAAACCAAATATTAATCTCATCGCTCTTAGCCAGTATGTGATTAGTGGAAACAATGCTTCTTTTAGTTTTGGAAGACTTCAAAAAAGGTATGTTTGATCTATTTTCATCCACTAGTTTTTGACAAATCAATTTGGGAGCAATTGATACTTTTAGGAAAATAAATAGTGCTACTGTGAACCATAAGAGGAGACTCAGGCAGAAAAAATAGATGTTCAACTGCCATCGAGGAGCATGCTTTGCTGACAATCAAAATATTGAAGGCAGAAGAAGAGCAGAAAAATTGGGAGATCAATTGCCTCTGTTTCTACCACATACATACTCTATATACCCATGTAGATACATATATACATATAGCACTTGTGGGAAAAGCAATTTAGGGAAAAATTCTGTTCTTTTGTACAACTCATTTGGTGAAGATGCTTTGCAACAGATCAAAACTTTCAGAACTCATGGAGAAAAGGAGAGATGCAGTACCTACAATGTCTGTGCTGGAGACACCCTCAGTTCGTTTAATTTGCTTGTACCGACCAGCTTTTTTGGCTAGGGCATAAGCATCAGTTCCATCTGGAAGTAGACAAGGATCATCACCGTGTATAATGTAGTCAATCTCATACTCATTGAATAGACGGTTCATGAAGTCTTCAGTAATTGCATAAGGAGCACTGGAAATCACTTCATCCACCCACTTCAAGCCACTAACCAGAGCAAGTCTGTAGAGGACCTCAAATTAGTGACATACAAAACTTCCAGTTAACTGAAAGAATTAAAACGCACGGAAGTGTTTCCCCATAAGAAAATGAATGAAATAAATGGAACTACATACTTGAACATGTGCTTGAGGTTAATCTTTTATAATACAAGTACGAAGTATAAACTGTTACACACAGCACGATCTCACACCAGATAAACTAACATAAGGAAAATAATAACAGATAAATCAGCAAACAGGTAAACAGAAGCAAATACTGCAGGGAAAGATACATAAAGTTTAAATAACTCTCTACAATAGTCCCCTTTATGTCTCAAATAATCTTAACATCATTTTATTAGGCTCGTCATACTACAAAATCAAAAAGCAATTTCAGAAATCATAGATAGACTTGTTCCTGCTAACAGACTGCCCTATTAGGCTTTTCCAGTTACAACGCTCAAGCTCAGAGATGGAACTGGAAGAACATGATAACTCTAGTCAATACATATGTCAATGATTCCTAGCAACATCCTTCACCAATAACTCTGGATTTAAAATAGTCCATATGTTAGGAACTGGAACCTTCATGAACCATGTATAGGATAATATAAACACATTCCTACAGTAAGACTGGAAAGTAGAGCTCAGAGCATATCAATACTCTTTCCCTTTATCCTTGAGCAAGATATTTCACAGATGGGAAGTAAAAGTTAAAACATTTACAGGAGTTGAAACAAATGGCAATCTACTCGTACCTTTCTTCCATGCACAAAACTGGAGGACCCTTAGTAGCTATGATTTCCTCATCACTGACAACCCCAACAACCAGTTCATCTCCCAAGGCTTTTGCTTGTCTCAAAGCATTTGCATGGCCATAGTGCATCAGGTCAAAACAACCATCCATATAAACACGAACACGCTTCTTCTCATGCTTCTTTTTATAAAAGATACTTAGATAAGGAAAAGGATAAAGTAGCGTAGGAACACTGATCCCACCAAAATAGCTCGTGGATAACCCGAGCAACGCTGCAGTCAGCATGATTCCACCAAAAAGGCGTGGATAGTAATACATCCCTTCCCAAACCCAATTGTTGCTTTCGAAATCCATTGATGATTGACCCCCTCCCTTCCTCCTACCCTCTCACACTCCTTGAGGGCCTCTTTATACTACAAAAGAGGAAGAGAGGCCCTGCAATTAAAAGCAACGAACAAAGAAGCCAAAAGGAAGTTAAGTGAATTATTGTGATCAATCTTTTCCCCAAACAAGATTCAACAATCCCCTTTCAACTCATACATAATGAATCAAATCTAATCATTTAAGCAATACAAAACCCCAATCATCCCCTTTAACCAGAAAAAACCAAAATCAAGCATAATTCAAGAATACGCACAGCCAAAAAGTGAATCACATGAACTAGGTATCCTCAAAACAATATTCTACAATCTTTTAAGTTTGATTTGAGCTGAAAAAAGGCATAATCTTAAACCCATCACCTATGCAAACCAAATTAGACAAAAAATTTCAATAATTCCCACAAATTAGGCAACAAAATGACCAAAGATGCAAACTTTATTGTTACTACAAACTTAAAAATCAAGCAAAAAAGTCAGAAAATAAGATCTGACTATGACATGAACATATATTCATCAAAACTCCAATTCCAAACACAATGCAATTTATTAAACTAAAAAAAAAATTAAAAAAATCCACAATAACAAGAACACCCCTTTAATCTAAAAAATGGGTAATGCAAAAAAAAAAAAAATTAAAAATGAATGAACCTGAAGGAGGATGATGAAATTGAGAATTTCGAGTAATAGTGAAACAATGAGAAGTGTGTGATTTGTTACAGTATTTTACATTGAAATTAACGCCACATCCGAATCAGAATCCCAAATAAACGAATTTAAAAATCAAAAAGAGAGAGAAAGAGAGAGAGAGAGTGTTTTTGGCAGATCGAATCTTAACCTTTCTTCCTCCTTTTTACCCTTTTCTTGTTTCTTCTTCCTTTCTTCTTCCTTAATGGTTAAGGAGATCCACAAATATCATAATAGTAGTAATATGTTTGTTTTTCTTTTTTGCATTTATATATACTTACTTCTTCTAATAATAATAATAACAATGGGAACATGTATTTAAGTTCAGAAAAATAGATAATTATATACTATTTCAAAATTGAATTTCTTACTAATATAGATGAAGTAGTGTGGGGACTTGAAATTATTTTGTTACTGTCCTATATTGAGTTTTAGGAGTGGCCTTTTTTAGTGTTCGGTTCGGATTTTTCAAGTTTCAAATTTGGTAATTGATAGTTAAAAGTAGATAGCAAATATTAATTTTTTAGAATTTTGGTGTCGTATTGAAGTCATAGCCGATTGTATTACAAAGTTAATACTATTTCTCCAATTATTTTATTTTTTATGTGGAGACACGATATTATAGAAAATCAACAAGTAAAAAGATATCAAGAAAAACAAATTGATATAACTAAAAGATGTATAGCTATTTGGATTGTTTATGCTTATTCTTTAACTTTCTCTTTGAACTTGTACAATTAGTAATGAATTTGTTGATATATATTCATTAATTAAATAATTTGGTATTCGAAAAATATCGAACACCAAATGGTACTCATGTCTCATACCAAACTCAAACTCAAATACCATAATACTAAAATATACTTCAAAATACCATATCAAATACCGAATTATCGAATACCAAATTTCCAAAAAAAATAATTTAATTTGGTAATTCGATTTTTGATATTTTATGTTCAACCCTATTGAGTTTGACATAATTTTTAAGAAAGTCATCATAGATGTGGTGTATTGGAGGGTATATCTTTATTTTAACTAAAAAATTTGAGTTTGACATAATTTTCAAGAAAATTGTCGTAGATGTGGTGTATTGGAGGGTATATCTTTATTTTAACTAAAAAATTTGGGTTTAAATTTGAGTATATATTATAATAATAATTAGAGGATTTGGATTGAATTTTGAGTATGAAATTTTTTTGATAAGAAATATCTTTATCAAATAGGAACCTTTACAAAATAAATTAGAATGAATAAACTTCAATATAAATATCAAACAACGAATAAAAAATATAAAATAAACTCTTACAGAAAGATTCTATTAAGGAATACTATTTTATTAAATTAACATTATCCATGATACTTTGAAATTTCAAACTTAATTATTATTTTATGTAATTATTTAATACTAAAAAAAGTATGAAGAGAAAGCAATAAAACTCACTTGAGTCTCTAAAGAAAAATCTATTTTTAATTTAAGGATCAAGATAAATAAAACAAAATATTATTTAACAGAGTTTATTGCAATTTGTTTTGTTTTCTTAAAAATAGTAGAAGCTGTTTGCTATTAGAAAAAGGATAATAACTTTTATAAATTATTAATTTCATCCGTTCGTTTTTATTTAATTATCTGTATTATAAAATAAAAAAATCAAACACAGACAGAGGGAGTAGATTCCACGCTAGTTTGAAAATTTTAATCTAGATATAAGTATTGCTGAGGTTATTTGTACAATAAGTTTAGTGTGTGTATAATTTCCAAATCTAATATAAAAGGATTAAGGTTAAAATTAAAAGAATTTTTTTTATTTAAGTGTATTTATGATTGAATTATACATGTATTTTATGTTATACACTGAATACTTATTTAAATTCAATGAATCAAATATTTATTGAAAAGGATATCTATTACGAAAATAATTTTGCTATTACTCAATAATCTCTCAATATTATAATCTACTGAGTTTGATGCATTTGATTTTAAAAATAATATATTTTATCTAGTTAATTTCATTAACTAATAAGAATATATATAAATAAATAATTAAAATTAAAAGTATTTAATTATAATATGAAAAATGAAATACTTAATTAAAAATGATTAGTCAGATGTGGTTTTTTGATAAATTTAAGAAATTGGTATGATGAAACTCAATAATGAGTTCGTCATCTCCTGTCATGTAATACATAATAATTGATTTTCTTACAATTACACAAACTTAAGGTAGCGTGGGGTTGGGGTTGGGGGTGGGGTGAGATAACATTAAAAGAATCACATTGTTATATTCTAAATAAGATTGTACCAATTTTTTTCAGTTTATACTATGAATATTATATTATATATAATACATATTAGAATAAAACATTTGGAATGACTAGATTGAAAAGAAACTCTATTCCGACAACTATCTTCATCATTGTATTTTTTTTAATAACAGATTTTTTGTGTGTGGTAGCAGTTTAATTCGAATTTGATTTTTATTTTATTTTATATTAATAATAAATAAAATAAACAAGAGTTAAAAATGACTAACATATTAATTTAGAGCCGTCAAAATGGATTTAGCCCATGGAGCCGGCCCAACCAAACCCGCTATGAGTAGGGTTGAAATATGATTTTTCTAACTCATTTAAAACTAGGGTAAAAGGACAAATATGTCCCCGATCTATTGTAAATGGTATGTCAATACCTTTTGTTATACTTTAAGGTTATATATATCCTTACCGTTAATATTTTGGGTTGTGTATACCCTTGCGACTAACAGCTGAACACTTGGCTTCATCTCAACGACTGACCCGATTTTTTATTTATTTTTTACCCAAAATTAAAAAAAACCCACCCCATTTCTATTTTAAACCCACCCGAAACCTTATTTGAAATAGTTCGAATAATCGCCGTCTCCGGCCCTACTCCGCTGCTAGGGAACACTTGTGTTATAATACAGTTAGAGAGAGAAAAGATGGAGCACTAGGACAATGAATACGATGATGAACATGAGCGCGAGGTCTGCACTACTTACATGTCTGGAAACTCCAATCCTAACTTAAATTAAGAAATACCCATTGATCCTTACAGTGCCAAGCCTATACACCCTCATTACACGATATTTTACTTCTTTTCTTTTGTTTTAGAAAAAGGATTAAATGAATCTGATGAGTGGATCAAAAAAGAAGAAGAAGAAAGACATAGTTCGAATATATTTGAACAAAGCTACGAAATCAAATTCAAAACATTTCAACAATAACAAATTCAGGTGATTTAATTCATGAAATCCCGTTTAGCGGAGATGATGGAGCATCATCAGATCTACTCCCTCACAAAAATTCAACTCATTCTCCCCTGCAATGTAACAAAGAAAACGATGGAGAAGCTTTGAAAATTTCCGGCGATGCACCGTCGCAAGGCATTTCGGCCAATTTCTTGACAAGTTCGTGAAGTTTTGATCTTTGGGGTTTATTCCCCACCCTTTTATCTTCTACATCAAGAAATTTTGGTTCATTCAAACGGCTTGAACTTCGGCAGACCACTATTGGTCGTCGATGACGGTTTTCCGGTGGTCTTAACGGAGAGAGGTCAATGCCAAGCTGGCGCCTCTCCAAGGCAGACACAACCCACAAAAAATCATTGCATTTCATCAAGAGAAACTCCACAAATCTCATTTCTAATGATTCAAATGTTTGTGTGAATTTCGGAGAAGAAGGCGGCGACGTCGACGGTGGCCAATCAGAAAATTAACTTGATGGTTTTGTGCGCAATCATCCATGAACTCTAAAACACAAAGTCAATGGCTAATGTTAGTGAAATTTTTTATTTGTGCAATAATTTTTTGAGAATTAAAGAAGAGAAGAAGATGGACAATTAGCACTGTTTGAAGGGAATTATTATGGAAGATGGGTTTTAATTCGGGTTATGAATGGGTTAGGGAAGATGGGTGGGTTTTTTTTTCTTAATTTCGGATTAAAAAAAATAAATATTAGGTAAATTATTGAGATGTAGCCACTTGTCCAGCCGTTAGTCTCAAGGGTATACACAACCTAAAATATTGACGGTAAGGATAAATACAACCTTAAAGTATAATGGAGGGTATTGACATACCATTTACGATAATTCGGAGGTATATTTGTCTTTTTTCCCTTAAAACTATGGCTTATAAGCCTAACCCATATAAGTTCTTGACCCTTGAGGCTTGATCGAGGCCGGATCAGGGTCGGTCCATGGGCCAAATTTTTTTATTTATGAGTGACTTACAACAATTTCACTAGTATATAATCTAATTACTTAAATACACGTTATGTTGTAATATTATATATAAATCTTACAAGATTTTGATACGTCCAAATACAAGTATATCATAATATATTAACTCAAAATTAGGTTAATTTGTTCTAGATACACTTCACATGTATTTAGGATACATGGGCAAATATCGCGCCTTCGCCTCCATTCCATCTTGCTTGTCACTCTCTTATCTCGCTCGCATATATGGTATATGAAATACATGCTAATTAACTAAATTTTTATTTTTGGGCATATATTTAATCACTATTAGTTATCACTGGATTCACGTAGTATTTCCTCAATTTTATATTATTTGGCACATGTTAACTTGATTAATTCTTAAGAAACTTTTTATTAGAGATGTATTTTACTAAATTAACCTTATTAATGATACTATACAATTTTAAATTTGACTACTACTACTTTATTTAGTTATTTAATACGAAAAGTAAAAAGAAAAAAAATATAACAAAACTCTTTTGATGTTTTAAATTGAACAAGAAAATAACATACCTATTTTTAAAATAGGAGTGAGAGAAATAAATTTACCAAATATATCAGACTTTTCATATAAATGCTAACTTGACCACAGCTATATATAAGTCAAATGTATAATTAACCAGCATTGTGTGAACAAAAATTCAAAGTTCTTATAGTATCAATTATTGTTTTTGCTTTTAATTTATATTTTCTATTGATGGTGGAATGGCTTTTGTTACTCTAGATTTTGCCTATGTTTTGAGATATACTTTTTCTTTTTTGAAATTAGAAATGAAAGTAAGTGGACTTAGTTCTGATATAGTAGCGATGATGGAGTAAGTGGACTTAGTTCTGAATGACTTTTCTTAGTTTTTTTTTGCCTATGAAGATGAAGATTCAGAGGATGATTATGTGCCTCCTAACAAATGGAGTGATAGGGATGATAGTGACGATGACAATTACAACTATGAAGAGGAGGATCTTCCACCTGCTAAGAAGAAAAAATAATTATGTACTTTGTCATGGTTGGTAAGAAATTTGAGCCCGTTTGGATTGACTTAAAAAATAATAATTTTTAAGTCAAAAATAAAATGTCATATTTAATTGACTTTTAAGTCAAAAAATAAAAAGTAGGGGGAGATATACTTTTGATTTTTAAGTTATTTTTAACCTTGTTAGACTTCCTAACTTCTTTAAGTTTTTTTATATTTGTCAAACACTTTTGCAAGTAAAAAACTAACTTAAAAATAGATTTGATTAACTTTTAGTCAACTCATTTTCAAAATAAATGTAATACTTTTGTTATATGATGGTTGTTATTACTTATATTTAATTGGATGAGTGTTATTACATGCATAATTATTAAGTTATCTCTTATTAGTAACATTAAAAGGGGGAAAATGCTTATACCAATTTGTGAAGTTTCAGTTAAGTTTACTATTGTTTCACAGGTACTTGGCAACCATATACACATTCATACTTGATTTTTTCCCTGTTATATGAGGCAAGTTTTATGATATAAGATTCAAACCAAGTAATTTCAAAATATAAATGTTTGATAATGAATCTCAAGTATCATTTTTGAAATAAAAAATTTGCATATAATTAGAAATTAAATGCAAATTGCTATGAATTAAAAATAATTAAATAAAAACATGATTTAAAAAAAATAAATTCTAGATTCTTAAAGTAGTAACGATATCACATAAAGTTGAAACAAAATGGTTATCCCAATATCAAGTAATATTTAAACTTAAAAGTTGAGAATTTCAGGATTTACATTTTCTTCATATCTGTTTTCTCCTAAAGTCATTCAAATATCAATCTTAAAGACTACGCTACATGTTAAAACTATACTTTCTTGAAAAGAAAATTGTTATATATACAAAATAAATATTATAATTATCAATTTTTGTCATGAATTTTTCGTTTACCAAATGTAGCAGCCGTTTTAAAGGACGCCTATTATACCATGCTTCGACTTTCACTAAAGATTTCATGTATACATATTTTTATGAAATATACATATAACTGTATAAATTTTGTTTATGAGAAAATGCATGTAGATTTTTGTGTATAAAATATGTATATGAATTGTATGTATATTGTAATTCTAATAAAATACAGATAAATTGTATAAAAATGTATGAAGTATGCATAAATTCTAATAAATATGTATATAATCTCTATAAAATTATATTAAAATTGGTAGGGGGTTGCCCGCAAAGGGAAGAGGATGCACCAATAGAGTCTCTTTTTCCACAAATATGCTACAAATTGTAATATACATCCTCTGTTTGATAAATAAGGAAAAATATCTATAATTTTAATCTTAATTTCTTTTTCTTTTTTTATAATGAAAAATGGTGATTTCCGGTATGTGTTTCTTTAGACACTCTTTATTTTTTCGTCTTAATTTAGTGGATTAATTTTACTAAAAAATAGTTGGAATGAACAATGAAGTTCTTTTTTTTATGAAAAAATTTGGTTCATTGAGCTAATGCGGGTTAACTTGAAATGTAACTTCATAAAAAAGTACTAATTTTATTGATCTGAATTATTGTGCATTAACAAATTTTAGTAGAAGAAAAGCTAAGTAATGTGTGTTAGCTACTGTAATTAACTTGTACACAAAAGAATATTTTTACTTAGGAAAGAAAAATAAGATCACGCCAAATAAAATCATGTAGTATGTATATTTAGACGTATTTTGGTGAAAGTGAAAGGAAAGAGTAAGGTGCCGGGTTAGAGAAAAATATATTTTAAAAGTTAAGAAATCCTGATTATACATTATAGGAGTTCTAATGTTTTTCTTTCATCAACATAATAATAAAATATGTGGATAATTCTGAATTAATGATGCAAATGTGAAGTTGTATGCTGACGGCTTGATCCTTTGTGTTATTGTTAATTTGTTATTAGTAGTTGTATTATATTATTATGGTCATAAATAATGTAGTGAACTTTTCCTTTTTCTTTTGTTTATAAATACTAGGGAAATTGTTTGTTGCGCGGCTATGAGAAATATTTATTGGACAATAATATATAATATTTATCTTCATGTTAGTATCAGATATATAAAGAATATTGATATTTTCTTCATATGCGATATGATACATTTTTTTCATCTTTTTAAAATATATAAAATTGAATTATTTTACATCTTTTAAGTGCAAACTATTCATATGTATATGGTAGAATAAATTATTTACCATGGTGAAGTAAATGAAATAGAGATCATATTTTGAAATAACAACATATTGTATACATATTTTTTACGATTCTCTATGCAAATTCTGATTTCGTAAAAAATACTTTTGAAGTTCTTCATTGTGTCTTTATTATTAATTTTCTAAACATAATAAGAATATTAATAAAAAAATTATGGAAAAAAACATGAAAAAGTTGTAACAATATTTAAGAGTAGAAGTTACAAGTAAAATGATGAGACATGAGTTATGAATTTCATTAGACATTAATTGCATTAGTAATGATGTATTAATTTTATTGTAAAATAAATAAATAATAAATAAATGTGAAAATAAGGGATAGAAATACGATAATGAACAAAAAAAAATGATTGGTGACTGCATAAATAATATAAGGGTAAAGGGTCAAATATGCCCCTAAACTATTTGAAAAGGTCTAGATATACCCTCCGTTTAAAGTTTGGCTCACTCATGTCCTCGCCGTCCAACTTTTCGTCTAAATATGCCCTTATGGGCGTTAGTTGGCCTGCTGGACATATCCAACTCATTTTTCATTTCTTTAAATGCCACATGGAATTGCCATGTCATTTTGACTTTACCACATGACATTTATATGAAAAATGGAAAGGGATCAACTATGCCCCAAAAAAATTTGAACCCATAAACACCTAATCCGACCCATAAATCAACCCCCCTTTTAAATAAACTACCCGACCCATTTTCAACAATTTTGTTTAAATTTTTATTTTTTTCGATAAATCCCAAAAATTAGTAATTGATTAATAAAAAATAGAAAAAATATAAAAAAAATATAAAATTAATGCCAAAAATTCACAAATAAATATTGTAACCTTAAATTCAATAATTTTTTAAATTTTTTATTTTTTTTTGGTAAATTCCGAAAATGAGTAATTGATTAATAAAAAATATAAAATTAACGTCAAAAATCACAAACAAATATAGTAACCTTAGATTAAAAATTTTCAACAATTTTTTTTAAATTTTTATTTTTTTCAGCAAATTCCGAAAATGAGTATTTTATTAAAAAAAATTAAAACGAAAAAAAATTATTGAAATTTTTGAATTTAAGGTTACTATATTTATTTGTGATTTTTTGGCGTTAATTTTATATGTTTTTCATATTTTTCATATTTTTTATTAATCAATTACTCATTTTCGGGATTTACCCAAAAAAAATTAAAAAAATTGTTGAAATTGTTGAATTTAAGGTTACAATATTTATTTGTGAATTTTTGGCATTAATTTTATATATTTTTCCTATTTTTTATTAATAAATTACTAATTTTCGGGATTTATCGAAAAAAATAAAAATTAAAAAAATTTTGTTGAAAACGGATCGGGTAGTTTATTTAAAAGGGGGGGTTGATTTATGGATCGGATTAGGTGTTTATGAGTTTGAATTTTTTAGGGGCATAATTGATCCCTTTCCACTTTCATATAAAAGTCATGTGGTAAAGTCAAAATGACATGACAATTCCATGTGGCATTTACAGGAATGGAAAATGAGTTGGATATGTCCAGCAGGCCAACTAACGCCCATAAGGGCATATTTAGACGAAAAGTTGGACGGCGAGGACATGAGTGAGCCAAACTTTAAACGGAGGGTATATCTAGACCTTTTCGAATAGTTTAGGGGCATATTTGACCCTTTACCCATAGTATAAATATATTTCAAATAAAAAAGAATAGTGACGAAAACAGATTGTTACATACAAAAAAAATAGACATCATAGGATTTAATATTTTATTTTTAATTATTTTCTTGCAAGCATGATAAAAATGAAGCTCATTATCATCATAATTTTTTTTTTAAAAATGAGATAGTTATATTAATTGTGCTTCATAACCAAAAAAAAAAAAAAGAATAGTAAAGAACCAAATGAGTAGCATTGCCAATACATGTAGTTAACTTACTTATACAAACTAAAGTTTAAAAAATTCTAGGAAAAGTAGCTACCTTACCAATACAACAACAACAACAACAACATGCCCAGTGAGATCCCACTAGGTGGGGTCTGGGGAAGGTAAATTGTACGCAGACCTTGCCACTACCTCGTGGAGGTAGAGAGGCTGTTTCCGGGAGACCCTCGGCAAGAACAACAAATCTAAGTGACGAGGAGAAGATATATATAAAACATACCAGCCAAAACAAACGATAGCGAATAATCAACAAATGATACAGGTTCCAACAAGAAAGTAATGCGATGCGAGAAACGCAGTAAACATCATAAGGCTAAGTCTACTCCAAGCGCTAACAACCCATATCCTTGCAAGGGAAAACAAAGACTCTAGCCCTACTAACCTACAACCTTGATATGTGACCTCCACTCCTTCCTATCTAGAGTCATGTCCTCGGTAATGTGAAGCATAGCCAAGTCTTGTCTAATCACCTCCTCCCAATACTTCTTGGGCCTACCTCTACCCCTCCGCGTACCCTACCACCATTACCTCGCACCTCCTCACCGGGGCGTCTCGCGCTCCGTCTCTTCACATGTCCAAACCATCTCGCCTCGCTTCCCTCAACTTGTCCTCCACAGAGGCCACTCCCACCTTCTCCCGATAACCTCATTTCTAATCCTGTCGCTCCTAGTGTGCCCACACATCCATCTCAACATCCTCATCTCCGCAACATGCATCTTATGAACATGTGCGTTCTTGACAACAACACTCGCTCCATACAACAAGGCCGGTCTAACTACCACTCTGTAAAACTTACCTTTAAGTTTCGGTGGAATTTTCTTATCACACAATACTCCGAGGCAAGCCTCCACTTCATCCAAGCGAGTGAATGCGATGTGTAACATCATCGTCGATGTCACCACTCCCTTGGATTACACCCCAAGATACTTAAAACTTTCCTTCTTAGGAATGATTTGTGCGGCAAGTCTCACTTCCACATCTGTCTCATCCACCACATTACCGAACTTGCACCCCAAATATTCTGTTTTGGTCCTACTCAACTGAACCCTTTGGACTCCGCGTTTGTCTCCATACCTCCAACCTCGCATTAACTCCGTCCCGCGTCTCATCAATCGGTACTATGTCATCCGCAAATAACATACACCATGGGACCTCCTCCCCGAATAGACCGCGTCAACTCGTCCATCACCAAAGCAAATAGGAAAGGGCTTAGGACCGATCCCCGCACAGTGCGGCCCATCTCAACCCAGGAAAAGTTCAGTCTCCTCCAACTGTTCTAACCCGAGTCTTGGCTCCACCGTACATGTCCTTTATCGCCCTAATATACATCATCGGGACTCCTTTAGACTCCAAGCACCTCCAGAGGACATTCTCGGTACTTTGTCATAAGCCTTTTCCAGTCAATGAACACCATATGCGGGTCTCTCTTCCTTTCTCTATATTTTCTACCAGTCTACGCATAAGATGAATGGCTTCGGTGGTCGAACGTCCCGGCATGAATCCAAACTGATTCTCAGAGATGGGCACCCCTCTTCTCACCCTCATCTCCACCACTCTCTCCCAAATCTTCATAGTATGGCTCAACAATTTGATACCCCCTGTAGTTGTTACAATTTTGGATATCACCCTTGTTTTTATACAACGGAACCATTGTACTCCACCTCCATTCTTCAGGCATTTTTGCTGTCTTAAAGATAACATTAAACAGCCCGGTCAACCACTCTATGCCCGCCTTACCCATGCTCTTCCAAAATTCTACCGGAATCTCATCGGTCCTGGCCGCTCTTCCCCTACTCATCCTATTGATAGCCCGTACAACCTCCTCGGGCCTAACGCACCTACAATATCCAAAATCCCGAAGTCTTTCGAGTGTGCCAAATCACCTAACACAATGTCTGCTTCCCTTTTTCATTTAAAAGTTTGTGAAAATAGCTTCGCCATCTTTGCTTGATGGCGGTCTCTTCCACCCGATATTTTGCCTTCCTCATCTTTGATACACTTCACTTGGTCCAAGTCGCGCGCCCTTCCTCTCTCTTGCTTTTGCAAGCCTATACAACTTCTTCTCCCCACCTTTGACCCCCCAAATGACATACAAGCGTTCGAAAGCTGCCATCTTCGCCTTCGTAATGTCAGCTAACTTAGCTTCGTCTTTGTCATCTTATAGACTATCTTAAGCTTCCGCTTCTCTTCCTCGTCTACACACTCCGCCAATTTTATGTATGCAGCCTTCTTCGCTTCCACTTTTACATTGGACTTCCCCATTCCACCACCAATCTCCTTTACGGCCTCCAAATTTACCCCTTGACACCCCTAACACCTTAGAAGCAACTTCCCTAATGCAACTAGCTTGCTTTATTCCACATGTTGTCCGCATCCTCGCTACCACTCCAGGGCCCCCATCCCCACCAAGCTCCTCCCCATCTCCCGAGAATTGGCGAAGTCAACCCACCCCATTTAATCCTCGGCCGGTCGTACCGTCTTCCTCCTCCTATCCCTCTTAATCTTCAGGTCCAACACCAAAAGCTTGTGTTGGGTAGTGAGGTATTCACTTGGGATGACCTTGCAGTCTTTAAAGAGACCTCTATCACCCTTCCTGAGGAGTAAGTAATCTATCTGGGTCTTAGCTCTTTGGGCTACGAAAGGTAACCAAGTGGTTCTCCTTCTTCGGAAAGCATGAGTTCGCAATCACCAACTCAAAAGCCTTAGCAAAGTCTAGAGCGACGTTCCACCTCCATTTCTCACCCCAAAACCAAAGCCTCCATGAACATCATCAAATCCACTAGAAGTTGCCCCGATGTGGCCATTAAAATCCCCCCAATGACAATCTTCTCGGTATTCGGTATACCTCTAACTACCTCATCCAACTCCTCATAAAAGCGCTTTTTGGCCTCCTCGTCCAAGCCCACTTGAGGGGCATAAGCACTAATAACACTCAAAGTACTTCCTCCAATGACTAGCTTGATCGTCATCAGCCTATCATTGATCCTCCTAACCTCCACTACTTGCTCCCTCAAATCCCCGTCTACTAAAATACCCACTCCATTTCTATCCCTTGACCCTCCTGAGTACCACAACTTAAACCCATCAACATCCCGAGCCTTGGCGCCTACCCATCTAGTCTCTTGGACACAAGCTATATTTATCTTTCTCCTCTTGAGAATTTTCACTAGCTCTATGGACTTCCCGTCAACGAACCTATGTTCCAAGATCCTACCCTCACGTTAAGAGAACCCGTAACCCCCTTACCTCTCTCATCCTCGACCTCGGCCTCAACCGAGGACATGACTCACTACCACCATCGATACCAAATCCACTAGAACTACACAACAATCACAAAAGGTCTACACAGACGGCCCCTCAAGATCATAGCGGTAGTACACGGTAAGGGCAATATAACAAAGAAATACACTAAATGGTCCAAACAGTCCGTAGTAAAATCTAAAGGGCACGATAACACCCACTATATTAAATACGGCTCTCGTGTCGAACAATAATAAAAACCGAAATACTGTTCCGGATAAAGGGTCTGCAAAGAAAGGTCCCAAAGAACGACTATAATCGAGCAAAAAGGAAGAGAAAAAGGGTAGATAGAACTCAGTCGATGAAAATGTAGGGTTTCGGTGATCTTTGGATACTTTTCCTACAGATCGATTGATCTCCTGGGCGCCACACAAGAAGACTAGCCGCTCTCGGTCGCCACGGAAGATAGATGAGCTCGCCGGAGAAGCTGAAGACAAGAAAGTTCTTACCGTCGCCGGAGTTTGCCGCTCGCTCGCCGGTCCCGGAAAGCAAATGGGAGCTGCCGCTCGTTGTAAATCGTCCTCACAGGGGCTTAGGGAGAGGAGGAGAGAGAGAAAGAGGCTCGCCGGTCGGAGCTGGTCCTCGCGTTGCTTCTGGCCGGCGCAGCCTTCGATTTCGGCCGGAAATACCAGAGAGAGAGAGAGAAAAATAATTCTAGCAAAAAATAATTCCTAATTATGCTTCAAAAATTGCTTTTCTTCTACTATCTTCCTTTGTAAGTAGATCTGCCATCATATTATGTACTTCATATGTCAACCTCTTCATTATATGCTATCAATTGAATAAAAAAAAAAAATATAATTATGATTAAATAAAATATCATACCAATTGAAAGTGATTATACCAAAAGAAAGAAAGAAATCTAAACTATATGTAATATATCTGTAAATGATTTTTTTCAATTGTACTAACAATAAATAATAATCATCTCTTGAAATCTCATACATATTGTAATCAAACTATATTATATTTAGCAAATTGACTATTAAAGAGAACAATCACATACTAACAACACATTGTTCATTATTACAAAGTTTTTTTTTTGTTAATTATACTTGCTTGGAGAATGATAATACATACATAAATAAAATATTAAGAAAGCATATTCAAAGACATAAAAATAAAAAGAGACTTGAGAATGAAATATTTTTTACCTTTAATGTACTTCTTTTTCCCTACATGTTAGTTAATTCACAAACTAATATGATAAAGAAGAGAAAATATATCCTTGGATGTGAATTTTCATGAAATTAAATATGAATTTAGATAGGCAAAATGTAGAAAATGAAAAGAAAGACTTAGGAATGAAATATTTCTCACCTTCATGTACTTCTTTTTTGTTACATTTTAGTTAATTCACAAACCAATATGATGAAGAAGGGAAAGGATAATCTTGAATGTAAATCTCCATGAAACTAAATATGAGTTTATATAGGCAAAATATAGGAATACCATAAGACATCATAAACTTATAAATTATTTTTTGGAGGTTATGGACATGAAAATTATGAGAGTCTTGAATATTATTAAAAATAAAAATTAAAGAGGTGTAGGTCATGGTAATTACTCCTTATAAATAAATTAAATAATAAAGAGAAAAACACTTAAAATATATTATCATTTTATGATTAGAAGAAAGACTAACAAAGAAAAAAGAATGTAAAGAGTCTTTGTTATAAATGTTACTCCATTAATAAATTTTTATTTGTAATAAATTAAGTAATTTGATTTTATAATACAATAATTAATTTAAATAAGAAAAAGGACAAATACAAATGGAGGCCATAGAGAAGTATCACATCACCTTGTCTATATTTCTCTTTTATTATATATATAAATAATTTTGATTTTGATATAATGGCAAAATTTTATTCACAACATTTAATTTTGCTCCTTGTTCCTTTGTAAGTACAATTTTTATCTCACAAAATTTACTTTACTTTTTAAAAATTTGTACTTAATAATATACCTTACACCTAATAATTTGTTATCATGATATGAAATCATGATATGGTATCATGCTATGGAATCATGATATGGTAACATGATATGGAATCATGAGATGAAATTAAAGTTTTGTTTGGACATGTGATATGAAATTTTTGTGTTGTATATTTTCTTATAAACATAAAAATCTCATAAGTTGTAAAATTATTAAAATAGCCCCAATTGTTTATTCAATCTTATCAAATAGACAAAAATTTATAAAATCGCATAATAAATTATTACAAAGTTATTTGTTCTTCACTTAAGTAATTGTTTCATCTAACTTTAATTTAATAAAAAAAAATTGAACATAAATTGTAGTGTACTAGTCTTTAATATAATCCTCTTACATACGGACAATTTCCTCACGTTGAACTTGCATTTCTCGATTATGTGACCGAGAAGACGAACCAACATTGTTACTTTGAGCCATTTGTTGGTCAATATAATCCGCAACTATATTTTCATGCTCATAGACCATAAATATTTCATCACTTTAACAATCGGTTGGTGTTAGTTAAAGTGACTATATGTTGGTGAGAATAGAAAATTTTATGTCGGTGAGAATAATAAATTTTAAAAAGTAATGATGTGATTATAAATTTTATTTACTTATGAAATAAATGGCTAGTAAATATAAATGTGGGGTTATTTTAACAAAATATAAACTCGTGGATCAATTTTTGTATTAAAATATCTCAAATCATGATATGGAATTACCATATAATTTCATATCATGGTTTTTGGAGAATATGAAATCACATCTCATGATATGGAATCATGAGATGGAATCAGCGTAAAATCGCATGTCCAAACGCTGATTCCATCTCACGATACCGCATGGCCAAAACTCCTACTTATTATTAATTAACGCAATACCCATGTTCAAAGCATGTACACTTAATTAGTTAATTTTATAACCACAAACTACTATTCTTTTCTATGTCAAATAACTGTCGCTTTAGCAGAAAAAAAAAAGTTGCCCCAAAATAATCGCCACTTCAAAATTCAAGATAAAAAATAATACAATTATTTCCGACTATATATTCTTCTATTAAATAACTATCTTTTTCTTAATAGAGCTCAATTTCCAAGAAACAATCTGTTGGTGTAGAGGCATTTTATTATTAAAATAAAGTGCATATGTTAGTGGATATAAATTGTAATAAAAGAAGATTATTAGTTCTTGTAAATTACCATTAGTTCTTCTAACTCTCAAGGTCATTAGTTTCTTATAACTCATATTACCATTAATTTCATATAACTTATGTAACACCTATTACATTTATCTACTAACATTACTACCCATCATTCTACCAATTGATTATATGGAAAACTTATTCACCGATAAATAATGATGTTTCTTCCTTTGTGTTGTAAGAAGGTGAAATAATGTAAAAAAAAGAAGATTTTTTTTTTCCAAAGGTAGCAGCTGGAGGCTAACTTTTTTTTTTTTTGGGTAAAATTTTTAGTCCTTTTATTAATTGAAAAGAACATACAACTCACTTGGGCCTATTGCCCAGGTCCAGCTACTAGACAAAAACGAAAAAAATAAAAACAAACTAAAAGCCTAGTTTCCTCATCTGACCAACAAATCTCCACATCTAAACGCCGCTTCTTCCTCATCTGACCAACAAATCTCCACATCTAAATTATGTTTCTCCTGCTATGATCTAACAAATCTTTCCATCTTCTCCTAAAGTGAGAAATCAATTTGTAAGATCTGCCTCTTGTTCCTTCATTGCTCATTTATCAATAATAAGTAATTGTCTTTCTGTATGTTGCGCAGTTCTCCTCCTTGATTGAATCTAACTCGTTCGGGGAGCAATTGTGTTCTCTGATACGCTGGCTTGTGCTTGTAATGTTTTGTTTGTAAATCTTCTCTGCTAGGGGCGGGCTTCTTTACTGTGTGAGTCCTATTTCTTTCTTCTTTTCCCAACTCCATCTTCAAACTACTAATTTCTTTGTCTTCTTTCTGTATATGATGCTTGACCGACTTGCAAGGTTTACTCTGGTCCATCGTCTTCCAATTTTACTTCGATCCAAGAAACAAGACTATCTTGCATTTCATACTTGTAATATTTACTAGATTTGGTGTACATCTTGTAAATGTAAAACATCTATGTTGTATCCTTTTCTCCCCCCTTATCCCTCCTTGATGATATTCGTAGATATGGGCTCTGTATCTTATCACTATTTAATATCCTTCTTCCCTTTGGTTCTAGGCTCGCAAATCCTGTATATATGCAATTTCCATGCTCTATTCCCTGATTTGCTATATAGTCCGCAAGTTGATTTCCTTCCCTCATAACATGTTGGACTATGTGCTGTATGTTTACCAAATTTGTCTTGGTTTCCTCTATCATGTCTCTGATTATCCATGGTGATTCCCATTGTCCCCCTAGTACTTTATACAATAGCATAGAATCTGTTTGAATGGTGATCTTGTTATAAAGTGCCTGCTTACAGTGTTTACTTGCTTTTAGTATAGCTTTAGCTTCTGCCACTGTATTTGTAGTGTTGTTTATGCTAGCCCTTTCTGCATGAATTAAGGCCCCTTTCTCATCCCTTAAACAAAATGCATAAGAACTTAAACTTGAGTTACCTCTTGACGCTCCATCAGTGTTATATTTTATCCATCCTTTTAAGGGAAATTCCCATTTTATCTGAGTGACCTTCACACTTGGACAGTACCCCTCCAGTTCTTTTAACATTATTGGCCAGTTTCCCGAGCATATCATCTTAGGTCTTCGCACCTTGATTAACTTGAACATGTTCCTGGTAACATTATGGATAATTCTAGCCAACGAGATGTTCTTCCTCTCGTGTTTCATTTTGTTTCTCCTGTTTCACAACTCCCATATTATAAAGCTTGGAATAACTCTATAGTATGGTTTCATGTCTTTTTTGGCATTTGCTCCTCACCAGAACATTGTCACCTCCCTTAGCTGCAATCCTGTTATAGATAAACCTGCACAAGAGCAAAAATAGGACCATGTCCTGTTAGTAATGTTCGATCTAAGAAACACATGAGTAAATGTTTCTTGATCAGGATTTTCACAGCACCAGCATCTCGATGGACCCTGTAGTCCCCATCTTCTCAATCTATCATCTACTGGTACCTTAAATTTTCATAACCTCTACATTATAAAAGCCATTTTGAAAGGGATTCCCTTTGTCCATATCTATTTGTGAATTCTATTAGGTTCCTCATTATGTCTAATATAATTCCAAGTTGTTTTGACTGAGAAATTCCCTTTAGTCTCCAACATCCAACATGGTATATCTTCTCCATTCCTTTCTCTTGGAGGTTTGATATTGCCGATGATATAATCAACCAGTTCAGTTGGAATGATTGACATCAGAGTCTGCACATCCCACTCTCCTTGATGAACTACCTGATCCACCCTTTTATAATTGTCATCCCACTCAAAATTTTCTCCAGTAATGGTATACAAATCCCCCAGTCCAGTCCAGTCCAGTTATCATGCCAAAAAGATGTTGATCCCTTTCTAATTTGCCACAATATTTGATGTTCTATGAGGTCTCTTGCTTGCAACATTTTCTTCCAAACTTGGGAACCTCCTCCTCCAACTTTCCACATAGCAAGATTAGGACTCTTGTTTTTACAGTATTTATTCCTCATGTATTCACTCCATAACATTTTCTTGGTTTTGAAATTCCACCATAATTTACAGAACAACGCCATAGATAAGTCATGCATTAGTATGAAACCTAGTCCTCCTTCTTTCACTGGTAGGCATAGATTACTCCATTTACTCCAATGTCGACCTCTCCCTTCAATGCAACTGCTCCAAAAAAAATTGAGCTAGAATTTGTTGTACCTGATTAAGAATATTATTTGGAGGGTTCATAACTTATAAACAGTGAATTGGAGTACTTTGAAGCACATGTTTTATCAAAATTGCTCTTCCTCTATAAGATAATAATTTGCCTTTCCAACCCTGTATCTTTCCTCCTATCCTTTGGATCATGTGCTTATAGTAAGCTTTTTTTTTTCTTTTATAAAATATCGGACAACCCAAATATGTAAAAGGAAAATCATGTCTCAAAATTCCAGTAGCCACCTCTGCTACCACTGATTCACCTCCTTGCACTGTATGATGCAGATATATAGCACTTTTATCTTTATTTACCTTTTGCCTCGAAACCTCATCATATTTCTTCAACGTGTCACTTATCATTCTCATTGTCCCCACGTCTGCCTTACATAAAATGATCATATCATCTGCAAAAGCCAAATGATTTAATTTGAGGCTTCCTCTAGGCATACCAAATCTTTTGAACTCTTTATTCCTCATCAAAGCATTAAGAGATCTTGACATTACTTCTACCGTCAGAATAAAGAGAGTGGGAAAGAGAGAGGGTCCCCCTGCTTTAGTCCCCTTGAGGATTCAAAGAAACCTCTTGGTTGACCATTAACAAGGCTGGAATACCAATTATTGCTAATTAGTCTGTACACCATATCAATGAGTCTCTCCCCAAACCCCATTCTTCTTAGGACTTTGGTTAAAAACAACCATTCAACTTTATCATAGGCCTTCATCATATCCAATTTAATGACCATGTTGGATGTTTTTCCTCTTTTTCAAATTTTTGATATTATCTCCTGCACCAGCAACACATTCTCTGATATGCTTCTCCCATGCACAAATCCCGCTTGTTGTGGAGAAACAACACCTGGTAACACCACCTTAATTCTTTCATGTATAATTTGCGAAATTATCTTGTTCGCAAAATTACTTAAAAAGATAGGTCTTAGGTCTGAAAAAGTGTTCAAAACCATTTTCTTCGGGATAAGAACTAAATTTGTGTGTGTGATAAATCTAGGAAGTTCAGCACCACAAAAGAAATCCTTAACCATATTATACACATCCTCATTAATAATTTCCCACGTGTTTTAATAGAAGGCCCCTGCCATACCATTTAGACCTGCTGCACTGTTCCTATTCAGTCCCATTACAACGCTTTTGACTTCTTCTATAGTTGGCATCCTCTGCAATTCTTCACTCTTTTCTATATTTACTACCTCTCGAAGCTCACCTAACATCTCTTCGAAAGTTTCCATATTTGCCTCAATATCTTGCCTTGTAAATTATTGTGTATAAAAATTAACTGCTGCTTCTGCAATGTCCCCTTGATCTTCCATCCATACACCCTCTTCATTTTGAATTCTGGTCACCTTCAGTCTGCTTCTTCTACCCTTCACTATGGTATGAAAGAATTTAGTATTTCTCTCCCCTTTCTTAAACCATTCCATGCCAGATTTTTGTTTCCAGAATTCCTCTTCTCTATTAAGTTGCTTCTTCAAATCTGCTTGAGTCTTTTGAAGTTTTTCCTTATTTCCACCCGTTGGATTCACTTCAAACTCAATCTCCTGTATCTTAATTATTTCCTCAAGTGTGACAATTTCCTGGAAAATATTGCCAAAGGTTGCTTTGCTCCATTGTGTCAGTGCTCGTTTTACCCTCTTTAATTTATGATGAAACAAAATAAAGGGGTCCCCCTTAAAGTCCGCCTTCCAATGATTCCTGATAACCTCCATAAACGAGTCCTCTTTCACCCACAAATTCAAGAATCTAAAAGGCTTTATTACTTTCTTTGCACTGGTTTTGAAAGTGATAGATAGCGGAGTATGGTCTGATCCACTCCGCACCAGGTGTTCTATCTCAAGAACTGGAAATACAGTTTGAAGATGATCATTACTCAATACTCTATCCATCCTTTTGAAAATGCAATCTGCATCTGTTCTTCCATTCCACCACGTGTATTTGCTTCATTTAAAACCTTTATCTTCTAGATTGCACACACTAATGCAATGGTTGAAGTCCCTTACTTCTGATTCTGTGACCTGTCGTCCCCCTAGTTTCTCTTCTGAATTATTGCTAACATTAAAATCTCCCCCTATCAGCCATGGTATATTTGTTGTTGTGGCTAAGTCATACATAGATTCCCATAGTTGCAATCTTTCTCCTTGTGTGCATTTTGCGTACACCAAAGAAATCAATACCTCCAGACCCAAATTAATGTTGTGCAATTTGAGTGTTAACATTTGTTCTTCCTCTCTAATCACTTCATACTCCATTATCCCATCAATGAAAGCCCATATCTTTCCATTGGGGTTAGCAACAACATATTGCATTCCCAATTTTCTCTTAAAATTGTCTAAACTTTGTCTATCTTCAAATGGTTCCAACAACCCCACAAAATAGTATTGAAATCTTTTATGTAGGTTCATAAGTCTAGTAAACGCCTTTTGAGTATTTACAGACCTAATGTTCCAAATTAAAGCCTTCATTGATATTTGGAGTCCTTGACAATCGTTCTCTTTGATTGTCGGGATAATATTTGTGCTCCTATATTTTCTTCATTATTGTGTTTTCTTTGTTTTGTATGACTGATCTTCATTTTGCCTATTTGGGTAGGCGATAAATCTCCTTGTATAGCTATATTTTCCATGATTTCAGTTAGGTCACCTTTATCAATACATTCCTCATTCTGGTTCTCTCTTTCCTCTTCATCATCATTCCGACTTGCCAGTGGGAGGATTTCTTTATTGTTTATTTCAAATAACACTAATGCTCTTTTATTGATTTGGTGATAGGTATCCTTATTGTCCTTCTCAACTTCTTGTTGTCTTTGTAACCCTTGCATTTCTTCCATATTTCCATGTTTATTCTCTTTGTTCTTCTCTTTGATATGATTATCTTTGTCTATTGGATCGTCTGTCTTTTTACTTTGGCCAAAAGTTTTAATAACCCAGTCCTTAGTGTTTCCTGCCTTTGCCTCATAACTTGTAGTTGCCCCCTTATCATGTTCATCATCCTCCCTAACTGCTTCAAAGGAGTTTTCATCATGATAGATAATTTCCCCTTCAATATGTCCATATCTATCCTTTTTATACTTATTTCTTCTCACCATCCATTCTTGTCTATTTTGTTTGTTCCCAACTACTTTTCCACTTGCCAACACCTTTCGTTGATCTGTTGCTGTACCCACTGTGATATTCTCCCTCTCTTTCTTTTGTTGGTCTCCATCTTTGTTTTCTTCGTATAATTCAGGATGGATTGTCTAGCAAGTGTGTTCATCATGTCCTTGGAGGCAACATTCCTTACAATATTTAGGCATGTAGTCATATTGTACTTTCACCCATTTGAATTTCACTACTCCAGTGTTATCATCTTCTTGATTTATTTGAATCCTTTGTGGTAGTGTTGCCGTCAAATCCATCTCAATTTTGATTCTAGCACAGCTCGGCCTTATCTGATTCTTTGTTGCCATATCCACTGTAAGCGGTTTTCCAACTGCACTGGCTATTGAAAAATTACTTCTTTAGCAAAGAAATTTGGTAGTAGATCTGGGAATGAGATCCACGCAACACCTATGGTTGTTTCCACATCCGGTTCAAACCATGGGTCCCATTTAAGGTTTCTCATCTGCCAATAACTCTCTTTTGCCTTCACATAAAAGGCCGCCGTCGAAAGTAAATGTACATAGTCCTCCATAGTAGTGAGTCTGATCAATATTTGTCACGCATCTAACACACCTATCGTGCACTCACTTTTGACTCCACACTGCCCTGGTATCACTTTCCTCAATTCCTTGATTTCAGGCTTGCCATATAAAAATTTTCCTACTATTGTATATTGTAGGTTCTCCTTGACTATCATCGATCTCACTTTTAATGTCTTCCACGTGATGCTTGGTTCTCCATGAAGTAGGAATACTGGTTTGGGTGGTACATTAATAATAGATGAGGCAGTAGGTTTTGGTTTTAGCAAAGTGGCATATTGGGTTATATTCTGAGGTATGGTGGTTTGTGATTCATGATTGGATTTTGTGGGTAGAGGAGGGAATTCCTCCGGTGGGACACTCCCACCGGCGGTTGTGCCAACCATGTTAGTCGCCGCTCTCAATAGGATTTTAGGTATTTTTAGGATTTTTGGTTAAAACACTCTCAAAAGAAGAGAAATTTATATTGAGGTTAGTGTAGTGAAAGAGAGTTGAGACAAAGAAAAATATTCTAAGTTTTCAACTATATTCACTATATAAAAGAGAGTAATTATATGTTGAAGAAGATGTCTTTTAGTGGAACTTTGAACTCTTCAACTGATTCGGAGTTGCTTGAGTTGTACGATTTTGTTGGGTTGTTGTATCCTGGAGGGGACAAGTCAAGAGTGATACTGTTGGATTGGTGTAGATTATGACGTGGTGGGATTGAGTCTCTTTAAAGAGAGCAAAATATTCACACCCCAGTCTAAAGATTTATTTATTCATTTTTGTCATTTTATTTTCAACTGTAATTTATTATATTTGTGGTATATTACACCATCTCAATCTACTCTCTCTATTCACTTTTACTTGTCTACAATTCTGAAAGTTAGATTTTCACTTTTATTTGTCATTTTTATTTTACCCAAGGGCAGACCCACATAGAGTTCGCCAAGTGCTCAAGCACCCATTAATCTTGTATCAGACTCTCTCTCTCTCTCTCTATATATATATATATGTGTGTGTGTGTGTGTGTGTGTGTGTGTGTGTGTGTGTAGAAATTAAGAAGCACTGGTATAAAATTAACATAGAGCACCCAGTGAATAAGCGATTGATTGACACAATAGTGCTTGAGGTTGTTTTAGTGTTGCTGAGCCTAAGTTCGAATCTCACTCTCAACATGTTTTTATTTTATATATTTTTTGAACTCCTTTAGTGTAAATGTTCTATCAATTAATAAGGGCAGTTTGATAAAGTAATCATGTCATTTATTATTTTCTTAATATGTCAAGTCTAAATATGACCCTAAGTATGGGTGCTCAAGGTTCTATTTGGATCGGTTATTGGTTAAAATCAAAACCAAACCGATCTAGTTAATTTTTTAAATTTCTAAAATAAACCAAACCAAACAAAAAAAATACTCTTCGGTTTTGTTATTGACGGGTTAGTTCGGTTTGGTTCAGTTTTTCAGATTTTTTCAGTTTGAAAGTTATAAAATTTTGAGAACATGTGTATCTTGTGTAACATCTCACAACTAGAAAGAAGTTTAAAATCTGGAAATAGTTATTTTTGGAAAGTATAAGGAAATCTGGAAAATTGCAAGTAAGTTAAAATTGAGTTTTTGGTCAACTTCAATCGGCCATAACTCTTAGCTCAAGATGAGTTAAGTGTAGTTCCAGATTGGTTGGAAAGCTCCTGGGACGATCTTCCAACGCCGCCAAATTTGTGCGATTCCAAATTCGTATGATTGAGTTATTCCATTTGGAAGTTGGGTGTTGGATTAAGGAAATGTCTAATCCAAAATTTTAAGGGGTATTATAGTCTTTTCATTTGCCCTATTATATTAATCCATTTTTAGGAGTTTAATATCGATCAAATTAGATTTTAGTCAGTTTTAGAATTTGGGATTTCACGCTAGGGCTAAGGAGAAAGGAGAAGAGAAAAGAAGGAGAAAAGGACAAATTCATCAAGATCGATCAAAGAAGTTGGTGTTTCTACAAGGAATTGCTTCTATCAGGTATGTGAGGCTCTCTTAACGTTGGGATCGTTCTCCCACATGCCAAGCATATTTATTTCAGTTTGAATTCGTCCTAAAAGCATTTAAATATTGATGATCTTGATACCCATTCTTGAATTCATATATTGTTCTTGAATTTGACTGAGTTGGGAAGTTCCTGAGTTCGTTACGTCGCATTATAGGGTCGTTTCGAGTTAGGCTGCTAGGTACATTTGCTGGGTATCTGTATCTAAAAGTAATTTGAGAAAAAGAACCGAGTTTGGGTGAATTGAGGTTGGAAAACGAAGAAGAAATTTCGTCGAATGAAATTAAGAGGTGGTCGCGCTTCGTGCGCCTAGTGCCCAGTTTTGATCATTTCAGCTTCGCATCGCGGAGCTGACACGAGGTGTTCTGCCTCAAAAGACGTTTTCAAAACCAAAAATTAAATTATGCCTCCGCGTCGTGGACCTACCTTCATGTATTGATTTTTGGTCTTTTCTCATGTTTAACTATCTAGAATCTTTCTTAAACATTGTGAGATCTTTCCAGCCATAAATCTTAATCCTTGAATCCATAATTCAATTCAAGGATCAGTTAAGAGTCAAGTCAAGAGCAGTTAAGGTCAAAGTCAAGAGAAGTCAAGAGTCAAGTTAAGATGAGTTCTTAAAGTTATTAAAAGTCTTTCACAAATGTTTTAACTTTGTTTTAAGACTTAAGCTTAGAGTTCAGTAAGGACATAAAGTTGAAGTTCTTATCTTCAAAGAAGTATATGGGGACTATGTATTCCCAAAGATATTTAAAATGTTTTCATATTTAAATAAGAGCGGAAACTGAGATTTCCAAAAAGCCTTCGAGCTAGTTTTCAGAAAAGAGTAATAGCTTTCTAAATGAAACAAGAAGGGAAACCGAGATTTCCAAAATAGCCTTTGAGCTAAGTTTTTGAGCACTAATCTCAAATCATAGAAAGAAGTATGATTTCAAAACATAAAGAGCTCGTATATTTTTTAGAGTAGTATTGAGCACCGATGGGGAAGAGCTCATACAACTATCAGCACCCTTAAACCATGTAGCCATCATGGGTAAAAAAGGGTCCTACTTTTTAGATGAATTCTTTGCGCATAGACTAGTGGATCCACTTAAAAATTCAGGTCCTACACCTTTGGCCGGGTATAGGATGCGCTGGCAGCGTGAGGGAGATCGTTGTATCATCACGATAGCTCTTATGTGATGGTTGTCGGTTAGAGAAACTCCCACAACATTATTTTGTATCTTTATATACATCAAATATATTTTGTATTTTTCATATACAAACATAGTTCATATTGTATCTTTGCATACATACAAAATTGTTATTGTATTTCTAAATACACAGAGTTGACATCATGTTTTTAAACAACTTTTCTTTATATGGCACTTTTTTTAAACTGCTTTATATTGAAATGAGTCCAGTTAAGTATCATGAGTTGAGAAGAGCCAAGGTAAATGTTTCTTTCAGAATCTCTTTCAATCCTATGTTGTTGTAGCATTCTAATTCAAATATTCGTACATTCAATGTACTGATGCCAATTGGCCTGCATCGTCTTATGATGCAGACACAAGTAACTAGGATCGGCATCCCAGTGCACCGTTGATCCAGTGAGCAGTTCATAGTCAGTCGGTGAGCCTCCTTGCATTCCGAAGGATCTATTGTCATTACTTTCAAGTTAGTTCATTAGGATGTTGTGGGGTTTGTCCCAACATCCATATTAGTTGTTCTAGAGGCTTCATAGACAGTCAGATGTTAGTCCATTGAGTCTTTTCATTATCATTCCTTATTGTTAAGACTTGGGTTGCCACTTTTGGCCAAGTTGAATTTTTAACCCTTAAGCATTCTCAGTTATTTTAGTATTAAGTTCAGTTAAGTGCTATTGATCTTTGTTAATATGCATATTGTCTTCCGCTGAGTTAAGTAAGCCAGACCAAGGGTTCGCTAGGGGCCAGCGATGGTTTTTGAGTGCCAGTCCCGCCCTGGGTGTAGGCTCGGGGTATGAAAAACTTGGTATCAGAGCACAAAGTTCAAGAGTCCTAGGGAGTCTATGAAGCCGTGTTAGTAGATTCCTAGTTATCGATGTGAAGCGCGTCACATCTATAATTAGTAGGTTGAAGCATTTAGGAATTCCTTCACTTCTTTCATACTCATTTCGTGCGTTAGAGTTTATCTCTAAAAGTTTCCTTCTAATTGGTGTTTGCACGTGTTTTCAGAGGATCATGCTTCCACAAAGAGCAGTCAAAGGTCGTCCAGCTATGAGGAGTTTTGAGGAACAAGAGTTACCAAATGCCCTAGAAGTTTAAACCTAAGAAGACATCAACCATGCTGATTTTCGTGAAGCTATTCGAATGTTAAGTCAAGTTAAGACCTATCAAGTTGGACAAAGAGGTAATCGATAGAAAGTGGCTAATACTTTAAGGATCCATGAGCTTTTAAGGATGAACCCACTAAGATTCACATGTTCAAGTGTCACTGAGGATCCGGAGAACTTCATTGAGGAGCTGAAAAGGTTATTTGATGTGATAAATGTTGCTGATGCGGAGAGGGTGGAACTAGCTGCATACCAAATGAAGGGTGTCACTAGAATCTGGTTCGACCAATAGAAAAAGAATAGGGCTGAGGATGCACCAATAATGAGTTGGGTTGTGTTTGAGAATGATCTCATGGGACGTTTCTTTCCCTGTGAGTTGCGAGAGGCAAAGATAAGAGTATTTCTCACCCTTAATCCGGAGTCTATGAGTGTTCATGAGTACAGTCTGAAGTTCGCACAACTTTCTCGCTATGCTCCGGAGATGGTTGCTGACATGAGGGCAGGATGAGTTTATTTATTTCAGGGTTGTCTCGTCAGTCAAGCAAGGAAGGCAAGACAGTTATACTGATAAGGGATATGGACCTAGCAAGGCTTATGATCCATGTACAACAAGTTAAGGAGAATAAGATGAAAGATAGAGAAGAGTTTAAGAATAAGAGTGCTAAGACATCAAGGAACGAGTTCAGAGCTAAGCCTGCCTAATCTCAGAGTAGCATGGCGCAAAAGGGGAAGTAAGTCTCTTGCCTGCGCTAAGTGTGGTAGGAACCACCCAGGTATTTGTCGTGAGGGTTCCACTGGTTGTTTCAAGTGTGGTCAGACTGGGCATTTCATGCGAGAGTGTCCAAAGAACAAGCAGGGAAATGGTAATGGGGTCAATAGAGCTCAGTCTTCTTCAGTTGCTCCACCAGACATGGCTGCACCTAGAGGATCTACTTTTGGTATTGGCGGACGAACAAACCGCTTATATGCTATAACTAGCGCCAAGAGTAAGAAGATTTGCCAGATATTGTCACTGGTATGATTTAAGTCTTTGACTTTACTGTTTATGCCTTGATAGATCTAGGAGCGAGTTTATCTTTTGTAACTCCATATGTTGCTATGAATTTTGATGTTATTCCTGAGCAACTTAGTGAACCATTCAGTGTTTCCACACCTGTTAGTGAGTCTATTCTAGCAGAGAGAGGCTATCGTGATTATCCTGTTTCCTTCAATCACAAGAGTACCATGGCTGATTTAATTGAGTTAGACATGGTAGACTTTGATGTCATTCTTGGTATGGACTGGCTTCATGCCTGTTATGCCTCAGTTGATTGTAGAACTCGAGTAATTAAGTTTCAGTTTCCAAATGAGTCAATCTTAGAGTGGAAAAGCAGATCAACAGCGCCTAAGGGTCGTTTCATGTTGTACCTTAAGGCAAGAAAGTTAATTTCAAAGGGTTGTATCTATCACTTAGTCTGAGTTAATGACTCTAGTGTTGAGATATCTCCCATTTAGTAAGTTTCAGTAGTAAGAGAGTTTCCAGAAATCTTTCCAGATGATCTTCCCGGAGTCCCTCCTGAGAGAGAGATAGACTTCAGTGTAGATCTTCTTCAAGATACTCATCATATATCTATTCCGCCATATAGAATGGCACCAACAGAGTTGAAAGAGTTATAAGAGCAGTTGAAAATAAGGGAACGTGATATTCTAAAGACAATATTTAGGACCCGTTATGGTCATTATGGGTTTTTGGTCATGTTATTCGATTTGACCAATGCGCCAGCAACATTCATGGATCTTATGAATAGAGTCTTCAAAACTTATTTAGATATGTTTGTTATCGTCTTCATTGATGACATACTAATCTATTCAAGAAATAAAGAAGATCATGCTAGTCATCTCAGAATAGTCCTCCAGACTTTGAAAGATAGAGAGTTGTATGCCAAGTTCTCTAAGTGTGAGTTTTGGCTTGAGTTTGTGGTGTCTTGAACCACATAGTTTCCAGTGATGGAATTAGAGTGGATACTCAGAAAATTAAGGTAGTGCACAATTGGCCTAGACCCACATCTCCAACTGATATTAGGAGTTTCTTGGGTTTACCTGGCTATTATAGAAGGTTTGTAGAGGGGTTCTCGTATATTTTGTCTCTTTTGACGAAGTTGACTTAGAAAACAATGAAGTTTCAATGGTCTGAAGCTTGTGAGAAAAGCTTTCAGGAATTGAAGAAGAGGTTGACCACTGCCCCAGTTTTAACCTTACCAGAAGGTACTCAAGGTTTTGTGGTGTATTGTGATGCATCTAGAGTTGGTTTGGGTTGTGTTTTAATGCAGAATGACAAAGTTATAGCCTATGCCTCCAGACAGTTGAAAGTGCATGAGAAGAACTACCCAACCCATAACTTAGAATTGGCTGATGTAGTATTCACTTTTAAGATATGGCGTCATTATTTGTATGGTGTTCATGTTGATATATTCACATATCATAAGAGCCTTCAGTATGTGTTCACCCAAAAAGAGCTTAATCTCAGACAGATGAGGTGGTTAGAATTACTCAAGAATTATAACATGAGTATTCTTTACCACCCAGGTAAGGCTAATGTGGTTGTTAATGCGTTAAGCAAGTTATCTTTGGGTAGTACCGCCCATGTTGAGGAAGAAAAGAGAGAGTTAGCAAAGGATGTGCATAGACTTGCACGCCTGAGAGTCAGACTTGTGGATTCCACAAAAGAAGGAATAGTAGTGACGAATGGGGCTGAATCATCGTTAGTGTCAGAAGTGAAAGAAAAGTAAGACCAAGATCCCATTTTTCTTGAATTGAAGGAAAATGTTCATAAGCAAAAAATATTAGCTTTTGAACAAGGGGGTTATGGTGTTTTGAGATATCAAGGTAGATTGTGTGTACCTATGGTGGATGAACTCCAAGAGAGGATCATGGAGAAATCTCATAGCTCCAGATATTACATTCATCCGAGTTCTACAAAGATGTATCGTGATTTGAAAGAAGTGTATTGGTGGAATAGTATGAAGAAGAGTATTGCATAATTTGTTGCTAAGTGTCCAAATTGCCAACAAGTTAAAGTAGAGCACCAAAGGCCCGGTGGTTTGGCGCAGAATATAGAACTTCCGGAATGGAAGTGGGAGATGATTAATATGGATTTCATCACATGCTTGCCAAGGTCTCGCAGACAGCATGATTCTATTTGGGTGATTGTCGATAAAATGACAAAATTAACCCATTTTCTTTCGGTAAAGACTACCCATTCAGCAGAAGATTATGTCAGGTTATATATTCAGAAGGTGGTAAGACTTCATGGAGTCCCAGTCTCCATTATTTCAGATAGAGGTGCACAATTTACTGCACAATTCTGGAAATCTTTTCAGAAAGGCTTGGGTTCAAAGGTGAACTTAAGTACTGCCTTTCATCCTCAGACTGATGGGCAAGCAGAGCGCACTATTCAGACATTAGAAGATATGTTGATGGCTTATGTGATTGATTTCAAAAGGAATTGGGATGATCACCTACCTCTCATTGAGTTTTCTTACAACAACAATTACCACTCTAGCATCCAAATGGCTCCATATAAAGCTCTTTATGGGAGAAGATGCAGATCTCCTATTGAATGATTTGAAGTTGGTGAAATAGGGTTGATAGGACCCGATTTAGTTCACCAAGCTATGGAGAAGGTGAAAGTGATTCAAGGAAGGTTGAAAACAGCACAGAGTCGTCAAAAATCCTACAATGATGTTAGGAGAAGGGCGTTAGAGTTCGAAGTAGATGATTGGGTATATTTGAAAGTTTCACCCATGAAAGGTGTTATGAGGTTTGGTAAGAAGGGGAAGTTTAGTCCCCAGTATATTGGACCTTATCGAATGTCCAAAAGGATTAGTAATGTAGCTTATGAGTTAGAGCTACCACAAGAGTTGGCAGTGGTTCATCCGGTATTTCACATCTCTATGTTAAAGAAATATATGGGCGATCATGTATTGATCATACCAACTGAAAATATTGGGATCAAGAATAGCTTATCTTATGAGGAGATTGCTGTTCAGATTCTAGATCACCAAGTTCGCAAGTTGAGGACTAAGGAAGTAGCATCAGTCAAGGTCCTTTGGAGGAACCAATTTGTTGAAGAAGCTACTTGGGAAGCTGAGGAGGATATGAAGAAGATATATCCACATCTCTTTGAAATCAGAGAAAATGTTGACCAATGTACTAATTTTCTTCTTCGTACTACCTAAATTATGAGTAAGAATGTTGTTTGTTTGCATTTGCTTGTTGGGTGTTTGAACTTGATGTTATTACCCTTAGCTTAGTAAGAGTATATCTCATTCGAGGACGAATGTTCCTAAGGGGGAGATATTGTAACATCTCGCAGCTAGAAAGAACTAAAAGGAGGTTTAAAATCTGGAAATAGTTATTTTTGAAAAGTATAAGGAAATCTAGAAAATTGCAAGTAAGTTAAAATTGAGTTTTTGGTCAACTTCAATCGGCCATAACTCCTAGCTTGGGATGAGTTAAGTTTAGTTCCAGATTGGTTGGAAAACTCTTGGGATGATCTTTCCAACGCCGCCAAGTTTGCGCGATTTTGAGTTCGTATGAGTGAGTTATTGCCTTTGGAAGTTGGGTTGTTGGATTAAGGAAATGTCCAATCCGAAATTTTAAGGGGTATTTTAGTCTTTTCATTTGCCCTATTATTTTAATCCATTTTTAGGAGTTTAATATGGGTCAAATTAGATTTTAGTCAGTTTTAGAATTTGGGATTTCACGCTAGGGCTAAGGAGAAAGGAGAAGAGAAAAGAAGAAGGAGAAAAGGACAAATTCATCAAGATCGATCAAAGAAGTTGGTGTTTCTCTAAGGATTTGCTTCTATCAGGTATGTGAGGCTCTCATAACGTTGAGATCGTTCTCCCACGTGCCAAGCATATTTATTTCAGTTTAGATTCGTCCTAAAAGCATTTGAATATTGATGATCTTAATACCCATTTTTGAATTCATATATTGTTCTTGAATTTGACTGAGTTAGGAAGTTCCTAAGTTTGTTACATCGCATTAAAGGGTCGTTTCGAGTTAGGTTGCTAGGTACATTTGCTGGGTATTTGTATCTAAAAGTAATTTGCGAAAAAGAACCGAGTTTGAGTGAATTGGGGTTGGAAAACGAAGAAGAAATTTCGTCGGATGAAATTAAGGGGTGGCTGCGCATCACGCGCCTAGTGCCCAGATTTGATCATTTCAGCTTCGCGTAGTGGAGCTGACACGAGGTGTTCTGCCTCAAAAGACGTTTTTGGAACCAAAAATTAAATTATGCCTCCACGTCGCAAACCTACCTTCAAGTATTGATTTTTGGTCTTTTCTCATGTTTAACTATCTAGAATCATTCCTAAACATCATGAGATCTTTCCAGCCATAAATCTTAATCCTTGAATCCATAATTCAATTCAAGGATCAGTTAAGAGTCAAGTCAAGAGCAGTTAAGGTCAAAGTCAAGAGAAGGCAAGAGTCAAGTTAAGATGAGTTCTTAAAGTTTTCAAAAGTCTTTCACAAATGTTTTAACTTTGTTTTAAGACTTAAGCTTAGAGTTCAGTAAGGATGTAAAGTTGAAGTTCTTTTCTTCAAAGGAGTATGTGGGGACTATGTATTCCCAAAGATATTTAAAATGTTTTCATATTTAAATAAGAGTGGAAACTGAGATTTCCAAAGAGCCTTCGAGCTAGTTTTCAGAAAAGAGTAATAGCTTTCTAAATGAAGCAAGAAGGGAAACTGAGATTTTCAAGATAGCCTTTGAGTTAAGTTTTTGAGCACTAATCTCAAATCATAGAAAGAAGTATCGTTTCAAAACATAAATAGCTCGTATATTTTTGGGAATAGTATTAAGCACCGATGTGGAAGAGTTCATACAACTATCAGCCCCTTAAACCATATAGCCATCATGGGTAAAAAAGGGTCATACTTTTTAGATGAATCATTTTCGCATAGACTAGTGGATCCACTTAGTAATTCAGGTCCTATACTTTTGGCCGGGTATAAAATGCGCTGACAGCGTGAGGGAGATCGATGTATCATCACAATAGCTCTTATGTGATGGTTGTCTGTTAGAGAAACTCCCACAACATTATTTTGTATCTTTATATACATCAGATATATTTGTATTTTTCATATACAAACAGAGTTCATATTGTATCTTTGCATACATACAGAGTTGTTATTGTATTTCTAAATACACAGAGTTGACATCATGTTTTTAAATAGCTTTTCTTTATATGGCACTTGTTTTAAACTACTTTATATTGAAATGAGTTCAGTTAAGTATTCATGAGTTGAGAAGAGCCAAGGTAAGTGTTTCTTTCAGAATCTCTTTCAAGCCTATGTTGTAGCATTTCAACTCGCATACTCGTACATTCAATGTACTGATGTCAGTTGGCCTGCATCGTCTTATGATGCAGACATAGATAACTAGGATCGGCATCCCAGTGCACCGTTGATCCAGTGAGCAGTTCAGAGTCAGTCGGTGAGCCTCTTTGCATTCTGGAGGATCTATTTTCATTGATTTCTAGTTAGTTCATTAGGATGTTGTGGGGTTTGTCCCAACATCCATCTCAGTTGTTTTAGAGGCTTCATAGACAGTCAGATATTAGTCCTTTGAGTCTTTTCATTATCATTCCTTATTGTTAAGACTTGGGTTGCCACTTTTGGCCAAGTTGAATGTTTAACCCTTAAGCATTCTCAGTTATTTTAGTATTAAGTTCAATTAAGTGCTATTGATCTTTATTAAGATCCATATTGTCTTCCGCTGAGTTAAGTAAGCCAGGCCAAGGGTTCGCTTGGGGCCAGCGATAGTCTTCGAGTGCCAATCTCGCCCAGGGTGTAGGCTCGGGGCGTGACATCTTGATAGACACAAACACGTAGTACATGAACAATCCACCAAAAAACTATCGTTGGTTCAATTAAGCAATTAAACAATACTAAAGTTATCATTACACGAAAAAAGTGATTCAATTAGGAGAAAGTGTAACCATCTTATGAAATGTATGGTAGGTAAAGACTAAAGGGCAAATTATAGAAATCACATACTTTTAAGGCAAAATTACAATCTATCCCTTAAAAATTTATAATTACAGAAATCTCTCAAACGGATACAATAATATAAGCGCTGATACATTAATCTGATGCGCGAGATACATTAATCGTTAAGTAAGATACATTATTTTTTATACATAATACACTAATCTGATGCACGAGATACACTAATCTAATATGCGAGATACATTAATCTGATGCGCGAGATACACTAAACTGATACGCGAAAATGAGGGATTTTAAAGATTTGTAAAACTTATAGGGGATAATAGTGATAAGTAAACTAAAATGTGGGATTTCTGTAATTTTTTCCAAGACTAAAGTAATGAATTTTGATGGACTTGGACTTATGATTGTAATAGATGAACTAAAATTTATGTGTTGAACTTGAAAAAATGGTAAAGTTAAAGACTTAAGTTGCTTAAAATTTAATAAAATATATGAATAATATATAAATAATTATAAAATTTATATATCTAATTTATTGGTTCGGTTTGGTTATTTTTGCAGTTATTTTTTAGTAAAATCAAAATCAAACCAAATAGTATCGGTTTTTCAAAAATGTAAAACCAAACGTAACCAAATCAAACCAAATATTGATTTTTTAATCGATTTGGTTCGAATTGCGATTCGATTTGGTTTTTTAAGCATAACCATGAAAAACCCTAATCTTAAGAATGAATGAAAAAAATAAAATAACCTAATAAATTATATATTTTATATTTGTTACTTATTTTTGGCATGGAATAGATTTTAAATTCACTTTATTTTAGGACGGATTATAAAATAGTAACAAAAAGTTAGTGCAGATGCAAAGAAATCTCTGCTTCTAAAACTTGCAAGTGACCTTTTTTGGGCAACA
This sequence comes from Solanum commersonii, assembly GCA_029007595.1. NCBI lineage: Eukaryota > Viridiplantae > Streptophyta > Magnoliopsida > Solanales > Solanaceae > Solanum > Solanum commersonii. The sequence continues at coordinate 1,434,558 of JAJTWQ010000093.1, read as the reverse complement.
AGCTGCTGCAACACCAATGAGAAAGGGAGCCTTTAGCCCACCCAATCTTCAATCTTTGCCACAAATGTGGTTAGTTGCCTATTTTGTGTTTTCTTTATTAGGTCTTTTTGTGTATTTGTTCAAATTTTGGCTTGGTTGAATGTTGTGAGCATGTCCACATAGGCTGCAGAGTTAGGATTTTAACTTTATGGTGGGTTTTGATGAATTTTTTAAACATAAATACACTATTAGAGAAAAAGGTTGATATATGAGCTTCTAGCTTATAGCTTGATTTAATTTGATATATCATGTCTATGTTGATCCAAGTGGTTTGCTTAGGTCTTTTGCTCTTATTTAGCTTTGTAGATGATAATTCTATTCACCCTGTGCTGGAGAGTCTGCAACTTTGATCATTTTGCTGGTATTAACTTTATGTATGTACCTACCTTATCAAAACAACAATTACAATGTATCCAGTGTAATACCACAAAGTGGGGTTTGAGAATGATAGAGTATATCCAAACCTTATCATTACCTAAAGAGTTAGATAGGGTGTTTTCGATAGACCCTTAACTCAAGAAAAAAACAAATCCAATAGAAATGGAGAAAAATAATGACAAAATATTAGGATTGTCAAAATGAGTCCAAATATAGGTAACCCACTCAGAATTTTAATGGTTGAACTCAAGATAATTTAAATTAGGTCAATCTCAACCCATTCAAGTCGTAACCCATTTTAAAAGGATCTTCGATTGAGTCTAATTTAATCTTCAATTCAATCCTTTTTTAAGAATTTTTATTTGTATTGGTGCAATATATGTTTTCATATTGAATATATGATTTTCTATCTACTTTATATCTTCTAGGATTTATTTATCCATTCTTTTCATTTGTAAGAAATTAAACTGTATTTTTTTTCATAGAATACATGTTGAGTGAGTCATCTTAAATATATGTTTATTTGGTTGGTATAATTTTTGGTGACTTTCTACTTCAAAATCAATAACTTATTTTTTATTTTCTTGAGTTGGAATTCAAATTGTGGTTACAAAAGTTAAAAACAATATGATATATTCTTGAGTTTAAGTGGGTCAAATTGGGTGGGTCATGACTCATGACCCAACCCGATTTTAGTTCAGCTCATTCTAATATCTCCAATTTTAGCCCAATCCGCTCATTTGACAAAATACTATAGACAACTTGACAAATCATTCTAAACATCCGTCATTATTGATAAAACAATAATCTAAGTGTAAAGAAACCATAGATAATAACTGAACAAACAACTAAAAAAGTAATACTATGACTAATAGTATTATAAGAGAATAAGTGAGACAATGCTCAACTATCTAACAAACTTCCTACCCTAATACGTGGCCTCCATAACCTCCCATCAAATGTCATATGCTTGGTAAGCTGAAGATGCAATATGTCATGTCTAACTCTCTCCAATACTTCTCTGGTCTACCTCTTCTGAAACCATCCATAGTCAACCTCTCACACCTTTCACCTTTCACTGGGTCATCCTTGCATCTTCTCTACACATGCCCAACATCTGAGTCTCTTTCTCGCATCTTGTCTTCTATCGAGGCCACTTCTACCTTGTCTCAGATATCTTCATTCCTAATCTAATCTCTCCTAGTATGCCCACTCATCCATCTCAACTTTCATCTTTTGAACGTTGAGTTTTTGACTGGCCAACACTCCGCTCCAAACATAGCTGGTCTAACCTACCTTATCAAAAAAAATAAAAAAATCTTCTCACTCAAATACGCTTCACTTTCCTCCTAGCGAGATCCATGTCCAATCTTGTACCAAAGCAACATAAAGAGTATCTGATTTTAATATAAAACAAACCATTGACAAGACTAGAAAAAATTCAATCGACACCACTGACTTTCAGGAAAATTAACCTAAGAAGTACAGGTCGAATGTCGAAGGAACAAGTTAGAAGAAGGTTAGAACAGGTACTAATTACCAAAGAAACTGAAAATTCTAAACAACTTATAGATCAGAGGGAGAAGCTTTATCATTCATTATACATAGCACATTTTTGCTAGAACAACTTCTGCCTTACAATTGAAGTTTGGCATGTTTTTGAAGTAAGGTCAAAGAATGAGTAGAATGATACATGTATGGACAATGCATTGGCAAACCAGTGAATTCTTAGTGGTCAATGAGATAATAAATCTTAGTGCTAGAATAATAGGACTAGCAGTACACTAGAACTGCCTTTCTTCTAGCATATCACCATTCATTTGATTTCTTATGGATCCAACTTGCTTTCAACTTTTGCAGGTTGCTCTTGCTGGCATGAGGTGTTAAGATAGCCATGATCACAAGGGGAACAACAAAAAGGGCAGAGAAAAAACATATAGCCAAGAAGAGTGTTCAAACAACACCTACTGCATCTGTGGCTAAGAGAACTAGAAGCAAAGGTAAGACTATATTTAATGAAGCTCTTGAGAAGAGCAAAAAGAAGGGAAAGATAAGGTCTGTGTTCAAACCTGATGAATCAGATATTGCGACAATCGAAGTAAGTGATGGTGAAAAGGAGGAAGCAGAGAAGGAGGTCGAAGAAAAATCTCCTGTGGGAAGGGTGAAAAAGAAGGCTTCCCTTGCTGGGGAACTTGACAAAAGGGAAAGGCCCTCAAAAGGGACAAAAGAAGCAGGTCCTGCTGAGGGACCTAGTTTCAAGAGAGTGAAGAGAAGAGCTATCAAGGTACAAAAGGTGGAGAAAGTCCTGAAGGGAAAGGTGATTGACCCTACAGTAGCAGAGGAGCCAGGGCTAAAAGAGCTCAAGGAAAAAGTGGACTGTCAAGACTGGTCCCATTTGCTCCTTGACTCTCACCCAGTGGTTCATGAGGATGAAGTTTGTCAATTCTACAAGAGGTTTAAATTGGTTAAGGGAGACACAGTTGAGACCACAGTAAAGGGAGTAAAAATCTCATTTACTGACCAGGACTTGGGAGACATACTGGGAGTACCAACTGTTGGGTGCGGTGAATATGTGAAGAGGGAATGGATTGAATATGGACGTGAGAAAAGCAGGATGTACCTAACTGCCAAGTTTAGCCAAGGAAGAGATGCTGGTGAACCCAGGAAAGTGTTCAAAGGAGATATGACTCCTGCTCATAAGCTCTTGTGTGAGCTGGTAAACAAGTGCATCTTGCCCAGATATGAAAGAAGGAATGAAGCAAATTGCTTGGACATGTTAGTCATGGATGTAATAGATCAAGGGATGCTGGTGAATCTGCCTTCTCTAATGGTGAAGCATATGACTAGGGCAGCAGAAGGATCACATGCTTTGCCCTATGGGTTCTGGCTGACCAGGGTATTCGCCCACTTTAAAGTTCCCCTGAATGTAGGGAAAAGGGGAGGAAAGAAGGACATGATCAGTAGGTCTACCCTTGCAGAGTGTGACCTCCTTCCCAAGGCGCTTGGTTGTAAGAGTAATAACTTGATCACACAGTTGATCAATGAACTTGAAGAGGCAAAGGCTGAAAAGGCAAAGGTAGAGGCTGAAAATGTAGTGTTGAAAGCAGAGGTTCAAAAGGTGAGGTTTTGGCACATCACAAAAGGCTGCAGCTGCATGAAATAATAAAATCCTAGCCCACATTTCCTCTCCTACCTCCTCCAGCAAAGAACCCGATCCTTAGTTCCTACTGCTTCATTATGTGTGGTGAAGTCCTATTCTTTCTAAGACCCCATTTGAGATGTTTTTCTAGTTTCTTGTCTGGTTTATAGTAAGTGGCAGTTATAAGCAGATTAATGTTACTATTCTTTAGTTGGATGCATTCATAAAATTTCCTTTGGCTTAATATGATGTCTTTTTCTGACTAATATCGTTGGATTTCGTTTTGACAATTATTTGGCGATCCTATACCTAGTGGCCATGTGGTATAAGTTTGATATTCCTCACTTGATTAAACGTTTTTGCTTTTCGATGATGCCAAAAGGAGGAAGATAACATGATAACTGACTCTGTGGTTTGATACTGAAAACATTGATGATTACGATGGAGAAGGACCTGGTTCTTGGTTGCTTATACTAGAGATTTCTGATGAAAGAACCAGGCTCCTGCTGCAAATTTGGTTTTATGTATTATGTTAGGTTGTAATTCTGATTTTGCTTAATGGAAATTGAATTTTTTTAATCTTGTCGTGTTTTGTAATATTCTTGTCACACAACAATCAATTTTGAATGTTTGATTAACGACATTTTCTTTGCATGAGATTTGGATTTGTACGATCCTTTGTGTTCTTTTATCATTTTGTTCCATTTGAAATATTAAGGCTGATAACTGTTCTCCCAAGGAGTAACTTAACAGTTTCAAAAAAAAAAAACTGTTCTCCCGAGGACCATCCCATTCATCTGACTGAGGCACTACTTAACCATGAGGCGAATCGAGAGAAAATAATGTAAATCATTTTTGATACAATCAATGTTCCAGCCACATATCCCGCAATCCAGGCTGTTGGTTCTTTGTATGCTAATGATAACTACTTAACCATGAGGCGAATCGAGAGAAAATAATTCAAATCACATTTGATACATTCAATATTCCAGTCTTGTATCCCGCAATCCAGGCTATTTGTTCTTTGTATGCTTATGGTAAGCAGAAGATGGAATACCATCATATTCTGGTTCTCTACTATTTTAATCTTTCACTAATTAATGTCATATGTTTTTTTCAGCAAGGCATTGTGCTTGTTTTCGATGATGGTGTGAGCCATACTGTCCCTATCTATGAGGCACATGCACTTCCCCATGCTATCTCAAGGTTACATCTTGCAGAGCATGATCTTACAGGAAAATTCTCTTGGAGAAAGGTTACGCATTTAACTATTTCGTTGGTATTTGGCATATCGTATGAAGGAAACAATTGCTTTTGTTGCACTGGATTTTGAGATTGAGAAGGCAAAAAGTAGATCATCAGTGGTGAACGGTATGAGCTTCCTGATGGACAAATCATTAGTATTGGTGCTGAGAGGTTACATTGCTCAATGGTGGCTCAACTGTGTTTTCTGGCATAAACAGAATGTATATGAGCAAGGAAGTCACTGCTTTTGCTCCAAGCAGCTCGAAGATTGAGGTTCACCGCTTCACCAAGTACTACAACTGGATAGGAAGATCAGTTCTGCTTCCTGCAGTTTCTGGAAAAAAGTTGGTCTCACTTTGCTTTGTTTGACTGATCAATTAAATCAGCCTTTAAGTCTCAAATAATTGGTTCTAAGTTCTAACTATGAACTTCTTCTTGTTACTCTTTTAAGCTCAATGGATTCAGCACCAATGTCGATGTCCCATGCATATGTGCATGATAGATGGCGAGTACGATGAATCTGGTTCCTCAAATGTCCACAGTAAGTGTCTCTAAGCTTGGTGAGCATTTACAATCCTCTTTAGTAAAATTTATCCATCAAATGAATGCTTCATTTTAAGTAACACTGACCTAAAATTCTGTTTTTTTTTTTGTTTCTGTTGAAATGATACCCTATCCCATAAACTTGGCTTGGCTTTATTACTTTCTTTGTAAGATAGTATGCAAACTTTTCAGAAGTGTGGAATCTGGATTTGCTTTCCTTTCCCTTTTAGCAATATTTACCAGAAAATCATATATTTTTCAGAAGCTGAATTACCAACCCCTTTAACATAACACAAAAATTTCTCTTTAATCAAGAAATATATTTATAATCATCATTATACAATACAATAAATAAGGTAAGTAAAGCAAGAACAGATTCATAGCATGTACCCCAGCCTATCCTTAATGCTGAAGAATACAATGTTTACCAATTCTCAAAAACAATAAAATGGTGAATGTTATTCATATAATTATGATAAGGCTGTCGAGTTTCTTGAATGGATATTTAATAATTCAAATCAATTCTGTGTAGTACTCCAATGAATTAACTGAAAAAGCAATAGTTTATCGGTCTTCATTCTATTGATTGGATAATAAATGTAGAATTAGATCAATTACTAAAATTCAAAAAGAAAGCTTAGTAAACACCAACTTCAATGTAGAAAAGCATAAAAATGTTTAATAATAAATATTGGAAAGTACTAATAACCATGATAGTGTTATAATAATGTGAACATTAAAGCTAATAAAGACACTGGCAATTTTGTTGCAAGTATACAATTTTCTTTCTTACTCTTTGATAATAGAGAAGTTCTATCTTGACAAATCAAGGAAGTACAATTTTTTTCTTCCTATTATACCTTCAATTTATTTGCAATGAGTTAATGTCTTTAAAAAATGTAAAACTTTTTGAAAATCTTCAATGACTTATTCATCCGTAAAGTACCAAGCAATATTTAGAGATTGACATAACCCCTAAACTTACCCCAAAGGAGCATTTTGATTTATGTTTTTACCAAATCATCTAACAGTCTAGGATAGAGGATGCAACCCCAAAAATAAGAAGAATACATAAGTCTAGATTGCTTGAGTCTGAATAATGGACTAAGAAGGTAAAAAGGAATCCGTAGCAGCCTGGAGGAAGTGAATCACCCTTGAATTCAGATAGCGGAGGTTTCACAATTGAGGTTGCGAAGCAGCTGCCTGAAGATGCCCTGTACTTAACATAGAAAGTGCAAGTGCAGTATCAGTACACAACCACAATATATTGATAGGATCATCGGCTAGTTTAAGTATACGAAATATGGGCAGGCAACCATAACTCAATAAGCACATGATACACAATTACAACACAAATACAAAATAATCTGGAAGTGATATGCATAGCAACATGAATCATCACAACACAACAAGCTAGTTCGGTTCTCTCATGGAACCCACTCATACAAATTGTCAATGTACTGGCATGGTACCCGGTCCCAAGTTAGTGTACCGGCGTGGTATCCGTTCCTATTGTACCGGCATGGTACCCGTTCTAGATGTTAGTGTATTAACGTGGTATTCGATCCCAATCATCAACACATAGCACAATCACAACCACAATGAATCATAATCACACATGTACATTCATGTAACACATTCATTGCATGCGATTGATAATATCTTACATTTCACATTATGTCATTGCGACTTCCCTAATCATATATCATGCATGCATTACTAACAGCGCAATTAACAAGCACATATAACATATACGAAAACAACAACCATCACCTACCTCGAACCAAGCCCCAAAAATTCTAAAGAGCTAGAGCTTTCCCTTTGTTATGAACTCCGGCTTGTTCTTGGTCTAACAATAATAACAAATACAATAATCAATCAAAGATAACCTAATAATACTCAAATTATAACAAAATCCTAACCAAAGGCCATTCCCATGATCATTTTGCCCAACAAGGGTTCCTTCCACCATTAATTCAAGTTAAAGCCTTTTCCCCAAAGTTAATAACCTAGATTCTAAGTATTAAGAATCAAAATACAAGTTGGGGGAAGTAATTAACTTACCTCTATCGAAGAAATTGGTGGAAAACAGAAGGAAACTACCTTAATTCTCCCTTTCTAGTTCCAAGAACGAAGTTGCAGAAAATAGGAGGTTTTTAATACTTTTCTGCACAAAACTCCGACTAACCGCGCTATAGCGGCCCGATTCGCTATAGTGGCATCACCATAGCGGTCCACCCGCTATAGCTGGAATTAATTCATCCATCTATAGTGGTGTTACACCCGCTATAGCGGCTTGCACGGAGGTAGAAACTTGTAAATCCTTCCCCAAACCCCCATTTCGCAACACGCCTTCGAATCTTGATGCTCTAAACAAACCTCTCCACGTCAAGTCCAATTTCGGGAGTTTTATTCACCCAAATTCGATTCCGAAAAGCCCTATGGATTCCTTGATGTCTTAGCTACTAGGAAACACAATCCAAGCTTAGACATGCCACTCAATCCATTTGCAGATTGCCCTAGACCTCACCTTAGTCAGATTCTGTTTGAGACTGGCACAACTTAGCATTTTTAAGTCACTACTCAAAAAGTTTTCTGGCCCAATTCTTTCACCCTTGGCCTCCCCATAACAACCAGAAGGGGTCATTACAGTTCGAGTATAAGAATTGTTCAAAAGAATATCATAAAAACTTAATCAAAATATTCCTTTGGGTAAGTCAAGGGGTTATGCCAATCTCTAAACATTGCCTTATTACTGTACAAATGAATTGGTCATTGAAGGTTTTCATGAAGTTCTACATTTTTCAATGACATTAACTAAAAATGTAAATAAATTGAGAGTGTAATTGAAAGAAAAAAAATTGTACTTGCTTGATTTTTCAAAAATAACAAGTAAAAGTAGAACTCAAATTATAAAACATTGGACAAGTAAATCCAAACGGAGGTAGTATGCATGAAACGATCTATTTCTGTTAGAGATAAAAACATCTGCATTGTTCCTTCAAAACAATTATTGTTTTTTTTCTCAATTTTTTGGATGGTCACAAGGTTAGCTTTGCAACCTATAGTTTAAGTAATTTTTGCACCGTTTTGCATAGACATTGAAAGTTGTTTTGTTTTCACTTTGTTCAGGTGATCTTGTCAATAAATTTATACTTAATATTCATCAAACCATCTGATTCTCTTATATCATTTAGGGAAAAAATGTAATATGTATGGAATTTTAATTTTATATATTTGCTTCATAGGCAGTTGTTCAGTGATGCAGTGGATGAGGCAGATGGGGAAGTGAAACTTGACTCACAGATCATTCCTAAGAAAGAAAGTTTTAAGTATCTTGGGGTCAGAATCCAAGGTAGCGGTGACATTGACGATGATGTCACACATCGCATAGGGGCTGCTTGGATGAAATGGAGGCTTGCTTCTGGAGTCCTGTGTGATAAGAAAGTTCCACCTAAACTTAAAGGTAAGTTCTACAGAGTGGTAGTTAGACCGGCCTTGTTGTATGGAGCGGAGTGTTGGCTAGTCAAAAACTCGCATGTTCAAAAATTGCATGTTGCGGAGATGAGGATGTTGAGATGGATGTGTGGGCACACTAGGAGCGATAAGATTAGGAACGAGGTTATCCGGGAGAAGGTGGGAGTGGCTCCTGTGGTGGACAAGCTGAGGGAAGCGAGAATGAGATGGTTTGGGCATGTGAAGAGGCGGAGCGCGGACGCTCCAGTGAGGAGGTGCGAGGGGGCTAGGGGTAGAGGGTACGCGGAGGGGTAGAGGTAGGCCTAGGAAGTATTGGGGAGAGGTGATTAGACAGACTTGGCTCGGCTTCACATCACCGAGGACATGACTCTAGATAGGAAGGAGTGGAGGTCGCGTATTAAGGTTGTAGGTTAGTAGGGTTAGCGGGTTGTCTTTCCCCGTGAGGGTAGGGGTTGGTAGGGTTTGTAGTAGTCCTAGCCTGGTTCTTGTAGTTCTTGTCTCGTGATTCTATAGTCTTATGTTGTTTCTTGCGCTTCGCCTCTTCCAAGATTTGCTTGATGTTATTGTCTCCGTTGTTGATTATGCGCCTTTCTCTTAATGGATGTTATGTTTTATATAATGTCCCCTCTCCTCTTGCTTGGTTTGGATGTACTTGGGCCGAGGGTCCACCGGAAACAGCCTCTCTACCTCCACGAGGTAGTGGTAAGGTCTGCGTACACTTACCCTCCCCAGACCCCACTTTGTGGGATTCCACTGGGTATGTTGTTGTTGTTGTTGTTGCTTCATAGGCAGTTGTATAGCTTACTTCCAAAAGGGATATCAATATTATTACAAGAGTTGATAACAAAGCAACTAAAACATTAGTCCATTATTTTGACTATACACTTATCACAACTTTATAGTGTATTGTTTAACATGGGTATATATGTGCAAAGAACTTATCACAACTTTATAGTATAGTGGTGCTACCAGAAGGTCTTCTTATCCTGCCGGAGTTTGTTTTTTAGTGGAATTGAAGGGGTTGTTGTATTTGGTTGATTCACCTGAGGATGAATCTTCCATGTATATTTGGGTGTTGAAAGATTCGAAGAATTATGTATGTGCTAAGGAGTACAATATTGATCTGAGAATGTTTTACCTTGGCTTAGATTTTATCACTCCTCTGGATTACAGGGAAGAGAAAATTCTAATGGATGCTAAATTTGGAAGTCTTGAGTGGTATGATGTGGAGAAGAAGTGCTTCAAGAGAATAGACAATCTAACGTCAGGACAATGGAAATGGTCTGTACTTTACACCGATGGCTTGTTTTCCTTGGGAAGCCGATATCTAGGCCCTTATAATGTTTTCAGGTGCTGTTTAAGGTTTGCTTCGCCAGCGGTAGTGCTTCACCCTTTGCTTAGAGTAAACCAGTTAAACATTGTTAACTCTGAGCAAACAATGATCTATCATTTTGTGGAGTTATCTTGTGATGTTTGGGATGCATGTCAATGCTGTAGTTGAATGATTGATTACATTTGAAATGATGTTGGAGGTACTTTCATGATAAAATTGTTTCATGATCATTATTCTTATTGTGTTATGTAGAAATTATTTAATGATGATGAGGTGATCCTAGTTTAACGTTGCCTAAGAAAATTTATCCTGTTTATTATTATTAATAGCATGGATATTATCATTCTTCTTCCCATGTTTAGCTTTTTTCTTTCTACGGAAATAATGCTTATTGGCCGTGATATAAATTGACATCAGAAGCTAATGTCATATTATCATTTACTTGACATGTGATATAAATTGACATCTCAGTGTTAACTAACTTTATTCTAGTCTATGAATATTGGATTCTAAAGATCTGAACTGAAAAGAAACTGGTGTGATTTTTTTGTGCTTAATGGACAGGACTGCAAATAGTGATGGTTATGAAACAGACGTGTTACTTAGGTATCTTAAATTGCTATTAGTGATGTTATGAAACAGATTCATGCTGCTTAAGGTATTGTAGATTGCAGAGGTTTGACTGGGTGCCTTAGCATCCTGCACAATAATCTTCTTCTATCTGCAGTCTGCCGAAAGAAATGGTTATTGTCGTTGCTGTCTTTGCAAGAAAAGAAGCTCTGAATTGCTGGTTTTCTTTAAAGCCTTATTACAAAATTTCTATTTGGGACAAAAAAGTTGAAACTATTTCATGATCTGGTTTTGGCTGTATTCATCATGCTAGTTAATCAAATATCTAGCAACAACATATCCAGTGTATTTTCATAGAGTAAGATATGGAGATGGTAGAATGTATGCAGACCTCTCTACTAGTGACGGAGCCAGGATTTACATTGAGGGGTGTCAAAATACAAAGTAGTAACCACAAAAAAAATCAACAAGATGAATTTTACTAATGAAAGCAAAACATAATTACATTATCACAATCGTACTCGACTCGGTTTCATCTCTTGAAATGTTTTTACAATAGCATCTAGAAATATTAATAAATACATCCTTTTCTACAGGAACCAAACAACCACCGTTGCCGTTGCCATGACTGCGACAGAGATTGGGGATGGCCGACGAAGACGGCTATCACGTCACAGCGAAGTCAGCGACTCAGCAAACAGAAACGAGTTTTTTGGACTTTTCCTCAAAACCTTTGATTTTGCGACAAAGATGCAATGATTACACACTGCGAGGTCAGGATGAATATGATTTCCATGGTTTATCAGTTTTTCTGTAAGTGATTAGTTGTTTTACCATCGTGGATGATTTGTTGATAAATTTGACAGGTTAGCAGGTATGTATAGACATTTACTTTTGTATTATTATGAACTTCGGAATTGCGTATGATTGCCTATGTAGGATACATGAAGGATATTAGGAAGATGTGTTTGGTTATGTAAATACTTGCTTATTATCTCCTAATCATGGATGTTGTACCTGGGATATTGGGAGGGGATTGGCCCCATGTATAATTATTGTTTGTGTTCTCAGTTAGGGCTTAAATGTGGGATTATTCTGTATGATGATCAGAGATACTATTTTTGTAATGATTGTAAGGTTTGACATGAGTAGGATTGATTTACGAAGATTAACTTGATAAGGTAACTATTAGTAAGACGTGAGATTGAGTAGTGTGGATTAAGAGTAATGTGTGTCTAAGTGGAAAGTAGATGTAATATAGTTATCTTCTTATGTTAATTGTTGTTTCTATTGATTTTGATTTTGTGATGTTTTACTTAGAACTCATTCAAGTTGACCTATGATATCTACCCAGTACGCGTGGTGTATTGATACTATTCTTGCTACACCTTTTGTTGATGTAAGTTGGTTTCAGGTTGTTTGAAGCGTGAGATGACAATTTCTCATCAACTTCTATCTACTTCATAAAGTGGAATCTGTATTGGTCTTTTTATGTTATTTAGTTTATCTTTCGTTTGTACTCTGCTAGAAGCTCTTGTATTTATCTAAACTAGGTTCATTTTTTGACTAATTCTATTCGATCTTCATCTTTTCTTTTTAAATTTTTTACTTTAATAATTTTTAAATCTTCAACTAATGTAAGTGAGTCTTCTACTTTGATATTTGTTGAAACTTCAAGTGCATTTTGAATTTTTATTCATTTCTTAGAGTATAAGAATTGTTTAAAAGAATTTCATAAAAACTTAATTAGAATGTTCTTTTGGGGTAAGTTAAGGGGTTATGTGAATCTCCAAACGTTGTCTTAATACTTGACAGATAAATTGGTCATCGAAGGTTTTCAAGAGATCCTATATTTTTCAATGACATTAACTTAATGTAAATTAATTGAGGATATAATAGAAAGAAAAAAAATTGTACTTCCTTGATTTTTTCAAAAATAATAAATAAACCTAGAAATCAATTTAGGAAATATTTGACAAGTAAATTTGAATGCCATTGTTCCTTAAAAAAAATTATTGTTTTTTTTCGCATTTTTTTTAGATGGTCACTAGGTTAGCTTTGCAACGTATTGTTTAAGTAATTCTTGCACCGTTTTGCATAGATGTTGAAAGTTGTTTTGTTTCATTTCTTTCTCTTTTGTTTGTTTTAATCTAATTTAAGTTAGTTATTTCATATTGTAATTAAATTAGACATCCTGTTGTTTAATAATGTAATACATACTCCAACTTCCAGATGTTATGTGTTTGGTACTAAACATAATATTGTTCAATCTGTTGACTTATTAGTTAATATCTAAAATGCAAGAAAAGAGTGGATGAGAAGGGAAAGCACGAAGAGGGGAAAAAATGATGAAAACTACTCTTTCTCCATTAGGGCTACGTATTGGTTGGCTTGGTTCAATTTTGAGGTTTATCGATTCGACTTATCGGTTATCGATTTATAGATATGTTAAACTGTTAAGAACCATGAAAATATTGACTTATCAGTTTATTGGTTATTGATTATTATCGGTTTAACCTTTAAGATTTGACACAAAAAAATGATTGAAAATCACTTAGAAACATGGTGACAAACCAAATAAATCATGCATATGCGTTGATATATTGTGTTTTGCTCAAAACCAACACTAACACATTGTAGAATAATTGAAAATTTGAGATTACCAAGAACAAAAATATGAAACTAAATCCTAAGTCAATGACTTTATATACGAATGGTATAAATATAATTTATTGATTTACTATTGGGTTATCGGTTAACCTGTTAAGAAAAAATCTCAAATCGTTAAGAACCGATAACACAACAATAAAAAAAAGCTAACTAGCTTAGATAAAATATTTACTAATTCTCCTTGTTCTTTGAAATAATTACTTTTTATTAGGGGTGTACAAGATCGAGTTGGTTCGGATTTTTCAAATATCAAACCAAATCATTTGTGTAAAATTTTTAAATTTATAAACCAAACCAAACTAATAAAGTTCGGATTTTTTCGGGTTTTTCAACCTCGGGTTGGTTCGAATTTTTCAAATACCAAATCAAACCATTATGTCAAATTTTTAAATTTATAAATCAAACCAAACTAATAAACCTTGGATTTTTTTTTTCCAGATTTTTGGATTTTCGATTAAGTTTGCATACAAACATATAATTACTTTGTGCTTCAAATATTTCTTTAGTCCAACCAAAATACAATTATCTAAGGTATTTCTTAAGAAAATAACACAAAATATGAGATGAGTACTGATGACACTAAAATATTTAATAAAAAATAATAATGAAATCATCATATAAAATAAATATTGCAAAGTCATAATGAAAATGATCATAATTTAAAAGTATTAAATTATGCTAAAATAATTTTAATAAATATTAGTTACATTACTGAATATTTAAGGAAAATTAAAATTAGATCATGTATTTTAATTGTCTAAACCAATGTAAAACTAAAGAACAAATATTCAATATTATTGTCATTCTTAGTGTTGAATTGATTTTCTTTTTGCATTAGTATTAATTTGATTTTGATTTAAGTTTTATTATAATTATTAACATCTATGAACTACAATCTTTATTGGACCATTCCGAATTCTAAGATTTAAACTTGAAATAATATATTAAAAGATAAAAACTATGAAATAGTATAAGAAATATTTTAAAATTATATCAAAGTAAATAGTTTTATATATAAAATAAAAATTTTAAAATTACATATATAATGTTGGGTTGGTTTGGTCTCGAGTTGATTTTGTTTAGTTAAAACCAAACCAACCCAAATATAGTCGGATTTTTTTTCCGGTTTGACTCGATTTGCGGTTTGGTTTGATTTTCGATTTGGTTTTATACACCCCTACTTTTTATCTCACTAGTTAATAATTTCATATTAGATTTCAAGTCAGATACAACTAGATACGTGTATTTTTGCTACAAGATACACTAAAACAGAGATCGAGAGACTAGTGAGATAGGAGTGAGGCTGGCGAGATAGTCTATGTGTCTATGTGAATCACACTAGATAAATGGAAAGAGGAAATTGGCAAGCAAGAGAAGAAAGTAACAAACGAGAGATCAGATACATGCAAATTACACTTAATTTTGACTTCATGTATTCGAGATACATATGTCTGAACGTGTCAAATACATGTATTTGAAGTCCAAATTTTGACAAGTTTCATAATACTTTATAAGCATAATACATAAACATGCTCCTTAACTTGGCGTCAACGGACAACTATGACCTTTAACTTTGGGTGTGCACAAATAGACACTTAAATTTGTATAAAATTGAACAAATAGACACATTCATCCTACATGACACCCTACATGAAAAATTTGTATCCTACGTAGTGTCCTACATGTATTATATCATGTAGGACACGTGTGTTTACTTGTTCAATTTTATATAAGTTTAAATGCCTACTAGTGCACACTCAAAGTTGAAGGGTATAATTGTCCGTTAAAGCCAAGTTAATGGTCATATTTATATATTATGCCTACTTTATAATAGTATTAAATTAGTTGGATTTGTGTAAGTTACCGAACACATTTTGAAGGGCTTTTTTAAAAAATAAATAAAATTACACGACCAAAATACAACATAGAACACTCTTTGCCTCTCTCTTTTCCCTCCATCCCCAAAATACCAGAGAGAAGAAGAAGAAGATGAAGAAGAAGAAAACCTTAAAATCCTCAAAATCAAGAGCCGCTTCACCATCCTCCATAGCAGAGAGGACAACACTGTCAAAGGATGTTATCATGGAGATCTTCTCAAGGCTACGCACAAAGTCATTGTGCATATTAAGGTCCGTTTGCAAACAATGGAGAATCATAATTGATGACCCATTTTTCAAATCCCTACACAGAAAAAATTCATCTCAGAAACCCAACTTGCTATTGCTCCAAGAAAAATCCTACCGTCGTTGCATAATCTACGGTACATCTACTACTAAACTAACTCTGTCATCAATTGATTTTGAAGGGAATCATAACTTTGACTTCACATTTACTTTGGATGGTTATGTCAATATGTTGCCATCTAAATCGGAGTTGATTTGCTTTGTTAGTACCCAAGGGTTTTATGTATGTAACCCTAGTACTCAAGAATTAGTTAAATTACCTAAATCTCATTTTTGTGATGTTAAAGATGGTAGTGCTTTTGGGTATATAAAGGAAAGGAATGAGTATGTTTTGGTCAATGCTCGTTGTATTAATTATGAAATTGGGTGTGAGGTTTTGAGGTGGACTGATGGTTGTTGTTTGAAAGATTGTTATTGGTGGATTGTTAGTTCGAAATGCCCGTGTTATCTTCATTTGTGGGGAATTTTGATTGAAAATAGTTGTTATTGGATTGGATACAATGACAAGTATGATAACACAAAGATTGATGCAATTGTGTCGTTCGATTTGGGAAAAGAGGAGTTTAGTACAGTGGTGTTACCAGAAGGTCGTTTTGATCCTGCTGGAGTTCGTTTTTTGGTGGAATTGAAGGGGTTGTTGTGTTTGGTTGATTCACCCGAGGACGTATCTTCCATGGATATTTGGGTGTTGAAAGATTCAAAGAATCATATATGGGCTAAGGAGTACATTATTGATCTGAGCATGTTTGACTTTGGCTTCGATTTTATCACTCCTCTGGATTGTAAGGAAGGGAAGATTCTTATGGATGTTAAATTTGAAAGTCTTGAGTGGTATGATGTGGAGAAAAAGTGCTTTAAGAAAATAGACAATCTAACTTCACGACGATTGAGATGGTCTGTACTTACACTGATGGCTTGTTTTCCTTGGGAAGTTGATATGTAGGCGGTGTATAATGTTTTCAGGTGCTGTTTATGGTTTGCTTCGTTAACCATAGTGTTTCACCCTTTGCTTAGAGTAAATTAGTTAACTTTGAGCAAACAATAAATCTATCATTTTGTGGAGTTATCTTATCAATTCCTGCAGTTGAACCATTACATTTGAAATGATGTTGGAAGACTAATGTCATATTATCCTTTACTTCACATGTGATACAAATTGACATCTCAGTGTTACCTAACTTTATTCTAGTCTATGAATATTTGATTCTGAAGATCTGAACTGAAAAGAAAGTGGTGTGATTGTTTTGTTCTTGATGGACAGGACTGCAAATAGTGATGGTTATGAAACAGATTCATGTTGCTTAAGGTATTGTTGATTGCCGAGTTTAACTGGGTGCCTTAGCATCCTGCACAGATAATCTTCTTCCATCTGCAGTCTGCCGAAAGAAATGGTTATCGACTTATCGTTGTTGAAGAGCTTTTCGCTGCTGTTTTTGCAAGAAAGGAAGATCTGAATTGCTGGTATTCTTTAAAGCCTTATTACAAAATTGCTGTTTGGGACAAAAATCTTGAAACTATTTCATGATCTGGTTTTGGCTGCATCCATCATGCTGGTTAATCAAATATCTAACAACAACATACCTAGTGTATTTCACAAAGTGAGATCTGGGCAGGGTAGAATGTATGTATATCTCTCTACCTCACTTAGAGGTGAGGTAAAGAAGTTTGTTTCTGATATTCCCTCGTCTTAAGACATAAACAGACTAGAAAAAGTCGTAATGAAAGTATTGAAGGTCGACAACAGGTAGTAACAATAGTAGTAGAACAATACTTCAATTGAATTACACGAAACAACATATATCAACAAAGTCAAAGAATAAGAAACTACAAGCACAACACTATTAAGGGCTTGTTTGGAGCCACGTCTTTTAAGTAGCTTATAAGCTAAAATCCATAAGTTGAGAATATCCAACTTTTGACGTTTGCTTATTTTTGTACTTTTTCAGCCTAAAAGAAAATACTTGAAAACATTTTATGTCTTTCCCAAAAAATTCTAAAAATAAAAAATGAGCTGAAAAGCTTCTTAAAATAAGTCAATCCGAACACAAACTACTAATAAAGACACCAAGATGCACTCCTACCTACTAGCATGGGCACAGTCCTACCTTCTAGCCGTCTATCTTAATTGACGTCCTACACACTTTCTTATCTAAAGTTATGTCCTCGGTAAGCCACAACTTTGCCATGTCCTATCCAATTACTTCTCCCTAATACTTGTATATTTTCCTCTGAGATACTATCTCTACCTGTTTCTTTTACTAATTTCCACTAAAGGAATCTCCTTTATTAATGTTCGTCTTATATTATAAATGATTCTCTTGAAATTTATGTTATGAACGTTATACACATGAGATATCACATTATTTTGTATTCTTAAATAGTAATAATTATTTTCATAGGAAAGTAGTGCTGAAATTTTATGTACAAGTGACCAGAAAAACGTGTTTCAAATGTTATACATGTGATGTCTCACATGTATTTGTTTTTTCCTTGAACGGTAATAATTATATTCATAGACGACATAAGAGTAGGTGTGGAAATTTTTGTTCAAGTCACATAAAACAAATGTATAGCCTTTTTTCAAATCTTAAAGGAACTCTTATAAATTCTATTGAATTTCTGACTTATTTGCATGATCCTTGTTACACAAAATGTGAAATTATAATATAATTTTTTTTTTTTTATATCTACACTAAACATATTAATAAGTCAGTAGAGTTAAGTGAACTCTACTTTAGAGATTCAAAATTAATATATCTACTATAAGAGTAAAGTATTTCTATGATAAATTCAGTCTTTTATATTATAAATTATTTTCTTGTGTCTCCTCATCATTTTGTCTGAAGAAGAAAATTTGCAAACAGATGAAGGAATAAATAATCCCATGGAAGCTCTTTTTATTGTATGATAGAGAAAGTTCATGTGATGTTTATAGATCCTAGAAACGAGTATGTTATTGAGATGGTTGATTTTCTAGAGTCTTATGAATATAAGAGTGACATTTCTATTAATATTATAGAGAACTTGTAACCCTTAATCAAGGAAAGCCATTTTTAAGGAATTCACACAAAATTTAATTAAATCAATCATCTCAGTAGAAAATACATTTTCATGATTTACCAACATCACATGAATTGCTTCTAGCATACCAGAAAAAGAAGCTTTCATTGGATTATTTATTCCTTCAATAGTTTGCGATTTTCTTCTTCCAACAAAACAATGAGCAGATACAAGAAAATATTTTTATCTAGACTCTTCTGATAGATTTATTGATTGAATCTCTAATGCAGAGTTCACTTAACTCTACTGGCTGATGAGCATGTTTAATGTGGAAGAAAAACAAATTTTGTTTTACTTATTTAATTATTTTTTTCTTTTTTTCTATCAAGATAACAATATGCCTTTGTCTTCTTCTTTTTTTCCTTTTTTTTAGTATGAAAAACACTTTTTCCTTGATAAATTCATTTCAAGTGTTTAGTAACTTGAACGCATTTTTCAAAAAAAAATATTTTAATTATAAGAAAAAATCACTTATGGGATGTGACTGAACACTCATTTTCATTTGAAAAGTATCATAGCTATAATATTCTCACTTTATCTCAATTGTTTTAATCTTACATATTAAAATCAATAATTAGCATTCAAAAAGGTCATAAAACCATTAAATATCTCCCCATCATATCCTCCATATTGTATTATTACTAAACTTTGAAAATAAAATAGAAAAAAATAATTCAAGATAAAATATTTTCTATATTCTCTTATATCATATACGACCTGTGTGATTTTGTTGTAATGTATACCTTAAACAATATGAAATTTCAACAGTTGAATTTGTAATTATTCTATTTGATATCTCCATTTATCTATTTACCAATAGGCAAGTACTATTAGTAAGTTATTGAACATTAAAGACAATTTTGCCTAAATTTGTTCTCTCTTTTCTAATGAAAATGGCCAAGATGGCGTTATTATATAGGGCCAACAACACAATTTCACTAATTTGGGAGATAATTATCTACCTTCCCATGAGTTTTTGATATTTTGAGCCACCTGGCTAAGTGTATTTTTGTGTCAAAAATTATATGGGGAGATGCAATATATATTCTTATTTCAATTAGTTTAACACAAACTTTGAAGCCTGAATACCACTGCTCATCATTTGAACACCTCTTTTTTAAAGTAAAATATAGGCTTAAGTCATCGACAACTCTATAAAATTGTCCGCATTATTCGTTTAGATACCTCAACTCGTGATTTTATACCTATTATATGCCTTTACCCTTTCAAATTTGGATTATTTGAACATTTTTTTGACAATCAGCTAAAAGTATTTAACGTGTGAAATGCATTCGTGGTGACAGTACAATTTACCGTAAGGCGTGGTACATAATTGGTGCTAATTATTTGTTAACAACTACTATGATATTACAAATTTCTAGCCTACTTTTGCAAGGTTTGGACATTACAAGTTTACAACACACCCTCTTCACAGAAGTGAAACAAATCACCCTCAAACTGCAATTGTTTTACGTGGAAACATCAACCAAATCATGAACCAGCTCATAAAACTGCAGAAGTGTACATCGATCGTATCGAATATATTGAGTGAATCCTGAAAATGAAAACAATAGAGGGAGGTAAGTGCTTCGTAAATCCCTTCAAGCAATGGAGAAAATCAGGAAGTATCGCGAAAAAATCTAATTCGAGATACAGCCATGAAAAGAAACAACCACAACATACTCATACTCATTAATCAGTAACCATCAAGAATGAATGGTGTGAAAAACATCGAATCACATTAGTTTCTCCAGAAAAAAGATGTTAATTTGATTGAAACCATAGTTGGTTTTAAGAATGAAGCCGAGATTCATGTGATTTCAAGCGAACTGAATTACATAGGGGCCAGAGAGAATTACACAGCTCATCTTTACCCGCAGCCTTGTGGCCCCCATCCCAACCACCCCACCCCACCTTCTATAGTATCTTGTCTAGATTATATACAAATGCTTTTAGGGCAATATTTTTTGCTTATGTTCCAAACACAAGAAATTAAATAAGAAAGACAACTCTAGCTTAGATTGTTAGCTAGTGACTTCCGCCATACAACAAGCCAACAAATTATGTATGACTAGATTCGACTCAACAGTAATAACTTGTTCGCTGGATGATCATCATATGAATCAAGATAGGTAGATATAGGTTGTCTCAACAAGTTTGTGAACCAATTCGTCAAGGTTTCTTTTCTTTTAACTAACTAATTAATATTCTCTCCATTCCAAAACCATTGTCACATTCCACCTCTCGAGAGTCAATTTGTCTAATTTTCAGAACTAAATTAGATTAAATTAATTTGATATTTTATAATTAAAATTTAAATATTCAAAAATGATAGGAAAAGTACTATAAATTGCAATTATTCCCATACCAATATGATGAAAAAATACATCTTAAAATGCTGGTCAAAGTTCATATCATTTGACTCTTAAAAAGAAATTTGTGACAAGTATTTTGGAATGGAGGGAGTAATATTTTAAATGTGAAATAACTGGGCTTTTCTATTAGACAACTTTTCCTATCCCCCAAAATAGAGGCAAGTCTAGGATTTAACTTTAATAGTTTTTCAACCATCAAGATTCTTAGCATTGAGCTTATCGTAGTTCAAACTTATATGTTCAGAATTTAATGTGTTAAAGCTTTTATGTTTTTTCATTCTATATCTATGTTCCATGCAGAGAACACCGAGTTAAGTTGAACTAGGGGTGTCTGATATGGAGGGTCTGAATGAATTCGGGGGATCAAAATGGACTGTGTTATTAAATGGGCGAGTAATTTGGACTGAAATAAGTTGGGGCTGATACACTTACAAGCACTTCTGAAAAAGCTTGATCAAACACTATTTATTGCTCAAAAGTATCTTTCGAGCTAATTAGCCAAATACGAATTATTTCTCACTAAAAACACTTTTGAGAAAAACACTTTTTAAAATAAGTTGATTTTAGAAGTTTGACCAAATAGGCTATATAAACAAGGCAATTAAGATAAAAAGAAAAGAAAATATATGCATAGTTGCGTGGACTCTTCACTTTCGATGCCGCACCCATGTCGGATTCTCCAAAAATACACTATTTTTGGAGAATCCGACATGCATCCGTTGACATTTTTTAAGAGTCCGAGCAACATAGGTCATATAACCATATAGAATGAACAGTATGTACCTGATACTTTCATCTTGATGAATGAATGTCCCACAAGGCTTGCTCATCAAACTTGGTCAATACACCATCATCGAGTCGTTTCCACGTCCTGATCTTCTCCACACCCATCCAGACTTCCTTTCCCTTCCCAAGTTCTGCCTGTATTACCCTTGCTCTTCTAGGCCAACCAGCTACACCATAACCATGATATCCAAAGCCTCCACCATAGCAAAACCACATACCTTCTAGATTCCCACAATAATCATTATTATGATCATGACCTATAAAAAAAGCTTTAACATCCTCCATAGAGATAAAGGTCTTCAAGACTCCGGAGTTCACCAATGAACATGCCACATATTCCCGGTACGTGCCAACAATATTTTTAATAGGACCTTGACGGATTTCTGGAATTGGGATGTGGAAGAATGCTAGTGCAGGATGCATCACTGAGAGCGGATGAATCTCCACTGATTGATCAGTAAGCTTCCATTGTCCCTGTGATTGAATTGACCTGCAAAATGTTAATAAACTCTGAATAGGCTAAACCCACTCGTCAGAGCAGAAACAATTAACAGAAACACAGAAAAGATAGTTCTAATAAATGGAAGATTTGTAATAGAATGCTCAACAGGGAATCACCGAATCACGTGCATAGGAAGGAGAGAGGGAGAAAGAGAGAGAGAGAGAGTTTATATGTTTCCTTCTAATGTCAGTCATAACAATACCTGAAATCTTTTAGAAAGACCACGAAGCCAACTTAGTTGAGATTCCCTGATCCAGTTATAAGTCCGGACTCCGTCAACAATAGCTCTATCTCCACTATCTAGAAAATATAGGTTAAGTATGCTGCTGTTACTTAAGTATGAGCCAGGTGCACCCTGCACTTCAAGATTGTAGTTGCCAAATCCATCAATATTTGTCATTGGTTGCTGTTTCATTGGATCCATTGGAAATGTTTGTGAAACGGAATAATCCATCAGGGAGATGAAAGACATAAGTTCTTCACGATTCATAGTAGATTCTTGATCATGGTTCCCCAAAACTGCTGCCCATGGAATTCCGGATTCTATAGCAGGAGCAAAAACTTCAAACAAAGATTCTGCAGCATCAGTAGCACTTGATCCAAATATGTTATCTCCTATATAACAAAGTCAAGTGAGTTTTACAGAAGATCAAACAACGATAAAACAAATGATATGTAATCACTACCAATTAGAAACTGTAACATTTGTATGCTATACAAGTAACACATATGTGGAAGAACAAGGACAATGAAATTGCAGTTGGAGATATGGGAAAAGTAGAAGTTCAGGGAAGTACATAAACAAGTGTAAAATAAGCAATGAAAAGCAAGATAACAAGATGAAATACAACTCATCAAGCTGAAGTTACATAAGACTGGTGCTAGTAGCCTTGTTTACCTTGAAGTATGCCAAAGAAGACTCAATTCATCATTTCAAGGAAAGATTATTTTATACAAATACAATAATTTAGGATGAACTAGGGATTAAGAAGGAGCCAGAGGAGAACAGAAAGAGGGAAGAGTTTAAGGGAAAACAGAGAGGGGGGAGATGGCGACATACGAACAAAACAAAAGAGGAAAAAGAAAAGCGGAACTGCGAAAAAATGCTTTGGAAGGGCGTTAAAGAGCAATGATTTGATTTACCATGAACCAATCGAAGTCTCATCATAATTACTTCCACCGTTTCACAAAGAATGACCTCCTTTCCTTTTTAGTTAGTTTCAAAAAAATGACCTCTTTCCTTTTTTGGTAACATTTTACTTTTTGCTTTCCACGTGGCATGTTTAAGACCACAAGATTAAGGGCAATTTTGTATATTTGACATAACTTTAATTTAGGACCACAAGATTCAAAAGTTTCTTTAATTTCTTAAACTTTGTGCCAAGTCAAACCAGACCAATCTTTTTGAAACGGAGAGAGTACATTATTAAGATGTTAATTTTACATAGAGTCTAGAGTGTAAATATTTACGAGGAAATAGGAAACTAAAACAAGAGAATTAAAATATTACACCAGATCCTATTTAAATCCTACCACTAAAACATCAGATAAATTCAATCAAGACGCCTTATGATTATGACGCAAAAATGTAGTTAACGGCGGAATTAAAAAGCAACCTACAGATACTTTACACCCAATTTATCCTTTGTATATTTAGAATTGTACAAATTAAAACATTAGATAAAACTCAATCATGTTATGGCATGATTATGCTGCAAAAAGCCTAGTCCATAACTTCATCCATCCATTTCAATATTTTTTATTAATCTTGAAGGCATTATCTTCACAGGAAAATTAATGGAGACTAATGTGAAGTTTTATAGTAGATGAGAGTTTGAAAAGAGTTGATGTAATGTTCATTGTCATTATCCCAAAGCTGGAGGGAGCTACGAGTATCAAGTAGTATAGGCCTATTAGTCTAGTAAGTGTTGGGTTCATTGTATAATGTGTGAATGGATAATGGTACATAGAATAAAGATTGGTGAATTAAAAATGTGAAAGTGCTGCAAGTATGAATGAAGTTATTCATTCATGAATACTCATGACAGATGAATGCAACATTGCGTATTACTAGGCTACCTTTTCACATATCATGCATGAATCATTGTGCTCACCTATAGGCAATAAATATCTGAATCTTTCTCAGATATTGACAACAAGTTTTTGAAACAATTTTACAAGAAGAAAAACACTACATAGTAAGAAAAAAGTTTCTGCTTTTGCTTTTCCTAAAACTTCAAGTGTGATTACAAGCCATTCAGTGGTTCACTGGACAACAAATTTGAGGTACCGCTATTTGTTTGTCGTGAGTCATTTTATCCTGGGAGGATATATTTCATAACCTCGGGTACTTGAGGGGAATAATTTCCTTAAGGAAACTCTGTGAATTTAGAGGACTTGACTCTTCTTCCTTTCATCTTGTTGATTATATGACTTTTGTTTCCAAAATTTATTTAACTTCAGATTGTATATTTCATTGAAATTTGTTTGAAGTAATTTTGTTGGAAAAACAGATTTTGCACTATGAAATTTTAACAGTAAGAAGCATTCATTAAATCATTTCTAAGGTGTTTTCCCCTACATATTGGAAGGTCCTAGATGAGACTGTGTCTTCTTCACAAAATACTTTTGTGGAGGAAAGGCAGATTCTGGATGCAATTTTATTGGCACATGAAGTGGTAGATTCTAATAAAAAGGAAGGTGCTTCAGTGTTCCGTGCAAGCTAGACCTTGAAAAGCCATATGATCGTGGAATTGGAATTTCTTGATTTCATTATTCGATTCTGGTGAATGGAAATCCATGTGGGGTTTTTTTTAGTAGTGCGAGGGAATTGAGACACAAGGATGCTCTATCATCTATGATTTTCATTTGAGTAATGGAAGAATTGAGTAGGATGATGGATAGCGCCATGATCGGTGGATAGCTTAAAGGTTTCAATGCAGCAGCTGGCGAAAATGGTACCATATCGATCTCTCATTTAGTGTTCGTGGATGATACTTTGGTATTTTTTCATTGAGATGCGATCTAGTTGGAATACTTGGTCAAATGTAAACTTGGTTCCAGGTAATGTCTGGTTTCAAAGATTAATATTACAAAGTGTGAAATTATACCTGTTAGAGAGGTGGATAACATTGATAGGCTTGCTTAAGTTTAGAATTGTAGGGTAGAAACTTTTCACACTACCTAACTTGGTCTACCACGAGGTGCTTCAAATAAGGATCAAAATGTATGGAACCTGATTCATTAGGGAGCTGAGAGAAGGCTTATGGCACTTCTCCAAAGGTGAGACGGAAGTGCGTATTAACCGCACTTTATCAAGCATTCACACATATTTCATGTCCTAGTTTCACCTAATCGGTTGGGAGATAGTGACATATTCCAAGTGTTGGGGAGTCTTGGAGATAAGGTATTGTTGGGAAAATGGTTATGGAGATTCGGAGCGGAGGAACAAGTTTTTGAAGAAGGGTGGAAATCTAAAAATGTCAATATGTCCTACGGTTGTGGTTGATGAAGGAATATTATAAAGGGTTGGGTAGAATTTAGTGGCAGCGTTTCAATCAGGGTAGGAGACAAGAAGAGAGTTATGTTTTGGCATCATAAGTGGTGTGGGGATAACACTTTGAAAGATGATTTCCTGAACACATACAAAGTCTCATGCCAAAAGGAGTAGTTAATCTAACAAATTCAGAAGATACAAGGTGGAGAGGTTTTCCGGGACTTCGAGGTTCAAGAGGAATTTCCATAATTGAGATGTGATTGAGTTACAAGGATTGCAAAATTTGCTTCACATGAGTTCACAAACAATGTACTCACTTGATAGCCATGAATCATGATGATTGGAGGTGTTCGTTGGAGAATAATTGAACTTTCTTTGTTAAGCCTTTTTATGAACAACATTTTGAGTAGGGAGCGATTTCATTTTCATATAGCTCGATTTGGATCTCAAAGGTACCCAGGAAGGTGTATTTCATCACTTTGTGATAGCATCTACAGAGGTGATTCCGACAACAGAGAATCTCATAAAACACCAGTTAGTTTGTGTTAGTGTTTCATGTGCAAGAAGGCGAGTGAAGATGTCAATCATCTTCTTCTACATCGTCATCTTACCTTAAGTTTATGATGGAAATTCTTAATTGGTTTGGCATATCATGGGTGATGCCAAGCATGGTAAAAGAGTTAATATTCCGTTAGAATTGTGGAAGGAGGAACAGGCCCATACAAGATCTAAACAAGCTGCTAATAATTTAGCTAAGGACTAGTTATTTCTTGCTTCTTTAATTGTGATCATAGTTTTTAATACCCCTCCGTCCCATTTTATGTGGCACTCTTTTATTAGTCTATCTCAGCAAGAATGTCACCTTACTATAATAAGAAATAATTTAACTTTAAAATTCCTCTTTTACCCTTAATGGCATGATTTATAACCCACACAAATATCTAAGATTTGTTTTAGACCACAAGTTCCAAAAGTCTTTCCTTTTTTCTTAAACACGGTGCCCAATCAAACGATGTCACATAAAATGAGATAGAAGGAGCATTTAATATAAGCTAAAGTAGTCCTTTAGCTAGTTCCCATTAACAGTCACAAGTTAGCTATTGAATGTAATTACCAATCTTGCCAAATCATAATAAATGGAAGACAAACGGATGGAAAATAACGGGTGAATCAGAAACACTAATAATCAGATCTGTAACTACATACCCTGTACCATCTGAACTTTATTAGTCTCCCTGTAAAATATTTTGATTTTTCTGAGTAAACTTTATATCCATCAACAAACTGTACTTAGTGCAACAAACCACAAACTGCACTCCGCGAAACACCTCATACCTCTTGAATGTAGTAGCTTTAGACAAAAAAAACCTAACACTTTCCTGCCTAATGTCTAAATATTGCCTCCACAGTGAGCTCATGGAAGTGGAAGCGATTACACAATTCAATTGAGATAGGCTTTTTATAGATCATCAGACAACATACAATAACAAATCTTGACACACAATAAAAGTAGAGTTATTTATTTAAATTTAGCATATTCTGAATCTCTATTATACCATTTTTGGAAAGGCAGAAAGCAGTTACTGAGTCTTGAATTAGAACCTCTGCTCTAATCATCCAGAAAGGAAGAGAAAAGGAAAGTGTGTTTCTTACTTCAAATAATGTCAAGGCAATACATACAGGTAAACAACAGAAGGGGAAGTTAAAGTTATTACCAGTAAATACAATCAAGTCAGGCTTTTCAATGTGAATCATCTTCCTCAAGAAATGAGTAGTGTTGAGGTCAGAACAGTAATTGAACTCACTCTCCAACACATCTCTACACCGAGTCACCATCCCATTCCCATAGTGCATATCCGCAACCTAAAACACACCAAATTGAAACAAAATTACAACTTCCACTTTGCCACAAAATCCACAAGAAAAAAGAAATACACTAAAGTTTTTCGATTTACTTTAACATTTTTCCAACAATTTTTTTATTTTATTTTCTAGTTAAAAAAAAGAAGAAGTTAATTTTTGTATTAGAACCTGAAGGATTTTGAAGGTTCCATCTGAGCGGAAACGCAGAGGTAGATGGGGCTGCTTCTTCAGCTGGATATTTTGGTAATCAGTAGTTAGTCTACTTGAGATAACAAGTGTGTCAAGAAGATACAAAGAAGCAATAGTGAAAATTAAGAACAACAAAGAGCGGATCCATAGTCTTGCTGATTCCATACTTTGTTCAAAGGATCCAAATGGAGCAGCTCTAATAAACATATACTACTACTCACACGTATCAATTTATCTCATCTAATTTAACTTGACACAAGGTTCGAACATATATTAAGATATGTTATTTAATTTAACTTGATATAGAATTCGAAAAGAGGAACAAAAATACTTTTTAAAGTTATGATTTCAATTTATCTCATCTAATTTAACTTGACACAAGGTTCGAACATATATTAAGATATGCTATTTAATTTAACTTGATATAGAATTCGAAAAGAGGAACAAAAATACTTTTTAAAGTTATGATTTCAATTTATCTCATCTAATTTAACTTGACACAAGGTTCGAACATATATTAAGATATGTTATTTAATTTAACTTGATATAGAATTCGAAAAGAGGAACAAAAATACTTTTTAAAGTTATGATTTATGTTCGTAGTGGGGGATAAGAATAAATTTTTAAGTTATTTTATTAATTAAATAAGAAAGTGAGTCGTATAAATTATGGCAATAATGATAATACAAATCTTTAGTTCTACTAATAAGCCTACTACCTACTTTTGACTTATTTATTATTTCCAATGCAAATTGTTGTCATGTTTTTTCTATTTTTCTTAAAATGTGTTTAACTATTTAGCTAGCTACTGTAGTTGCGTTTGATTTTGGAAACTAGACACTTGTGTTCGGTTATACATTTTCTTGCAAACAGGATTGTCATTTCGATAATTTACGCTTTAGCCCATTTATTTCTCAAACTAATTTTTACAAAAAGTTAATTTGAAATTTATTTTTCGTAGAAAAATAATGTTAAAGAGTACTTTCTTTGGTCCATACTAAGTGGATATAAAATATCGAAAACTAAATTATTGAATTGAATTAAAACTTTTGATAATTTATTATTCGGTAATTTGATATTTGGTATGATATTTGAGAGTAAAATTTTAAAATTATAATATTCGGATTTGGGTTTGGTATGAGATATTAGTAGAAGTCCAAAGAGAAAGTTAAAGAATAAGCATAAGCTCTTAGGTTTTAGAAGGTGTGACTGAAAAATGAAGAATTGCGACTTTTATGAAGAGTTGCGACTTTTATGAAGAGTTGCGACTTTTATGAAAAGTTATGACTTTTATGAAAAGTTGTGACCTTTCCGAAAGATTGTGACTTTTCCAAAGGGTAGTGACCTTTCCGGTACGGCACAATAAGAACCTTTTCACACTACCTTTTGTTTTTTATAAATTGAGGGATTTCCTCTCATTTAAAAAAAAAATTTAATTTTCTGGACTTCTTCTACTACTACTAAATCTAGTATATATTCTAAGTGTACTTTACTGTCGTTGAGTGATTGACTAACACCATAGTTTTAGGTATCGATACATCGGTGAGTAAAATCGTTCTATCCTGGGAGGATATATTACATTAATCTCAGGTACTTGAGGGGAATAATTTCCTTAAAATTGTTGTTCATCTTATATTCCTAAGATACTTAGGGGTCGTTTGGTACAAAAATAATAATGCAGGGATTACTAATGCTGGGATTAGTAATGCAGGGATTAATAGTGCAGGGATTAGTAGTGCAGAGTTTATTTTTACCAAGTGTTTGGTTCATTGGTTCCTACCCCATTTTGGAATTGGCTCAAAACTTTATAAAAAAACTCCTTTCCAATTATACCCTTGAATTATTAATAATTAGGTTAAGATAAATAATTACCGGGCAATATTATTTTATTATGGTCTTCTAACTAGCTATGAGAAGAACAATTTTTTTGTCATGTTTGCCTTTTTTTCACTTAAATTATTTGAGGATAAATAATTGTCATCTTAGTAAATTTATTACTTACAAATGTCAATTTTCAATTAAAAAACAGATAAACTATCAATTTTTAAAATTGAAAAGACGTAAACAATAGTAAAACTAAATAAATCATCTACATTTACACATAAAAATTGCAAGTTATAATTTTAATATGTATGTAATTTTATAAATTGTTCAAATATAAATAATTAGAAACCACACACAATATATATATATATATATATATATATATATATATATATGCTAAGCAACTCACATTTCAAATATTAAATTAATTTGTGTTGGACTTATGTAGTAACAAACAACTTTCTCTAAATAATTTGTAAGCTAATTTATTTAAATAAATTTAATAGTACAAATATAAAACATAAAATCAAGAAAATAAATAAAATAATTAAAATGATTTGAGGGATATTTTTGTCTTTACATAGACTTATCCATGGTATTATATTCAATGTATTACTAATACCTCCAAATGGAAGGTATTAGTAATACACCCTATAATACCATGTAGAAGGTATAACTAATCCATGGATTAGTTATACATAGATCCAAATTCCTACCAAATATAGTACTAAATAATACCACACATAATACATGGATTATTTATTTTAATGCGGCCTACCAAACGACCCTTAAAACAAAACTTTGAATAACTTGGTAAAAAATAACAAAGTTTAAAGAGTATTTCCTGTCCCCTTAAGGAAATTAATATACTGTTGGTATTTCTTGTATTCTACTGATTGAGTGAAACATATCATGGGAGTAGAAGATTAATGCACAACTTCTTCAGAATTCGGTGCCTTATTTAGCAAGATCGAATTGAGAATGTACCAGAAAAATTGGTGGTATTTCGGTTAAAGATTACACCAGGTAACCTTCTTATTATTTATCTAAGGAGGAAAATAGTTTCTAAAAGTTAATTCTTTTGATATTTATCATGTGTATCTTTGGAAAAAGATCTGCAAACCATATGTTGTGAAATGAATTTTCCTTGGCAAATAGTGTTGCCTTTAAAATTCTATAGTTTGCAGAATGAGATATGCACATTCTTGTTTAATAAAATATATGTCAAAATGTTATAGTTGTAAGACTATTTGAAAAGAAAAGCATTTTTATGTGATAATCTAAGAATATGTTTTTTCTGTTTAGAGGAATTTTTTTTTTGTAATTTTGTACGCCGTGTGAATTTGATTGTGTCTGATTTTTTGTAGAGTAAATTTTTTTATAGTTTTCTACTCTGATAAATTAGACTATGCAATCGGTTTGAAGATTATGAAAACTTCATCTATTAAGTCAGTGTTGTACTTTTGGTTTTCTATAAACTACACTGTTAAATAGGAAAAATTGTACAAAAGTTTTTGTCGTTATTATTAGTATTCTAAATAATAAGTGGAATGTCTAATTGTGATAGAAAAAAGACTAGTGACTTAAGTTTGTGATTTTGTGCCTACAATAGGTGCCTCCATGGAATGAACTTTGACATTGTGTAAAGATTGTCAAAGGAATTTGAAGCACTAGAATTATGTTGTAGAATAATGTTTTCAAAAGAGGTTTCACAGTGCCGATGTCATTTTGATAGTATGGAAAAAAATATGTTGAAAAACTATTTTCAAATACTTGAAAAATAATTTTGAGATCATATTTAAAATGTGAAGGTTCTTTGCTTATGATAATGATAAAATTAGACTTAGTGTTTAATTTAAATTTGGAGCACAAGCTATAAAATTCGATAATACCTTTGTATTATGTTAGACCCACAAAATTGTCACGCCCCAAACTCGAGGGGCACAACTGGCTCCTAATGCCGAAACTCAGGCCCGAACCGACCTTGCTGAATCATTTGCTACTAGCTCATGGCAGCCACACGCAATCAAGAAAACAAACAAGTATATCTCGGCTTAAAACTAAGCCCTCGGCCGGCAAGGCCCCTGTCAACTGATCTATAAAAGAAACAGCTACTCCCAGGAGATGATATAAATAAATAGCCAACTAGCACAAGAGTCCTGATTGGGCCGTCGATGCCACCATGACATCTATACTAAAACTAAAAGCAGGTATATATCAATACAATACATTAAACAACTCACAAGCTTCAGCAAACCAACAACATAGGCCAATATGGCCATAACGTAGCTATACACCCCACACACTAGTCTGCAAGCCTCTAAGAGTAGTAAAGATTAGCGGGACAGGGCCCCAACCTACCCATAAAGATATATACAACAAAAGGTAACAAACCTCCCAACTCTGGCAGCTCCGGAGGGAAGAGGCTAGCCAACCGGATAAAAGTCAATCCTGCTACTGAGGAGGTCTACTCGGTTATCTGTCAGGACCTGCATGCATGTATGCAGCGCCCCCAAGGCAATGGGGCATCAGTACAAAATAATGTACAGAGTATGAAAGGCAATAGACTATGATGAGGTATCCTGATATACTGGAATAATCTGAAAAATAAATCAAGGATAAGATAAGTGCACTGACCTGCTCTTAAATCTAAACTTATCAAATATAATAAAACAACAACCTAACCAAGCCCCCATAAGCTAACAGGTACAGACAACACACAAGACTACCTACTCAGGCCCCCATAAGCCCGGAAGGTGCCAATCAGCCTATATACCCCTATCGGTAGTCCCCTATCCCCATAGGCAGTCACATCGCCCTCTTAGGCATTAATATAGCCCCGTAGGCAGCACATAGCTCTCTTAGGCATCAACGTAGCTTATAGACAACTCATTGCCCTCTTAGGCAACAACATGGCCCTGTTCGAAGCACATAGCCTTCTTAGGCGTCAATATAGCCCTGTAGGCAACTCATATCCCTTTTAGGCATCCATATAGCCCTGTAGGCAGAACATAGCCCTTCTAGGCATAAATCACATTCCTGCAGCTAACCATAATAGCCCCAAGGGCAACAATAACAATCAGATTGCTAAAAGCGAGCAATTTAGTTATAAGCAACCTATACAAGTAGCATCTAAGTCGTGTCCAACATAGGGACACTACTAACTGAATAAGAATCCCGACAAGGGTGGATTATATCAACTCGAGCAGCCAACAATCAACAATCACGGCTACAAGTATATCAATGATAACAACCCAAATACATTGCTTTTAAGCTTTAAGGAAACATTTCGTATGTAGGGAATAACCTTAACATACCTTTTTCACTGAATTCACGTGTCCTAATAACTTTAATCACAACCCTCCTTGATACTACAACAAGGCAAGATCATAATCAACACAAAAGAATAGAAAATACAACAAAAATTCGATAAAATATATGTACTTCCGTCACAAATCTCTATTTGCGACTTATCAAAGCTAGAGTCGATGAAATAAGGGTCTTACCTTGATTATAAGTTTGTAATACACCTCAAAACTTTAAAATATGCTCAAACCCTTGCTGTCCAATCACCAAAGTACGATATGCTAGGAAATCGATAAAACAAATTATACCATGTTGACGAGCTCAACGCGTAGAACAACTTTTGTCAAGGACTTAAGTCACGAAAATCAGTAACTTGACTTGTCCTAGAAGTGGGTTTGTGAGTTTTATGGTTATTCACTAAGAAAAAACGAAGGAAAAATGAAGAAAGTTGAAGAAGATGATATATATAAAGTTCCACCGACCTAAGGGACCCACCTTACCTGCCTGCTTGCGCAGTATTGCGAAAACACAAATATCTCTCTATTATGAAGTCGTATAAACAAACGGGTTGATGCGTTGGAAACTAGATTCGTAGACCTTCAATTTCGTAGGTTGTGGGCACCATAAATATTTATATATTTGGATAAAACGTCCGAGACATTTTACCTAAATTTCAGACAAATCTTTAAAAAGGAATTTACGGTAACTTTCGCCAACTTTTATTTTGCCACTTACTTAACTTCAAAACTTGAGATACAGCCCTTGAACACTTAAAAGATCACATAACACATCATTATTAATTTATTACCCACCCTCCTGGTCTTTCCACAAAGATACGAGTCCCATTTAGACGTTTCAAAAAGTCGGGGTGTTACAAAAATTCTTGGAGTATATTTGATATAGTGGTCGTTGAGTTCTCTTTTACTAGTATATGATAGGACTAGTATAAAACTACCAAATTATATGTATACTTGTTCAAAATGATTGTGTTCTTTTATGAAAAAGTGTCACTTAAAATGTTGTAATTTTTTATGAAAAGATATGTCTATTAAATATAACTATTTGTATATACATGAATATTGGTGAATAGTCATTTGTCATGTTTTGTAAAAAGAAACATTTGGATTATATTGCCTTTATTGGATCCGATGAAACTTTGTTCATGGGTAGTTCTATAACAATCAAATTGAAAGTTATGAAAAGGTCCTTCTGAAAAAGGCATTTGACAAGGTGATGACTCTAAACAATGTTTGTATCATACAAAATTGTAAGAAATAGGAACAAATATTTGTGAGAAAAAGCTATCTCGCGGAGAGCTTTTCAAACTCAATATTTTTATTTGTTCTTACTGGCTTGAGTCAAACTGTTTGTGACATGAACACTTGGGACATGTCAATTACAAAACCTTGTAAGGAAAACTGATCAACTTAGAAGTTTTGTCTAACTTTAAGTGCAATAAATAAAAATGTCAAGTTTGTGTGAAATCTAAGTATGCTGAGCATTCTTATAAATCTATTGAAAGGAATTCTAATCCTTTAGAGTTGATTTACACTGACATTTGTGATATGAAGGAAACACCATCTCGTGGTGGGAAAAGATATCTCATGACTTTTATTGACAATTGCATCAGAAATGACTATGTCTATTTGTTGAATGGTATGGATGAAGCAATAGAAACGTCTAGACAATATAATATCGAAATTAAAAATTAGTTGAGAAAAAGCTAACAAGTGATAGGGATGGAGAGTATAAATCTTTTTTTGTAGAAATATATTTGAAAAGTGGAGTTATCCATCAAATTGTTGCCCCATTCACCTCAATCTAATGGAAAATCGAACGTTGAAAGAAATAATGGGTGCATTACTTATAAGTTCAGGTTTATCACAAAACTTGTATGAAGAAACTATCATTACTGCAAAAGGGAACAACAAAAAATTGTATTTTCAGAAAGAAAACAATTTTGTTTGTTCAGGATACAATCTATTCCATATGAAAAATGGAAAGGAAAGAAATCCAACTTGAAATATTTTAAAGTGTGGGGGGTGTCAAGCTAAATTCCAAGTTCTTATTCATTCCTAAAAGGATTAAAATAGGACCTAAGACTGTGGACCGTAAAATTAGACTTGAGTAGTCTATTGAAGGTTTTAAAAGACCTTGGAAAGAACAAAAGAAAAATGTACTTAATAAAGAGATCCATAGGGGTAGTAAATGTCAAAGGACATCTACTTCCTTCAGACCTGATTTTGTAACATTTCTTATGTCTTCTGTGGACTCATCCTTTTGGAAAGATGGTGTCAATAGTGAGATTGATTCAATCTTAAGCAACCATATTGGGAGTTGATTGATCTTCCTCCAGGAAATAAACCTTTGGGTTCAAAGTGAATCTTCAGAAGGAAAATGAAAGTTGATGAAATGTGGACAAATACAAAGCAAGAATTTTTGTCAAATATTATAGACAAAAAGAAGGTCTTGATTTTTTCGGCATATACTCACCAATAACTAGAATTACATTCATTCGGATGTTAATTGCATTAGTTGCGGTATATGACCTCCAAATTCATCAAATGAATGGGAAAATAGATTTCTCAAATAGAGAATTGGAGCAAGAAATTTACATGGAACAACCTGAGGGTTTTGTGATTCCTGGTAAAGAAAAGAAAGTGTGAGAACTTGTTAAGTCACATTATGGACTAAAACAAGCACCCAAACAATGACATAAGAAATTTGACCAAACCATGTTGGCAAATGGATTTAATAATGATGGAAGTGATAAATGTGTTTACATTAAAATCACAAGGTCATTATTTGTTTGTATATTGATGACATGTTGATCATCAGTAGAGATACTAATGACATAAATGCTGCTAAACGTATGCTAGATAGCAAATTTGATAGGAAAGATCTTGGAGTTGCTGATGCAATCTTAGGTATAAGAATCCTTAGAACTCTATAATGTTTAGCATTATCACAGTCTCATTGCATTGAAAAGGTACTTGACTAGTTCAAATATTTGGATTTGAACATTGTCAAGACTCCAATAAATGTGAACTTTGCATTTCAAAAGAGTGAAGGTGAAAGTGACTCACAATTGGATTATGCTAGAGTATTGGGAAGTATGATGTATATCACGAAGTGTGCACAATTAGATATAGCATGTGCTATTAATGAATTGAGTCGGTTCACGAGTGATCCCAATCGAATTCATTGAATGACAATGAAAAGAGTTTTGGAGTATTTAAGAAATACTTAAAACTATGTCTTGCATTATAACAATATCCAACAGTATTGAAAGGATATAGTGATGCAAATTGGATCACAGGGATCAAATGAAGTAAAATCCACGAGTGTACATGTATTTACTCTTAGTGGACGAACAATCTTTTAGAAATCTTCTAAAAAGACATGTATCGCTAGCTCTACAATGATCTCTGAGTTAGATTCTCTAGATAAGGCCGGTGAATAAGTTGAAAGACTCCGAAATTTCTTGATAGATATTTTTTTTTGGCCTAAACCTTTGGCATCAATATGCATACACTTTGATAGTCAACATGCAATAGGTAGGGCATGGAGCATGATGTATAACGAAAAGTCTCGTCATATAAGCATAGACATAATACCGTTAGAAAACTACTCTCTAGTGGAATTATCACAATTGACTATGTAAAGTCAAAGGATAATGTGTCGGATCCACTTACAAAAAGGACTAGCTAGAGAGAAAGTTGAAAGATCATCTAAGGAAATGGGTTTACGACTTAGGACAAGTCATCATGGCGGTAACTTTACCTAGCAGACTGGAGATCCCAAGAGCTAGGTTCAAGGAGAAAAACAAAGTTGTGACTGACGGTTCAGCATTGTCAACCAACTCAATCCATTCCCATGATGAAGACAATGTTCAGGAACAAGGATACAACATTAAGGCTTGTTAATGAGTTAATAAATCATAAAGTTTTTAATGATTTGCTAAGTTTGACAGATTTGACCAAATAGTGTATCTACGCGATAACACGGTTAGAAATCACCTATGTGAGTGTGAAATGTAAGCCATTTCAAAGATGATGATTGTCAAAAGCCCACCTCTCTATACACTCATGAAACCAGGAGGTGTTCATGGCTGAAACGAACACAACCGGAAGAACCATAAACGGTAAGGGGTTGATTGTGTGACATATGGTTTTCTAGGTATACACTAAAGATTGACGATTCGAAGATATCAAATCTACTGATTGATCGAGTATATCCGACATATGTTCACTACGGAAAGTTCAAAGGAAAACCTACTTATCCAGATGCAATTAATTCTTGCTTGTAAAGTACACACACTTGTCTGTTTCTTTGTCTTGGAATCATTCCCCATTCATGCGGGGGATTGTTGGATTTTAAAAGGTGTGAATGGAAAATGAAGAGTTGCGACTTTTATGAAGAGTTGTGACTTTTATGAAAAATTGCAACTTTTATAAAGAGTTGTGACTTTTATGAAAGGTTTTGACCTTTCTGAAAGATTGTGACTTTTCCAAAGAGTTGTGACATTTTCGGTAAGGCACAATAAGAACCTTTTCACACTACCCTTTGTTTTCTATAAATTGAGGGATTTCCTCTCATTAAAAAAAAAAAAACTAATTTTCTGGACTTCTTCTACTACTACTAAATCTAGTATTCTAAGTGTATTTTACTGCCATTGAGTGATTTGCTGACACCGTGGTTTTAGGTACCTATACGCCGGTGAGTAAAATCGTTCTATCCTGGGAGAATATATTCCATTAATCTCGGGTACTTGAGGGGAAGAATTTCTTTAAGATTGTTGTTCATCTTGTATTCCTAAGATACTTAGAACAGAACTTTGAAGAACTTGGTAAGAAACAACAAAGTTTAAAGTATCTTCTCTACTAGTTTTAATTTTCTAGTTTTGAAAATATTCTTCAAACTTTGTTGTTTCTTACTAAATTCTTCAAAGTTTTGTTCTAAGTGTCTTAGGAATACACGATGAACAACATAAGCAATACAAATACATGTCTTTTAGTTGTATCAATTTGCTTTTTTTGATGTCTTTTTACTTGTTGATTTTCTATTAGATTGTGCCTCCACATAAAAAAAATAGAAATGATTGGAGAAATAGTATTAACTTTGTAATACAATTAGCTATAATTTCAATACATTATTATCGAATACCGTACCAAATCGAAGTTTAATTTACCGATTATCGAAATTCAAAATTTTGGTATTTGATATCTACTTTTAACTTCTAATTACCGAATTACCAAATCTGAAATTTGAGAATCTCGTACCGAATACTGAACACCCACCCCTAATATTAAGGCCCTGTTTGAAAAATTCAATAATAGCTACATCAATTTTTTCTAAAAAATTAATAACGTCATTAATTTTAAACCAATCAAATTCTTGCAACATAACTTTGAAAAATTAACATACTGGGTTAAAACCATAGTTAAAAACATTTTACAAATACTGTAAGTCCTCAAAAATCATAAGTAAAAATTCCACCTAATTCCTATTTTTTTTTTTTTTAGGTATTAATATGTTTACTAGTTTTAGGATCTAAATGGACAAGCAATAACAAACATGAATTACAACTCACCTTGTACCAATTTCTTAACTGTTTAGTAATTAGATTTGACACATTATTTAATATAATAAATACTTTTTGAACTTGTAATTTAAAGTATAAATATTTACGTGGATAAAGAATAAACTCTTAAAATTATTGAGATTGATTAAATAGGAAAGTGAATCATAAATTATTAATGTGGATAATAAATTAATCTTAGCTAACTTTTTTCGATACTTAATCTTTAATAAATTAATCTTAGCTAACTTTTTTTATACTTAATCTTCATTTTAAACTAATTTTAGCTACCTACTTCAACTTATATATTTATTATTATATTATTTCCAATGGAAGTTTTCTATAGTTACAAATTAAATAGGAAATTAGGGAAGTGACTCGTATAAATGGTGACAGAGGATAGCTACCTACTTTAACTTGTTTATTATTTTCAATGGAAATTGTTGTCATGTTTTTTTTTTTTCTTTTTTTCTTAAATGTGCTGAGCTAATTAGCAGCTAACACCTATACTTGTGTTTGGTTTGGTAACTACTCCCTCTTTTTATTTTTATTTGTCACTGACACGTTCATTAATAAAATAATTATTGATATAAGTATTTTATCAAACTATCTTTACTAAATGATCTTTAGTATTTCCTCTGTTCACTTTTACTTGTCACGATTTAACTTGACTCCCATTAATAAAAAATAATTATTTGATATATGTATTTTATCAAACTATTCATATTAAATGATGTTAAGTATTAAGTCTAAGAAAATAATTTGACAAAAGAGTATTTAATATTAGGGGTAAAATATGGAAAAATATAATTGTATTTTCTTGATATGTCAAAAGTGACAAGTAAAAATAAAAATATATTTTAGAAATAAATAACAAGTAAAACTATTAAGTCTTGGAAAATAATTTGGAGAAAAAGTATATTTTAGGTATAAATGACAAATAAAAGTGAACAGAAGGAGTATTAAGTCTTGGAAAATAATTTGGAGAAAAAGTATTTAATGTTGGGGGTAAAACGTGGAAAAAATATAATTGTCTTTTCTTAATATGTCAAAAATGACAAGTAAAAATAAAAATCTATTTTAAAAATAAGTAACAAGTAAAAGTGAATGGAGGGAGTATACACTAGTATCGGTTATTTATTTTCTTGTAAATAGTATTGTTTTTGAAAATTTTGCGTTTTAGCCCATTTATTTCTCAAACTAATTCTTAAAAGTTATTTGAAAAAAACTTTTTGTAGAAAATAATGTTAAAAGAGTACTTCCTTAACTCCATATTCAGTAAATTGTTGAGATATTTTATAGATTAAGATAAGTAAATTATTTAAAATTTTAAAAATTATTGAAACTCTTTTACATATTTATTTTTCATTTAGTGAAGTTCTTAACTATTTCATATATTTTAAGAGAATAATTTAAGAATGATTAAAAAGATAAAAATAATAAATAATATTTTATTTATATTTTAAAATGTGTTTTTTTAAGAAGCATGCTCCCAATAAATTACTTAATATGAACTAGAGAGAGTATATTATTTATAAGTAGAGGCATACAAAATCGAACAAACCGCAAATTGAGTTACATTGAAAAAAAAAAAACTCAACTAATGATTTGGTTTGACTTGATTTGGTATTGGAAAATAATCTGACTATACTTGGTTGATATGGTTTTAACTTGAGAAAGTCAATCCGAGATCAAACCAACCCGACATTATATATATAATTTTTAAATTTATTTTCTATGAAATTTAGAATATTCCAATAAAGGTTATAGTACATAGATATTAGTAATTCTAATAAAACTCAATTCAAAATCAAATCAATATTAATGCTAACACAAAAAAAAAAAATTAATTCAACACTAAGAATGACAATAATGTTGAATATTTGTTCTTTAGTTCTACATTGGTTTAGATATTTAAAATACATAATTTTATTTAATTTTTATTTAATATTTAATCTTAATCATGTAATTAATACTAATTAGACTTATTTCAGCATGATTTAGTACTTTTAAATTATGATAATTTTCATTATGACTTATTAATTTGGAACATTTATTTTATACGATTTCATTATTGTTTTTTGTTGACTATTTTAGTGTCATCACTCATCTCATATTTTATGTTATTTTCTTAAGAAATACCTTAGATAATTGTATTTTGGTTGGAGTAAAG
The DNA here is from genome assembly GCA_029007595.1 of Solanum commersonii. Classification (NCBI taxonomy): domain Eukaryota; kingdom Viridiplantae; phylum Streptophyta; class Magnoliopsida; order Solanales; family Solanaceae; genus Solanum; species Solanum commersonii. The sequence goes on along the minus strand of JAJTWQ010000093.1, from coordinate 1,393,826 downwards.
AATATCTGGAGCACAAGATATTTATATGCTTACATGAATACTTTGTCAGAAGAAATCCAAAATTCGAAAAACCTAAGGTTTGTTAGTTTGATTTTGATTTATAAATTTAAAAATTTAAAAATTCGACATAAATGGTGTGGTTTGATATTTGAAAAATCCAAACCAACTCAAAAAAATCTAAGGTGTATTAATTTAATTTGGTTTATAAATTTAAAAATTTGACATAAATAATTTAATTTGATTTCTGAAATATCCGAACTAGCCCGATCATGTACACCGCTATTTATGAGTTAAGTGAATTTTATATGGAAATTTTAGTCCATCAGGCATCACCCCAATCAGCTTTTGTTGTTAGGCTCACTGTATTTTTAAGGGAATATCCATAAGGGGGAACAATACATCCTTCAATTTTATATATTCTTCGTTAAATAAATAACGCGCATTTATATTTTTTTCATTTCGTAATGGAGCAAATTTACTTTTTCCATTTCATATTTACATAATTGGGAAAAAATTTGATCATTGAAAAAAATATATTTTCAAAAAATTAAAAATAATTATTTAAAATTAATATTCTTCACTCCGCTAGGATATATCTAAGACCATTTGTTTAACAGTAGAGATATATGTGATCTATTTTTATAACCATAGATATAATTTAAAATAATTTTCTCATTTTTTTTTTTAATGCGTAGTAGTACATGTTTGTTATATCATGCAACTTTTTTCTTTTAAAAATTATTGTGTGCTTCACCTATGAAATTCTGGACGGATCATTTATATTTGAGCTCATTTAAATAGACCTACACTAGATGCATTCATCAAGTTATTCATATCATATAGATGGAACCTTAAAAATAAAATAAAATTATAAAAAAAGTAGAACAAGTCAGCAAGATTGAAATTTCCAGAGGAGGGATTGGTCAAGTAATTCATATCATAATTAAATGCTGATATTGACAGATGACAAACTATCATTAAGAAAAGTAAAGTCTGAATTTTGAATTTTTTTTTCAACAAACAGAAAAATGATCACCTTTCATTTTCTCTATCTTTTCTTTCAACAACCACTCATTCTACCAAAAAATTGTGCAGCCATAGAAATGAAGAAGAGCTACTCAATTCTGATACTTGTTGTGCAATTTTCTGTGAATGAATCTGTTTCTTCAGGCCAAACAATAATCTCTTCAGGTGGGAACTTTGAGCTTGGTTTCTTCACACCAGGCGACTCTCCCTACTACTACATAGGCATATGGTACAAGAAATTATACCCTCAAGCAGTAGTATGGGTAGCAAATAGGGATAAACCACTTGATAGTGCTGATGCTAACTTGATAATTAGTCAAGGTAACCTGGTGCTTCTCCATAGACTTCAAAACTCAATTTGGTCTGCACTTACTGAGAACATCAATCCAAATATTTCAGTTACTGCACTTGTTCGTGATGATGGAAATTTGATTTTGAGTGATGTGTCAAAGGCATCAGTGCCCTTACTACTTTGGCAAAGTTTTGATCACCCAACACACTTTTTTACCTGGTGCTAAGATTGGATATGATAAATGGACACAAAGAAAACAGGTTTTGGTTGCATGGAAGAATTCGAGTGATCCGGCACCAGGAATGTATTCTCTGGAAATGGACCCAAAGAATGCTCAATATGTTATAAAATAGAATAGGACTACAGAGTATTGGGCAAGTGGTTCATGGAATGGCCAAAGATTCAGCTCATTGCCTACATATATAATTACAGCTATATCGACAATGAGAATGAGTCATATTTTACATACTCCCTTTACAATAGTACAATCGCATCAAGATTGCTAATGGACTAGATGGATTGTTTTCCATCAAATCAGATGTATTCAGTTTCGGAGTAGTCGCACTTGAGATAATCAGTGGAAGAAGGAATACAGGATTTTATCAGTCAGAAGAAGCCTTAAACTTGTTGGGCTATGTAAGTGAAGAAACTTCCCATGACTTAATTATTATATATTCTTCTTAGTTTTGTTTCTCTGATAGAAAAATTATCACAGGCATGGAAATTGTGGACAGAAAAAATTGAGATACAATTAATAGAGAAGTCACTACTTGAATCATGCAACAAAAGTGAAGCATTAAAGTGCATAAATATTGCGCTCCTGTGTGTATAAGAAGATCCAAATCATCGTCCTAATATGTCAGATGTCATTTTAATGCTGGGAGGGGAAGGTACTAACCTTCCAACACCTAATAGACCAGCTTTTGTAATAAGGACGCATGCTTCTAGTACATCTTCTTCTTCCTCCAATAAGAAATACATCGTATCCAACAATCAGGTGATGATTACTGTTGAAGAAGGATGTTAGCAGGAATAGTGAGGCATTTAATTCGTATGGAAAGGGCTAGGGATGGCACTAGCTAGGACTTAAAGATGAGCCATATTATACTTTTTTATCCTTGTTAACCTCTACTTTGGTCCTAAAAGTGTGCAGGGACAATTGTGCGTCGGTACTTGGCCAAATGTCCTCTTCTCTTTAATAGATAGGACAATAGGTGGAAATGTTGGGAAAACTTTCTAGTGTTTGTACTCAAAACATATACAATTTTGCTTTAGAATGTAGTAGGCCTTAGCAATCAAGTAATGCGATTGTTCCTGATGCCTTCAAATGTATAAGCAATGTAATTTTTCTCTCTTATTCAATATGTTATTGGCCCAACCACCTCCCCCAAAAGAGGGAAAAGTTTGTCCCAAGAATGCATGAAAAAAGCATTGAGGAAAGAAACAAAGAAAGGAGTTGCACCTTCTAATTTTTTTTTTGAAAATCTTGGTTTTTGGTTGATTGTTAATCGACAATCAGTCCTTATACCTGGGAATTTTGTTCTTGGTCATTCTAGTTGCTTTCTTGAGTTTTTGTAGTTTTCATAGCTATTCAAAAACATGAATTCACATCACTTTGAATCCTTCAGTGTTTGTTTCACTAGAAAAAAATATTCTTCTTGGGAGTTTCAGTTTCAGTTATTTGTCACCAGCAAAGAACTATGGGGCCATATAGATGGAAGCGATCCTGCTCCTACTGATGCAACAAAGCTAGGTGAATGGAAGATTAAAGATGCTCGGGTGATGACATGGATTCTAGGGTCAATTGACCCTCTTATTGTTCTTAATCTCAGGTCGTACAAGACAGATAATAGCGCAAGATGCTTTCAGTTACAGTATAAAATTGCTAATTACTCTCAAGGAGGTATTTTTTCTCAGGATTATTTTTCTGGATTTCAGAACTTATGGGCTGAATTTACAGATATTGTCTATGCCAAAATACATACTGAATCTCTATCAGTGATTCAAGCATTTCATGAGCAAAGCAAGCGAGACCAACTTTTGATGAAATTACGCTCTGACTTTTAGAGTGTTCGCTCTAACTTGATGAATCGTGACTTGTCTCCCTCTTTGGATGTTTGCTTTAGGGAATTACTTCGTTAAGAGCAACGTCTTGTCACACAAAATACTTTCAAGAAAGAAAATGATGTCACTGTTGCATTTGCTGCTCAAGGTAAAGGAAAGGGCAGAGATATGAGTAGAACTCAATGCTACAGTTGCAAGGAATATGGTCATATTGCTAGCAATTGTAGCAAGAAGTTCTGTAATTATTGTAAACAACAAGGACACATTATCAAAGAGTGTCTCACGCGCCCTCAAAATCGTAGGATCAATGCTTTTCAAGCTGGGATAAATGGTTCCACTAATGATAACTCATCTTCAAGACAAGTTCTTACTCCTAAGATGGTACAACAAATGATTGTCTCAGCCTATTCAGCATTGGGATTACAAGGTAATGATGTTACATCTAATTTTTGGATTGTTGATTCAGGTACTTCCAATCATATGACCAACTCAACGAGCATCCCAAAAAATGTTTGTAAGTATCAAGGTCCATCACAAATACAGATTGTCAATGGTAGTAATTTACCCATTACCAAGATTGGGGACATTACTCCAACTTTCAAAAATGTTTTTGTTTCACCAAAGCTCTCAACTAGTTTTATTTCAGTTGGACAATTGGTAGATAACAATTGTGATGTGAATTTTTCTAGTAATGGTTGTCTTGTGCAGAATCAAGTGTCGAGGACGATAATCACGAAGGGGCCTAAAGTTGGACGATTGTTTCCTATACACTTTTACATTCCTTATGTTCTATCTTTTGCTTGTACTTCTACTGCTAGTAAGACTGAGGTTTGGCATAAGCGTCTAGGACATCCAAATTCTGTTGTGTTGTCTCATTTATCAAATTCTGTTGTGTTGTCTCATTTATCAAATTCTGGTTTATTGGAAAATAAAAATCAATTTTCAGCTGCTTCCATTGATTGTTCTACTTGTAAATTAGGCAAAAGTAAAACTCTTCCTTTTCCTAATTTTGGTAGTTGTGCTACAAAGTGTTTTGATGTCATTCATAGTGATGTTTAGGGCATTTCACCAATTATTTCTCATGCTCATTTCAAATACTTTGTGACATTCATAGATGATTAAAGTAGGTTTACATGAGTGTATTTTCTTCGATCCAAATCTGAGGTATTTTCCATGTTCAAGACATTTTTGGCTTACATTGAGACTCAATTTTCTACATGCATCAAATTACTAAGATCTGATTCTGGTGGAGAATATATGTCTTATGAATTCAAAAAATTCTTGCTTGACAAAGGAATTGTCTCACAACACTCTTGCCATATACACCACAACAAAATAGAGTTGCTGAACAAAAAAATCGTCATCTTTTAAATGTCACTCGTCCTTTATTGATTGAGTCCTCTGTACCATCTAAATATTGGGTGGAATCTTTGTCTACTATGTAACACCCCGGAAATTTTTTTTGAACTAAGACTCGAACCGTTCATCGCAGTGAGTGAGATTTTGCCAAGGAATTAAAATTTCTTAAGTGTTAAGGTCACTAGATGTAGCACCTTGAGTTCGAAAAAGAATTAAGTTGGAAATAGCAAAATCTGAAATTTTGCGAGTTATGATTAAGTATGAGTTTTGGGTCGACTTCAAATGACCATAACTCATAGCTCAAGATGATTTAGGTGTACTATCATATACTGTAGGGAAGATCTTTGAATTATCTTTCCAACGCCGCCGAGTTTGCTACGTTTCGAGGTCGAATGAGTGATATATGACCTTTTGAAGATAGGCTGACCAGTTAAGGAAGGTTAGCTTATGACCTTTTGAAGATAGGTTGACCAGTTAAGGAAGGTTAGCCGAAAATAGAGAGGGGTATTTTGGTCTTTTCCTTACCCAATCAGATTTAATTCATTTTTAGTAATATTTTAAGGGTCTAATCCTATTAGTTTCAGTTTTATAATCTTAAAATTAGCCTAGGGTTTTAGTTGAGAGTTCAAGAAGAGAAAAGAGGAGAAAAGAGAAAGGATCGAAGCGTTCGTCGGGATTCTTGAGAGTTGTTGCGAATTGTCGCCATGGGATTAATCCCTAAGAGGTATGTAAGTTTCCATAGTGTTTGGTTCTTTCACCCACACGCCAATCGTGATTTATTCAGCGTAATTTCGTTCTTGAAATTTATGGATTTAAGTTCTTGATGAGTTCTTGATAAGTGTTCTTAAAGTTTCATTAAGTTATGAAGTAAAATTCTGCTTAGGTCAACTTTAAACGACCATATCTCTTAGAATATTAAGAGTTATGTGAGCCATAACCTATCCAATTAAAGGTAATTGAATCTACTTTCCAACCCCACTAATTTCACGTCAATCCAATAGCTGAGTAATAAGTTATGACTATTTTAGTAACCTATACAGTGCTGTTACGAATTAGCCGGCGGGAAAATATTGAAAATAATCGTTTTTGTCTTTTTACCTCCAAGAAAACCATCAACGAATTTCTTGACTAATAAAAAGCTCAAAACAAATAAGATTTCATCTTGACTCATGAAAATCATAATTTTTGGCTATAGAGATTTTAAGAAATTAACTCAAGAATCTCAAGAAAGATTTTCTTGATTGTTTACTTTCAAGCTAGGGTTTCAAGGCTTCTAATCAAGTTCTTCTCCAAGATAATGCATGATTCTTCAAGAACCTTGTTCTTCTAGGTGTGAAAGGCTATCATCGTGTTGGACTAGCTCGTCCTCACGCCCTACATCTACTTTAAGATCAGAAAAAGAGTAATCTAGGATACTTTCCCTAGATTTGAGTATTCTTGAGATAAGTTGATTTTGAGTTCTTGAATTCCTGTTTCTTTTAAAAGTTCTATTCCTAATTATCGAATAGCTATATTGTTATTGAGATCCTTCATATCATGAATCATAACTCTTGAATTCATAATTCAAATTCAAGAAAGAGTTAAGAGTAGAGTTCAAGAAAGTCTTTGAGTTCAATTGTGAATCATTTGAGATCAACTATTGCTTTGAACTAAGTTTTGAGGAAGTAAGTCAGAGAATGAGAAGAGTCGCATACATGAGTTTCATAATGTTATGTAGACCTACGAGTCAAGTCGTTCATGCCCATAAATTCCGCATGAACTCCAAAAGTTGAGTATCTTTGAGAGGAGTAGTATCTTCAAGTTCTAAGTCTTGAGTATTGAGTTCCTAATCCCTTTTGAGATTATATTTCTAAGCATGGGACTATTACATGTTACCCATAAAGTCTTTGTGTTGAATTGTTCATTCCCATAATTCCGCATAAATCCTATAAGTCGAGCAGTCTTGAGAAGAGAAGTATCTTTGAGTCCTTGAGTTGAGTCGTTCGTGGTCATAATTATGCATGAACCCTCTGAGTTGAGCATTCTTGAAATGAGTAGTATTATTGAAGTTCTTGATTTCCAAGTATTTGAGTTCTATCTGTGGTTAATGAAAACCTTGCATTGAGTCGTTCATGTCCATCATTCGACACGAACCACATTTTAAGAAGTCTTTTACAAATGTTTTACCTTTGTTTTAAGACTTAAGTTTTGAGTCCAGTAAAGAGTGAAGAGTAAAGTTTGAAGTCTTTTTCTTCAAAAGTATATGGGGACTCAGTATTCCCAAAGAGTTTATAAATGTTTTCACATTTAAATAAGAACAGAAACTGAGATTTCCAAAGGGCCTTCGGGCTAGTTTTCAGAAAAGAGTAATAGCTTTCTAAATGAAGCAAGTAGGGAAACTGAGATTTCCAATATAGCCTTTGAGCTGAGCAATTATCTCAAATCAGCAGAAAGAAGTATGTTTTTAAAACATAAGAGCTAGTATATTTTTGGGAGTAGTATTGAGCACCGATACGGGGGAGAGTTCAGACAACTCACAGCCCCCATAAACCATGTAGCCATCATGGGTAGAAAAGGGTCATACTTTTTAGACGAACCCTTTTCACATAGACTAGTGGTTCCATTAGTAGTTCAGGTCCTATACCTTTAGCCGGGTATAGGATCCGCTGGCAGCGTGAGGTAGATCGTTATATCATCACTATACCTCTTATGTGATGGTCGTCGGTTAGAGAAACTCCCACAGAAGTTATTATATTTTTATATACATCAGTTTATTGTATTTTTATATAGATTTCAGAGTTATGTTGTATCCTTGCATACACATAGATTTGATAGCATGTTTTTAAACAGTTTGTTTCTTTATATTGCACTTTTTTTAAATTGCTTTATATTGAAATGAGTTCAGTCATATTTAGTTGGGTATTCAAAGTTGAGTATCCAGAGTTGAGTATCCAAAGTTGAATATCATATCTTTGAGTCGAATATCTTATCCTTGAGTTGAGTATCTAATCTCGGAGTTGAGTATCTTATCCTTGAGTACTTCTGAGTTGAGTAAGTTTGAGTAGTTTTGAGTACCCTTGAGTATTCCTTGAGTTGAGTAAGTTTGAGAAGAGGTAAGTATGTTTCATTTCTATCAAGTTTCAAGCGTATGTTTATGTTTTAGAATTCCTCTTACATGCTCGTACATTCCACGTACTGAGCCATTTGGCCTGCATCTTCTCATGATGCAGACACAGGTACTCAGGATCACCAACAGGAGCTTCATTGATACATTCGAGAGTTCGAGTTAGCTATGGTGAGCCTCCTTGCTTTCGGAGGATTTTATTTACCTTTCATTTATATCAGTTGTTAGGATGTCGTGGGTCTTGTCCCAACTTCCATCTTTATCAGTTAGAGGCTTCATAAATTGTTAGTATAGTTGAGAAGTCTGTATCATTTATTTTATTAAATGTTTTAAAGAATAAAGTTGCCTTTTTATGGCGAGTTGTATATATTTTATTATACAGAGTTTTCTTTGGACTTAAAGTTTGTATTTAAGTTTTATGAACTTTTATTTCAGTTTTTTTAAGCTTTGTATGCTATAATTAGTTTTCCGCTTGTAGTCAGCCAGGATGAGGGTTTGCTTGGGGACTAGCAATGGTCTTCGAGTGCCGGCCACGGCCACGTCCACGGTGTAGGCTCGGGTCATGACAAACTTGGTATCAGAGCACAGAGTTCAAGTGTCCAAGGGTGTCTATGAAGCCGTGTCAGTAGGATCTTGTTTATGGTTGTGAGGGCCCCACTTCTATAAATGAGGGACTGCAGACATTTAAGAAAAATTTCCCTTCTTTCATACTTTTAATCGTGCAATAGAGCTAAGTCATAGAGATCTATTCTAACTCCTATGTTTCTCAGAATTCATTCGACTACCCATCATACTAGAGGTGGTTGAAAAGTAAAGTCTAAAGATCCTTATGGATGAATTGTTCTTAGCAAGAGTTTTGAGGAAGTCACGAGACTCCAGAGGGGCTTAAGAGAAGTCCAGGAGTGAGTTAAGTGTTCGGTATCAAAGTAATGCCTTCATATGAATCGAGTATTTGAGCTAAAAGCAAGTTGTATTCTCTTCTCTAAGTCTTGTTTCAGCTGAGATCCTCATGAGAAAATATGTTTAGAGCTTGGGTAGTATTTTCACTCGAAAAAGCAGCATGAGCTACGAGATCATGAGCAGTAGTAGTGATAGAGCCTATAGTTAGAGGAAAGTATGCAAAGGTTTAGTAATCCTAGAAAGGGAAATAGTGATGAGGCAAACTATATTATTATAGTTATGCACCTAGTAAGTATTAGTGAGGAGATTTCCCTTGTGGGTAGACAAAGAAGTGGTGAGTTGTGAATAGCTCAAGATAGGAGGTAGAGTAAGAGTTGCAAGTCAAGATGAGTTAGAGTATACCTTAACTAGAAAGGGGTTATGAGGATGTGTCATTGTGGTAGTAATGACCAAGTGTAAGTGTTGAATAGGAGAGCAAAAGTATCCATGAAGTGATAGATTTAAGCTAGGCTTATGATTTTGAGGGAGAGCCCATAAAATTCAAAGTGTTATAGAACTAATTAGACATTGATGTATAGCGAATGAGTGAATAGTACTTATGTTGCGAAGTCGAAGGTGATAGTAATTGTAAGTATGAAGGCTAAGAGGTGACGAATAACTACTTGTCATAAGGTCCTAGTGGATGAGTGATTCTAAAATTTGCGCATAATAGTAGTTGTAAGTTAGTATAGTAAGCGAGCAATCATATTAATATTCGGGTATAGTCATAAATATTAAGCTTAAATTTGAGATGAGTGTCATGATCAAAAGAATGACAACATGAGGGTGATGATGTTAGTCTTGAGGTTTGATCTAGAAGACTTGAGGAATTGAAATGTTAGCTCCAATGAATATGAGTGGTACAGGTGAGAGACCCTAACCTTTAGATGAGGGCAGTGAAGTGTGGCTAAGTCACAAGAGTAAAAAACAAGCAATAAGAGGTAGACCATTTAGAGATGATGGAATATGTCCATAGCATTCAAGTGTTAGCTTTAGACCTAAAGGGGAGATGACAAGATGAGATATTAAGTCAAGTGCTTGAGATTAAGATGGTAATGAATTCAAAGAGTTTGGGGGATAACTTTTTAGAGGCCCTTTCTGTAATGGAGTGATGCTAGAAAGAGGAGATTGATGTTCTTACCGTGTTAGTGATGGTGTGATAATTCCACCTAAGATTATTAACAATGAGGAATAAGAGGATTAGATTTTACTAAGAGAAATAGTTAAATGAGAGCCCTTAATTGGATCCGAAGGAGTTGGTTAGTAAGAGTCCATGGAGTTGTTAGAATACTAAGCTTGAATGTGGTGGTAAGGAGTAATAGTCTTGGGATGAGATTCCCTAAAGAGAGGTATAGAATCCGAACTAAAGTATTTGGGTTAAGCTTGAATATAGTAAGAGCAGACTATTAAATGCAGACCTTAGTAAGAGTAACCCATTCCATACGCAGTCCAGTCGTCATTCGAGGACGAATGATCCCAAGGGGGAGATTTGTAACACCCCAGAAATTTTTTTTGAACTAAGACTCGAACTGTTCATTGCAGTGAGTGAGATTTTGCCAAGGAATTAAAATTTCTTAAGTGTTAAGGTCACTAGATGTAGCACCTTGAGTTCGAAAAAGAATTAAGTTGGAAATAGCAAAATCTGAAATTTTGCGAGTTATGATTAGGTATGAGTTTTGGGTCGACTTCAAACGACCATAACTCCTAGCTCAGGATGAGTTAGGTGTGCTACAAGATACCGTAGTGAAGATCTTTGAATTATCTTTCCAACGCCGCTAAGTTTGCTAAGTTTCGAGGTCGGATGAGTGAGATATGACCTTTTGAAGATAGGCTGACTAGTTAAGGAAGGTTAGCCGAAAATAGAGAGGGGTATTTTGGTCTTTTCCTTACCCAATCAGATTTAATTCATTTTTAGTAATATTTTAAGGGTCTAATCCTATTAGTTTCAGTTTTAGAATCCTAAAATTAGCCTAGGGTTTTAGTTGAGAGTTCAAGAAGAGAAAAGAAGAAGAGAAAAGAGGAGAAAAGAGAAAGGATCGAAGCGTTCGTCGAGATTCTTGAGAGTTGTTGCGAATTGTCGCCATGGGATTAATCCCTAAGAGGTATGTAAGTTTCCATAGTGTTTGGTTCTTTCACCCACACGCCAATCGTGATTTATTCAGCGTAATTTCGTTCTTGAAATTTATGGATTTAAGTTCTTGATGAGTTCTTGATAAGTGTTCTTGAAGTTTCATTAAGTTATGAAGTAAAATTCTGCTTAGGTCAACTTTAAACGACCATATCTCTTAGAATATTAAGAGTTACGTGATCCATAACCTATCCAATTAAAGGTAATTGAATCTACTTTCCAACCCCACCAATTTCACGTCAATCCAATAGTTGAGTAATCAGTTATGACTATTTTAGTAACCTATACAGTGCTGTTACGAATTAGCCGGCGGGAAAATATTGAAAATAATCATTTTTGTCTTTTTACCTCCAAGAAAACCATCAACGAATTTTTTGACTAATAAAAAGCTCAAAACAAATAAGATTTCATCTTGACTCATGAAAATCATAATTTTTGGCTATAGAGATTTTAAGAAACTAACTCAAGAATCTCAAGAAAGATTTTCTTGATTGTTTACTTTCAAGCTAGGGTTTCAAGGCTTCTAATCAAGTTCTTCTCCAAGATAATTCATGATTCTTCAAGAACCTTGTTCTTCTAGGTGTGAAAGGCTATCATCGTGTTGGACTAGCTCGTCCTCACGCCCTACATCTACCTTCAGATCAGAAAAAGAGTAATTTAGGATACTTTCCCTAGATTTGAGTATTCTTGAGATAAGTTGATTTTGAGTTCTTGAATTCCTGTTTCTTTTAAAAGTTCTATTCCTAATTATCGAATAGCTATATTGTTATTGAGATCCTTCATATCATGAATCATAACTCTTGAATTCATAATTCAAATTCAAGAAAGAGTTAAGAGTAGAGTTCGAGAAAGTCTTTGAGTTCAATTGTGAATCCTTTGAGATCAACTATTACTTTGGACTAAGTTTTGAGGAAGTAAGTCAGAGAATGAGAAGAGTCGCATACATGAGTTTCATAATGTTATGTAGACCTACGAGTCAAGTCGTTCATGCCCATAAATTTCGCATGAACTCCAGAAGTTGAGTATCTTTGAGAGGAGTAGTATCTTCAAGTTCTAAGTCTTGAGTATTGAGTTCCTAATCCCCTTTGAGATTATATTTCTAAGCATGGGACTATTACATGTTACCCATAAAGTATTTGAGTTGAATTGTTCATTCCTATAATTTCGCATAAATCCTATAAGTCGAGCAGTCTTGAGAAGAGAAGTATCTTTGAGTCCTTGAGTTGAGTCGTTCATGGTCATAATTCTGCATGAACCCTCTGAGTTGAGCATTCTTGAAATGAGTAGTATTATTGAAGTTCTTGAGTTTCAAGTATTTGAGTTTTATCTGTGGTTATTGAAAACCTTGCATTGAGTCGTTCATGTCCATTATTCGACACGAACCACATTTTAAGAAGTCTTTTACAAATGTTTTACCTTTGTTTTAAGACTTAAATTTTGAGTCCGGTAAAGAGTGAAGAGCAACGCTTGAAGTCCTTTTCTTCAAAAGTATATGGGGACTAAGTATTTCCAAAGAATTTATAAATATTTTCACATTTAAATAAGAACGGAAACTGAGATTTCCAAAGGGCCTTGGGGCTAGTTTTCAGAAAAGAGTAATAGCTTTCTAAATGAAGCAAGTAGGGAAACTGAGATTTCCAAGATAGCATTTGAGCTAAGTTTTTGAGCAATTATCTCAAATCAGCAGAAAGAAGTATGTTTTAAAAACATAAGAGCTAGTATATTTTTGGGAGTAGTATTGAGCACCGATATGGGGGAGAGTTCAGACAATTCACAGCCCCAATAAACCATGTAGCCATCATGGGTAGAAAAGGGTCATACTTTTTAGATGAACCCTTTTCACATAGACTAGTGGATCCATTAGTAGTTCAGGTCCTATACCTTTGGCCGGGTATAGGATGCGCTAGCAGCGTGAGGTAGATCGTTGTATCATCACTATAGCTCTTATGTGATGGTTGTCGGTTAGAAAAACTCCCACAAAAGTTATTATAGTTTTATATACATCAGTTTATTGTATTGTATATACATTTCAGAGTTATGTTGTATCCTTGCATACACACAGATTTGACAGCATGTTTTTAAACAATTTGTTTCTTTATATTGTACTTGTTTTAAATTGCTTTATATTGAAATGAGTTCAGTCATACTTAGTTGAGTATTCAAAGTTGAGTATCCAGAGTTGAGTATCCAAAGTTGAATATCATATCTTTGAGTCGAATATCATATCCTTGAGTTGAGTATCTAATCTCGGAGTTGAGTATCTTATCCTTGAGTACTTCTGAGTTGAGTAAGTTTGAGTAGTTTTGAGTACCCTTGAGTATTCCTTGAGTTGAGTAAGTTTGAGAAGAGGTAAGTATGTTTCATTTCTATCAAGTTTCAAGCTTATGTTTATGTTTTAGAATTCCTCTTACATGCTCGTACATTCCACGTACTGAGCCATTTGGCCTGCATCTTCTCATGATGCAGACACAGGTATTCAGGATCACCAACATGAGCTTCGTTGATACATCCGAGAGTTCGAGTTAGCTATGGTGAGCCTCTTTGCTTTCGGAGGATTTCATTTACCTTTCATTTATATCAGTTGTTAGGATGTCGTGGTCATGTTCCAACTTCCATCTTTATCAGTTAGAGGCTTCATAGATTGTTAGTATAGTTGAGAAGTCTGTATCATTTATTTTATTAAATGTTTTAAAGACTAAAGTTGCCTTTTTATGGCGAGTTGTATATATTTTATTATACAGAGTTTTCTTTGGACTTAAAGTTTGTATTTAAGTTTTATGAACTTTTATTTCAGTTTTTTTAAGCTCTGTATGCTTGAATTAGTTTTCCGCTTGTAGTCAGCCAGGATGAGGGTTCGCTTGGGGACCAGCAATGATTTTTGAGTGCCGGCCACGTCCAAGGTGTAGGCTCGGGTCGTGACATACTGTTGTCTATTTAATTAATAGATTGTCATCTAAATTGCTAAATCTTGAGTCTCCATATTTTCGTCTTTATCACCAAAATCCTAACTATAGTGATTTTCATACATTTGGTTGTGTTTGGTTTATGCATTTGCCTCTTTCACAGGGCAATACGTTTTCTATATAGTCTACTAAATGTGATTTTATGGGTTATAGTACTTCACAAAAAGGTTTTATTTTCTATGATCCATGTTCTCACAAATTTCGTATTTCTAGAAATGCTATTTTCTTTGAGAATTAGTATTTCTTTCCTACTATTGTAGATTCATCTTCTGCTTCTCCTCTGCTTCCTACTTTTGATGATTTATCATATTTTTTTAAGAGGTTCAAACCTAAATTTATGTATGAACAACGTCGGCCAACTTTATCCTATTTCGACACTGATCCGCCACCTGAAACTGTACCACAAATAGAATCTATGAATTCTTCAAGATCTGGTCCACTTGAGCTTACTAGGCGATCTACCAGAATATCTCGTACTCCCAACTGGTATGGCTTTTCCTTTACTTTATCCAACACATTTGTTCCATCTTGTTACTCACAAGCTTCCAAGCATGAATGTTGGCAGAAAGCAATGGAGGAAGAACTTTTGGCTCTTAAAGAAAATGACACATGGGACATTGTTTCATGTCCTTCAAATGTCTGCCCTATTAGATGTAAATGGGTTTATTCAATCAAACTTCATTTTGATGGAACTCTTGATCGTTACAAAGCTCGATTGGTTGTTGTTGGTAACAAACAAGAGTATAGGGTGGACTACGAAGAGACTTTTGCACCCGTAGCCAAAAAGACTATGGTGAGAACTATTATTGCCATTGCTGCTTCACAAAACTGGCCTCTTTATCAAATGGATGTCAAAAATAATTTTCTCCATGGTGATATTAAAGAGGATATTTATATGAAACCTCCACCTGGTTTGTTCTCATCGCCTAGATCAGATGTATGCAAGTTGAAGCGGTCTTTGTATGGATTAAAACAAGCTCCAAGAGCTTGGTTTCATAAGTTCTGGTCTACTTTGCTACAATTTTCTTTTGAGCAGAGCAAATATGATTCATCTTTGTTTCTTCGGAAAACATCTACAAGTTATGTTCTTCTTTTGGTGTATGTAGATGATATTATTATCACAGGAACTGATTCTTCACTAATCAATAGCCTACAACAACAACTTAAAGATTCTTTTCATATGAAAGATCTTGGTACTCTTACTTTTTGGGTTTGGAAGTTCATAATGTTGCTTCATGTGTGCTTCTAAACTAACACAAATATACTCAGGATCTGATTTCTTTGGATGGTCCTCAAGATTCCTCCTCCGTAGATACTTCATTAGAATTGAATGTGAAGTATCGTCGTGAGGAAGGTGATCTTCTTCCTAATCCAACTATATTTTGACAATTAGTTGGGAGTCTAAATTACCTTACTATTACTCAACCTGATATCTCTTTTGCAGTTCAACAAGTTAGTCAATTTATGCAAACTCCCCGTCATCTCCACTTGGTGGCTATTCGTCGCATCATTCGATATATTCTAGGAACATCTACTTGTGGATTGTTCTTTCCAAGTGATTCTCCTATTCATCTTAATGCTTTTAGTAATTCTGATTAGGCGAGATGTCCTAATACTCGCCGTTCAGTCTCTGGTTGGTGCATGTTTCTTGGAGAGTCATTGATATCTTAGAAGAGTAAAAAGCAAGATCGTGTGTCAAAATCTTCAACAGAGGCTGAATATCGATCCATGTCTATTGCTTGCTCCGAGGTTGTATGGCTTCGTAGATTACTTGTTGGGATTGGATTTCCTCAATCTCATCCTAATCCTCTCCACGCTGATAATACAAGTGCTATTCAGATTGCTACTAATCCAGTTTTTCATGAGAGGACCAAACACATCGAAGTGGATTGTCATTATATCCGAGAAGCTGTAGATAAAGGAGTCATTATTCTTCTACATGTGTCCAGCAATCTTCAAATAGCTGATGCGTTTACAAAATTCATGGCCTGGCAATGCCATCAATTTCTATTAGGCAAATTGATGCTTCTTGATGGAAAACTAAATGATTGTATATATTAATGTAATTATATTGTGATATAAATTAGTATGATCATATACATTTGTTGTAGAATCAAAGGAATAAATATTGTGATAGAATAACTGATTTGGAGGGATAGCAAGACAGATTTAGAGGGATTGAATAGCAGATTTGTAGGGATAGAATAGCTGATCTTTAGGGATAGAATGACAGATCTGTAGGGATGTGTAATTTTTATTTTCTCGGATCTTTAGGGATGTTTAATCTTTATTTTCTCTATAGAATGGAAAGACTGTCACTTTGAGAGGCATTGAGTAGAAAATTGACAAATACAATGGTAAATTAGGTCTTAGGCCTGACTCATGCTCCAAAAGTTAGCCCATGAGAAGAAGATTGCCCAAATCCACATAAGGAGACCACCAGTCCATTCCCCAACAAATGTGAGACTTTTACCCACTCTAATAGACACAACCAAGAACACGACAAGACCGTGGACATTAAACAAGAGCACACAACCCTTACATTTACAAATATCTAGTTTTGCCTAATCTTTTTTTTTATCTCTTAATTATCGTTAAAACAGATAACTTATTTTTTACTTAGCTTGTGAAAGCGATAACATAATGTTCACTAGGCTTTTACTCAAGCATGCAACCAGTAGCTCAAACTTTGGAGAATCATAACCAGTCTATCCAGTCTAGTCCTCATTTCAATAGACTCAACACAACAATAACTACTCCGCCTCCTCAATCCCAAGCAAGTAGTGATTTGAATAGATTCTACAACAAGAAGAGTGGAGCACTTACGGTTGAAGAAGCTCAGAGTTGACCGATCGGACCAATAACAAATGGAGATCCCTAACCTACCAAAACTTGCAATTGGATGCAATTGGAAATATATAGAATGTGTTATACCAATCTGGGACTAATGGTTGCCTAAAAGGGATGAAATCAAGCTATTTGGTGATGGAAAGTATAATTTTTTGAATGGGCTGAGATGTCAAGGAAGACAACAGAAAAAATGATATAAGTGGTCCCTAAACTATCATAGTAGGTCTAAAATAGTCCTTTAACTATATACTTGACGGATATATTCCTTTAACTATCCACTAATTTGTCAAGTTTAGTTTCTATCCACTTTTTATATCCACCGTTAACAAACGCCGTCACTCAGTACTCTCTCTTGATTTTTTTTTTCCTCCTCTTTTCTTCATTGTGAGACGTTACAGTTAAGAAAACCCTAGAATCTAGATTTTGGCGAGTTTGGCACAGTTTCTATGCTAGTTTTTGTGAGTTTGGTGCTGATTTTTGGTGGTTGGGTGTTGCTGTCTGAGCAGCAGTTTGGTGCTATTTTTGCACAGTTTGATGGCGTTTTTGGAGCTATTTTTGTGCAGTTTGGTGACGTTTTTGGAGTTGTGTTTTTTGTAGCTTGGTGATCTTTTTGGAGCTGTGTTTTGTGCAGTTTGGTGCTGATTTTTTTTGGTGGTTTGATGTTGCTGTCTAGTGTTGTGGTATGTACAGTTTGGTGTTGATTTTGCAGTTTTTGCTGATTGGGTGTTTTGGTGCTGCAAATCGATCGAAGTTTGATAGCTACTATTTTTTTTTGTAGTTTAAGCTATTTTCTGCACAAAAACTGTTGAAAACAGAGCACTATAGTTCAATTTAGTTGCTGATTTTTGAACTTTTCTGCAATTTTATGTAGTTTCATTGATGTAATGACCGATTATTAACATGAAAATAGAATTATATTTTTTGCTCACAATATTTTCTCAATTGTGTTTATTACTTTGCATTTTGCTTTAACTCGCATGAAATAATGATCAACGACATAATTGCAGACAATGAAGAAAAGAATTGAAAAAAAAAAGGTGAGGAAATAGTGAGATAATAGACAAAGGAAATGACAAAAAAGAAAGTCAATGGAGAAGAATTGGAAAAAGGAAAGTGAGGAAACAATGAGATAATGGAGAAAAAGAGGTGGAAAAAAGAAATGAGACCTACTATGATAGTTTAGGGACCATTTATGTCATTTTCTCGAAGATAACACGAGGGATGTGCACCACTAGTGTATCAAATGGACTGGGTTAAACTCAATTTGGGTGTGTTAAGTTGGGTTGAGTTCATAAATAGAGAAAATTAGATAATTATAAATATTATCGTTATATATAATCTCAATTATTTCAAATCTAAATCAGTATGAATCTGGTTTATAGTAATGTATGTGATACATAATTTATCTATCTGATACATAACTTATGAGTCGTTTGTATATATTGGGGGAATAAGCAATATATTCATGAGTTCTGAAAAATTTGAGATTATTGTAATTTGAAATTTTTTTGAGATAAGACTAGCGCCCAAATTGTTGGAGTTTACATAGGTTTTTTCCCTCAGTTTCTGCTCTCCTGCTTTAACTAAAGAACTACTTTTCACTTTATAAGAGTTCTACCGTAGAATGTGTTAGATTTCCAGTGTTAACAAGAAGGAATGGCGGGATGCTAAGTATTTTATACTAATAAATATGCAGGTTATCGTTAATTTTGTTCAAAATTTATTTGGGTTGAAATGGGCTACAGTACGGGTCATAACTCAACTCGTTCAATTTGTATTACATTTTAATAACTTACTAGGGAAAAAACCCATCTATACAATTTACTACTCATATATAACACTATACATATTGCAACTTTAAATCAACAAATGGCCATTTATTTTTAACCAACAAATCCACCAATTATTTTTAATTGTTGTAGTTATTAAAACTTGAATTTGACACAAAGGTTACACCACATTGTACACCATATAAATTAACTTGATGATACTAAAAAATGATATATACTTGATTAGATTATGGTGTTACGCATTGTAGGGCTAAAACATATAACTAAAGTCAAACTTACCATCAATTATAAATCATTTTCTTTTATAGTTCTAAATCAACATATCACCAAAATATTAGCCAACCATCCATCAAATTTAAATCAACATATTATCAATATTTTAACTATATCATCCATCAAAATATAGACATTAAAATATATAACAATTAAAAATCAACAAATCACCAATTATTGTACTAAATCAGTCACTAAAGATTAATACATATTACTATTTTAAAAAACATATCATCAACAATTGTACCAAATCAGCCACTAAAGTGTATGCATGAAAAAAAAATTGTGTTTAAAAATTATTTCAATATTTATGGATTGCATGATACAATCATATTCACTGATCATGCGGATCTTTTTCGAATTAACAGTTGTAACTTTTTCTCCTTACCTTTGCCGATTTGAAGGTAATAATGAGAGAATTTGCACTAACATATTTCTCCTTACATTTTTCTTTTGGCGAATTAGCTGTAACAGAGAAAGAAATTTCACTATTTGTGGCGTGAATTACTCTTTCATATTCATGGAAAATAGAATGAATGCATTCAACTCAAAACATAATTTAGAACATAAGATGGGATTGTTGATATTGCGTCAAGCCTTGACCTAATGCTCTTTCTAGGAATAGAATTCATGAAATTTTCATAGTAAAAAATAATAACAAAAACAATTTTTGTTTTTGAATTAGAGGTGATTTAAAAAAAGGAAGCAAGAATAGAAAAGAACCAAAATTATTAATATCAAGAATAGAGGTTTTACCTAGATACTAATAATGGAAGAGATGAGAGAGTAATAAGAGAGAGAAACATATCTTATTAATAAGAGAATATTCTTGTTATTGAGATGAATAACGGAGAGAGAATAAAAGACCCCGCAAAAAAAAACGTGTAGTATTTTAAATTTCTATATTTGTAATTAAAAACTTAATTTTGTAAATAAAAAAGAGTATATTTTATATTGTAAATTAAAGTCTTAAACGCAATATCCTTGTAATTTTTCCTTACTTTGTTCTTTTATAATATTTTTAGTAGCTAATACAATTATTATTATCTTTATTATTATTATATATAACATATTAAGTAAAACATATTTTGACGAGATTTCTCCTGTGCTAATTTGGACTACATATCAATCCAATTATTAATGGACTGAAATGAAATGACCTAATAAATAAGTGAGTCAATAACTCACTCAAACTTGAATGGATTAAGCAAGTTAAGTGAATTGAGTTTAATTTTGCCACCTCTATACACCACTACGTGGTAACAAATTGAAATCCATGATAAAACAATATTCATCCAGTAAAAGAGGCCTTATCAGGTTTGCCTATATTCCCACAAGCTCATAAAAGTAGTGTCATTTCAATAAGATTGGGGCCTAAAGTCAAATTTCATCAAGAGGGCTAATTTTTTTTCTTCTTTTTATAGACATATAAATTGAATAACAATAACATACTTAGTAATCCTACAAGTGAGGTTTGGAGAGGGTATGATGCACGCAGACATTATAAATTAAGAATGTAAACAATGAAAATATAATATCAAGTTAGAATTACAAAATCTCCCTCAAGAATTTTAGAAGTTGATATAATGATACTGAAATAATGTTGCATTGAATTTTTTAAGTAGATATAATGATATTGAAATATCATTGACTTGTTACGGTGCTTAAAATTTGAAAAAGACATAAAAAACAAAGGTTTTTTTTTGGAAAGAACAATAAATTTTACATAATGCAAAAGTATGACCATTTGGAAGAGCACTTGATAATTATAGTAAGCCAAATGACGATAATAAAAAATTAATATTAACAATTTAAAACTTGATTCATTGTCTCTATTCGTATAGATTTATTATGGGAGATATGCGGTTGGGTGAGGCAGGACGTGGGGAGAAGAGGGTGTATATTTCATTGAGGAACAATATGACCGTTTGGTTTTTTTTAAGGTAATGTCATTTAACATGTTCGAACAAAACATCACGATCTAAAGTGTTTAGAAATAATACTTCAATATTATCCACACATCGCGCGGGCACATTTACTAGCTAGTGTTCATTAATAAGACAATCAAATAGTGAAAGGGGAATGAAAATGTAATGACCTGTTCCATCGTTACTCAAAGGCACCTCGTGCGAAATCTTGGATATTTTATTTGAAAACTCACTGCCAATTTAAATTGGGATGATACGACAAATTTTGGAAATTGATTTCTGACTTGAGCTGACGTCATCCCTTCATAGCGAGAATTTTCCCGCGACATCGCTGTAGTGGCGTGCCAACCGACATAGTGGATCAGGCAGTGCAGAATCTTAGAAACACGAATTCTTTTATATTTATACCCTCCTTCAAGGATAAAATAGATGAGGGTTACTCTAAACAGGGGCGGACCTACAGTGGTTCAAGTGGGTTCATATGAACCCAATTCGTTGAAAACAACACTGTATATATATATATATATATATATATATATATATATATATATATATATATATATATATATATATATATATATATTAATCAGGTTTTAAAATTTTATATGTATATATTAAATTTTGAACCCACTAACACAAGTCTGAAGCTTAGCCGAGTGGTTGAGGGGGTTCAATTTTTCTAGACAACCCGAGATCGAATCCCTATTGCCACATTTTAGTTTTAATTCATTTTTTTGATATATAAAACGCACTCACACAGTTTTATCCTCTGTATAGGTGTAACTTTTGTCTTTTTAGTTACTTAGAAACTATAAAAAGTAGAACAACTTTTTACTTTTACATTTAGAAGTCCAATAGTCAACAACTTTTGTCCTTTTTGTTTTTAGTTTTTTTTTTTAAAAAAAAAAAACTCAACCAAAAAGGCACTAATCCCTATTATTCTCAATTCTAAAAATCCTTTTGTCTTCTTCTTTGTTGAAATCTTCTTGAACCTCTCTTCCTTTTCCCCTCAAAATTTTGAGCATATTTTTTTGTTGAAGAAAAAAAACTCTCCCCGTCTCTCAAATCTCGCATCAATAGTCAATATCCATCAAGTATATTTTTCGCTCTTGATTCTAGTCTTTATATATACATATATGATTATTGGCGTTATTTTTTATTTCTTCAACTAAAAAATCCCTTATCATTCTAAAATCAACAAAAAATTACAAATAATATTAGGTATATTTCTATGTATTCGATTCTGAAATTAAGGTTATAATTATTATTATTTTTTTTGTTAAATGTTGAATGAGGAGAAATCATTCATAATATTCTTTTATCTTCTTAGTTTATATTGAAGCCTAGCTTTTCGTCCATCTTGTTATTTACCGTCTCATTCACAAGTCAAATGTAGTTTTTTTTCAAATATATTAACATTGTTTAGTATAGTCAGATATATATGTTGTTAGCCTCATAAAAGTGAATTGTCTAAATTGTAGTCTTTTGTTTTATTGATCTGACTTGACGATAATGGTTTCGACATAGTAATGTCAAGTTAATAAAATGCTATGGCAATTTATTAAAGTTAAGCAATGCAAATTGCAAGATCATTTAATTGAAATTCCATTTATTTAACAACGCTTTGTTTAGTTACTTTCTAATTAGAATTTTAATTTGGTAATACAGGTTGAATATCAAATGAAGAGATTTTTCTCTCCTATATCCTCCAAGTTTCCACAATCAAGTTTATCCTCTCAAAATGCTCCTCGGGTGGAAGAAAACTTGAACCAATTAGAATAAACTCATCATTCCGCTAAAGGATTGAAACAAGGGGTAGATTTGGATTCTTTACCGGCAGATCCAAAGAAAAGAATACCCATTCGAAACTATCATCCGGATGAACGTGATGAGATTAAACGAGCATATATCCAAAGAGGTCCTTATCAACCTTGAATTTGCGAGTTTCCTCAAAGTGATATTTATGGATTAAAACGCCGTTTTAATCGCAAATGGTTTAAAAAATATCATGATTGATTGGAGTATAGTGTGACTGAAGATATAGCTTATTGTTTGTGTTGTTATTTATTTCAAGATGAAAGCATTCATCAAGGTGGAAGTGAAACATTTTCAAGTATAGGGTTCAGGAGTTGGCACAAAAAGAAAAGATTAGATACGGGTAAGTCAAACAATGTTCACAATTAGGCAAAAAGGAAGTGTGAAAATCTAATGCGACAAGAACAATCAATTCAAGCCGCATTTGTTAAGCTATCAAATCAAACCAAGCTTGAGCACAAAATTCGCTTAAAGGCTTCGATTGAAGTGGCGAGACTTCTCTTGAATCAAGGATTGGCATTTTGTGGACATCGTGAAGATGAATCATCGCTAAACAAAGGTAACTTTCTTGAAATTCTTTCATGGTATGCGAAGCGGTGTGATAAAATTGGTGAACTTGTGTTGAAAAAGGCTCCAAAAAATGACCGGATGACTTCTCATAAAATTCAAAAAGATATAGTCACTGCATGTAAGCTTGAAACAATTAAAGCTATTATGGAGGATCTAAACGGTGACTATTTTTCATTATTAGTTGATGAATCTTGTGATATATCACGTAAGGAGAAAATGGCAATTGTTTTACGTTATGTTGATAGAAAGGGGTCTGTGGTGGAACGGTTCATAGGAATTATTCATGTTCATGATACTAGTGCTTTATGTTTGAAAGAAGCTATTGTTAACTATCTTGCGCAACATTCTTTGAGTTTATCTTTTATACGGAGGCAATGCTATGATGGAGCTAGCAACATGCAAGGGCGTTTAAGTGGCCTTAAAGTTTTGATCTAACAAAAAAGTAAATCAGCTCATGCAATTCATTGTTTTAATCACCAACTTCAGTTAACTCTTGTTGGGGTATCTAAAAAATGCCTTCAAGTTGGAGAACTTGTATTGCTGGTTTCTAATGTCTTAAATGTAGTGGGAGGTTCTTTTAAACGTATGGATGAACTTCGAGAATCTCAAACAAAAAAAGTTCAAGTGTCACTTGATATGGGTGAGGTTGAAAGTGGTAAAGGATTGAATCAAGAACTTGGTCTTGCTAGAGCTGCCAATACTCGGTGGGGTTCACATTACAAATCTTTTAAGAACTTCATTAGTATGTTTGGCTCTATTACTGATGTTCTTGATACTATTGTTGTTGATTTTCTTTGAAGAAAAGCTAAGGCAACCGGATATCTTAAAGTTTGTCAAACATTTGAGATTGCTTTCATATTGCATTTAATGAGAGATATTTTAGCGAATACAAATGAGCTTAATGAGTCTTCACAAAAGAAAGAACAAGATATTGCAAATGCCATTCTACTTGTTAAAGTGGTGAAGAAACGATTGCAAGATTTAAGGAACGAAGGATGGGATTCACTTGTCGAGAATGTGTCTGCATTTTGTGTCAAGTATGATATTTTGATGCCTAATTTTGATGAGTTCTACGTTAATTTTGGAAGATCTCGACGTAAAGTTGTTGATATACAATTTCACATCACTATCGCTTGGAAGCATTTTTTAAGATTATTGATTGGCAGCTTTAAGAATTCAATGATCGTTTTAATGAGGTTAGAATAGATTTGCTTATTGGAGTTTCTTGCTTGAATTTAGTTGACTCATTTTCTAGTTTTGACATCAAGAACATATTGAGAATGACTGAATTATATCATGATTTTGGTGGAAATGTAATGGTTACTCTTACGAATCAGCTAGAGACTTATATAGTTGATGTCCGTGATGTTATTAAAAAGGTTCTCAAACTTAAAAGGGCTTGGCAATCTGTCACACCCCGAGCCTACACCCTAGACGTGGCCAGCACTCGAAGACCATTGTTGGCCCCCAACCGAACCCTTGGCCTGACTTTCTTAACTAAACGGAAACCTAACTCAACAGAATGACACAATGCAAAGAAAGGTCATAAAACAACTCAACTGATAAAAATCAGGCCAAAAAGGCAACTCGAGTCTCAAAATAGAATAGTTACATATATACACAGATGAGAGACTCAACACTAACTGACTGATCGTCTGTGAAGCCTCTATAATACTAAGATGTATGTTGGGACAGACCCCACAACATCCTAATAAAACAAAACTAAGAGAATAAAATAACTGAGTCCTCCGGAATACAATGAGGCTCACCACTGACTCTGGAGTGCTCAGCTGGATCAACGGCGTGCTGGATACTGATCCTGGGTACCTGCATCTGGATCATAATAAGATGTAGGCCAACTGGAATCAGTACATGGAATGTACGAGTATGTGAGCTCGAAAGCTAAGCAACATAAACTAGAAGGAAAACTGGAAAAAAACTAAATAACTTACTTGGCTCAACTCAACTCAACCTGACTGACTCATTTCAATATAAGGCAATTTAAAACAAGTGCATTATAAAGAAAAGCTGCTTAAAACCTGCTATAAACTCTGTGTGTATACAAAGATGCAACAAATCTGATATGTATGTAGAAATACAGATGAACTGATGCATATAAAAATACAATAACTGCTGTGGGAGTTTCTCTAACCGACAACCATCACATAAGAGCTATAATGATGATACAACGATCAACCTCACGCTGCCAGAGCATCATATTCCTGGCCAAATGTATAGGACCTGAACTGTCTAATGGATCCACTAGTCTATCTTGAAAAGGATTCATCTAAAAAGTATGATCCTTTTTTACCCATGGTGGCTACATGGTTCTATGGGGGCTGTGGGTTCTTTGAACGCTCCCCCAACTTGGTGCTCGATACTACTCCCAAAATATACTGGCTTTTATGTTTAAAAAAAACATACTTCTTCCTGCTGATTTGAGATAATTACTCAAAAACTTAGCTCAAAGGCTATCTTGGAAACCTCAGTTTCCTCTCTTGTTTCATTTAGAAAGCGATTACTCTTTTCTGAAAACTAGCCCAAAGGCTCTTTTTGGAATCAATATTCCCTTTTCTGATTTAAATGTGAAAATATTTATAAACTTCTTTGGGAATACATAGTACCCTAATAACTTTTGAGAAATGAACTCAACTTTATACTCTTGGCTTAACTTGAAACTCGAGACTTAAAATGAAGTTAAAACGTTCAATGAAGACTCTTAAAAAACTTTAACGACTTGCTTTGACTTACTTCTTAATTTCTAGACTTGACTTCTAACTTCACTTGACTTTGATTCTAACTCGCCTTAAATTGGATTATGGATTCAAGGTATATGGTCACATGTTTATGGATGGGTTCTTGACGTTTAGACGTACCTTGGAGTGTTGGAAACAACTATGAAACATAGGTATATTACCAAGGAACATGCATGAAAAAGTGGGAAATGAATGGGAAAGATTGGCGTCCTTGGTGCTCTGAGAGGCGCGAGGCGCCAGACCACAAAGTTCAAAAGGGAAGCTGGGGCGCACTTCTAGGTGCGCCGCCCCAAAGGCTGGACCTCAGAGTCCCTTTTGGGGCGCGCTGGCAGCAGCGACCCGCCACCCCTTTTCCCCGAAAACTCAACTTTTCTCCTTTGTTTTTCCAACTCTAAACCACCTTAACTTCAAAGGTTTCAGCCCCAAACACTTAGAATCATAAAACCCCTCAACATACAATAGACTTAACCTAGAAACACAATCGAAAACATACCCCATATCAACAAGAACTTCAACACAATCACAACCAACAACTTCAACCAACACAATCAATCTTTTCTCGAAAATTAAAACGAGTTTGGCGTGTGGGGGAAAGAACTAACCCAACACTATGAGCTCATATACCTGAATAGGGATCACCTCCGATGAAATCAACGACGATCTTAACGAACCTTGCTTCTTCTTCTCTTTCTCCTCTTCTTCTCCTCTTCACTCACAAACCCTCACTCTCACTCTTTTAAAAAAAAGGAAAGAACTGATATAAAAATCAGTCTAACACCTTAATATAACCAAAAGAATTGGTTAGGGAAAAGACCAAAATACCCTTACAAATTTTCGGACAGACTTCCCTGCCAACTGCCCAACTTTCAAAGGGAATAACTCACTCATACGAACTCGAAATCAAGCAAAATTGGTGGCATTGGAAAGATCATTCCATGAGCTTCGAAAAAATAACTGGAAATACACCTAACTCATCCTGAACTGGGAGTTATGACTCTTCAAAGTTGGCCAAAAACTCTCTTCTTTTCCATACTTAACCAAATTTCCAAATTTTTAAATTCTTTCCAAAAATGACTATTTCCCATTTCTAAGCCTTTTCATAGTTATTTCAAATTGCCGGATGTTATAATAGCTCCCCCTTGGGAACATTCGTCCTCGAATGAGGTTACTCTTGCTAGGCTAAGGGTGTAACATCAACTCAAACACCCAACAAGCAAACATGCAAACAACAACAACAACATGCTCACTACAATTTAAAGAGCACTAAGAAGGAAATTAATACCTTAATCTGCATTTCCCCCGAATTCAAAGAGATGTGGATATCACTTCTTCATGTCCTCTCCGGTTTCCCAAGTAGCTTCCTCAACAAATTGGTTCTTCCAAAGGACCTTAACTGATGTTACATCTTTCGTTCTCAACCTACGAACTTGGCAGTCTAAAATCTAAACAAGAATATGCTCATAAGATAAGCTATGCTTGATCCTAATACCTTCAGTTGGTAGGATCAATGAAGGATCGCCTATGCACTTCTTCAACATAGAGATATGAAATACCGGATGAACCGCTGCTAATTCTTGTGGTAGCTCCAACTCGTAAGAAACATTGCCAATCCTTTTGGCTATGCGGTAAGGTCCAATATACCGGGGACTAAGTTTCCCCTTCTTACCAATCTTCATAACCCCCTTCATGGGTGAAACTTTCAAACATACCCAATCATCTACTTCAAATTCTAACCCCCTTCTCCTAACATCAGTGTAGGATTTCTGACAACTCTGTGCCGTTTTCAACCTCTCTTGAATCACTTTCACCTTCTCAATAGCTTGGTGAACTAAATCTGGTCCTATCAACCCTGCTTCACCAACTTCAAACCATCCAACAGGAGACCTATATCTTCTCCCATAAAAAGCTTCATATGGAGCCATCTGGATGCTAGAGTGATAACTGTTGTCATAGGCAAACTCAATGAGATGAAGGTGGTCCTCCCAACTCCCTTTGAAATCGATTACACAAGCCCTCAACATATCTTCTAGATCCTGAATAGTGCATTCTGCTTGCCCATCAATCTGAGGATGAAAGGCAGTACTTAAGTTCACCTTCGAACCCAAGCCTTTCTGAAAAGATTTTCAGAACTGTGCAGCAAACTGTGCACCTCTATTTGAAATAATGGAGACTAGGACTCCATGAAGTCTCACTATCTCTTGGATATATAACTTGACATAATCTTCTGCTGAATGGGCAATTTTTACTGGTAGAAAATGAGCTGACTTTGTCATTCTGTCGACAATTACCCAAATAGAATCATGTTGTCTGCGAGACCTTGGCAACCTTGTGATGAAATCCATATTGATCGTCTCCCAGTTCCATTCTGAAAGTTCTATCCTCTTAGCCAAACCACTGGGCCTTTGATGTTCAACTTTCACTTGCTGGCAATTTGGACACTTATTAACAAACTCTGCAATTCCCTTCTTCATGCCATTCCACCAATAAACTTCTCTCAAGTCACGATACATCTTTGTGGAGCCTGAATGAATGGAATATCTGGAGTTGTGAGCTTCCTCCATAATCTTCTCTTGGAGTCCATCCACCATAGGTACACACAATCTACCTTGATATCTCAATACCTCATCTCCTCCTTGTTCGAAAGCTAATACTCTTTGCTTT
Organism: Solanum commersonii; assembly: GCA_029007595.1. Classification (NCBI taxonomy): domain Eukaryota; kingdom Viridiplantae; phylum Streptophyta; class Magnoliopsida; order Solanales; family Solanaceae; genus Solanum; species Solanum commersonii. The sequence goes on along the minus strand of JAJTWQ010000093.1, from coordinate 1,365,309 downwards.
TGAAGATTTGCCTTCAACTCAAGAAAAATGGGATCTTGGTCTTGTTTCTCTTTCACTTCTAACACTAATGATGACACGGCTCCGTTCGTCACCGCTATTCCTCCTTCTGCGGAATCTATAAGTCTGACTCCCAGGCGTGCTAGTCTGTGCACATCTCTTGCTAACTCTCTCTTTCCTTCTTCAATATGGGCGGTACTACCCATAGACAACCTGCTTAAAGAATCAGCAACAACATTAGCCTTACCTGGGTGATAAAGAATACTCAGGTCATAATCCTTGAGTAATTCTAACCACCTCCACTGTCTGAGATTAAGCTTTTTCTGAGTAAGCACATATTGAAGACTCTTGTGATCAGTGAATATGTCAACATGCACACCATACAAGTAATGACGCCATATCTTCAAAGTGAACACTACAACAGCCAACTCTAAGTCATGGGTTGGGTAGTTCTTCTCATGAACCTTCAACTGTCTAGAGGCATAAGTTATAACCTTGCCATTCTGCATTAAGACACAACCCAAACCAACTCTAGATGCATTAAAATACACCACAAAACCTTGAGTATCTTCTGGTAAAGTCAAAACTGGAGCGATAATCAATTTCTTTTTCAATTCCTGAAAGCTTTTCTCACAAGCTTCAGACCATTGAAATTTCACAGTCTTCTGAGTCAACTTGGTTAAAGGAGATGCAATAGACGAGAACCCCTCTACAAACCTTCTATAATAGCCAGCTAATCCCAAGAAACTCCTAATATCAGTTGGAGATGTGGTTCTAGGCCAATTATGCACTGCCTCAATTTTTCGAGTATCAACTTTAATTCCATCACCAGATACAATGTGGCCTAGGAATGCCACAGACTTAAGCCAAAACACACACTTAGAGAACTTGGCATACAACTCCTTATCTTTCAAAGTCTGAAGAACTATTCTGAGATGACTAGCATGATATTCTTCATTCCTTGAATAGATTAGTATGTCATCAATGAAGACGATAACAAACATATCTAAATAAGGTTTAAAGGCTCTATTCATAAGGTCCATGAATGCTGCCGGTACATTGGTCAACCCAAAGGACATAACCAAAAACTCATAATGACTGTATCTGGTTCTGAAAGTTGTCTTTGGAATATCACATTCCCTTACTCTTAACTGATGATAGCCTGATCTGAGGTTAATCTTTGAAAAACAGGTAGCACCCTGAAGCTGATAAAAAAGATCATCAATCTTCGGAAGAAGGTACTTATTCTTGATGGTAACCTTATTCAACTGGCGGTAATCTATACACATCCTAAGGGAACCATATTTCTTTCTCACAAACAAGATCGAAGCGCCCCAAGGTGAGATACTTGGTCGAATGAAACCCTTATCTAGGAGATCTTTCAACTGCTCTTTCAACTCTGCTGGTGCCATTCTATATGGCGGAATGGAGATAGGATGAGTACCTGGAATGAGATCTATGCCGAAATCTATTTCTCTCTTAGGAGGAATTCTGGGTAAATCATCATGAAAAACTTTGGAAACTCTCTTACAATAGGAATTGACTGAATATAAGGTATCTCAACACTAGAGTCATTAACTTGGACAAAGTGATAGACACAACCCTTCGGACTTAACTTTCTTGCCTTAAGGTACAAAATGAAATGACCCATAGGCTCTGCTAAACTACTACTCCACTCTATGACTGGCTCACTCGGAAACTGAAACTTGACCACTCGATTTCTACAATCTATTGATGCATAACAGGCATGAAGCCAATCCATACCTAGAATGACATCGAAATCTACCATGTCTAACTCAACCAAATCAGCCATGGTGCTCTTGTGATTGATAGAAACAGGACAATCATGATAAACTCTTTCTACTAGAATAGACTCCCCAACAGGTGTACAAACACACAAGGGTTCACAAAGTCTTTCCGAAAGAACATCAAACTTATTTGCAACATAAGGAGTTACAAAAGATAAACTTGCTCCTGGGTCTAGCAAAGCATACACAACAAAATCAAAGAATTTAATTATACCAGTTAAAACATTAGGAGAATACTCTTGCTCATGGCAACTGGTGATTGCATAGAGGCGGTTTGCTCCTCCACCGGTACTAGAAGTAGCTCCTCTAGGTGTCGTCCTGTCTGGTGGAACAACTGAAGAAGGTTGTGCTCTATTGCCTCCATTACCCTGCCTGTTCTTTGGACACTCTCACATGAAATGTCCATTCTGACCACACTTGAAACAGCCAATGGAGCCCTCACGACAAATACCTGAGTGGTTCCTACCACACTTGGCGCAAACAGGAGGCTTACTACCTCCTTGCGCCACACTACCCGAAGATTGTACTGGTCTAGACTTGAAGTCCTTTGAATTCTGGTCATTATATTCGCCTCTGTATTTGGGTACAGGTGCCCTAGCAGATAATGGAGCAGGTCCCTTTTGCCTTTGTTGAAAGGGCGGACGGTTCGCATTCCCTTTCTGCTGCCCGGACTCATTACCGGTCTTAGCTCTTTTATTTTTGAATTCTTCCCTGTCCCTTAGCTTCTCTTCTTCAACCTACTGCATATCAACCATCAACCTTGATATGTCCATGTCCCTAATAAGCATTGCAGCTCTACCTTCCTTACTCGACAGACGAGATAGCCCAGCAACAAACAAACTCATTCTACTCCTCATGTCCGCCACCATCTCCGGAGCATAGCAGGATAGTTGTGTGAACTTCAGACTGTACTTATGAACACTCAGAGAATCCTGCTTAAGCGTGAGGAAATTACGTACCTTGGCCTCTTTCAATTCTCGAGGAAAGAAATGCCCCAAGAAAGCTTCCTTAAAACAGGCCCAAGTCACAGGTGGTGTATTCTCAACTCTGCCCCCTTTCCACTGATCGAACCATGTTCTAGCAACATCCTTCAATTGATACACAGCTAGTTCAACCCGCTCAGTATCTGCCACATGCATCACATCAAAAATCTTCTTCAGCTCCTCAATGAAGTTCTCTGGATCCTCAGTAATGCTCGAACCCGTGAAACTCGGAGGATTCATCCCCAAGAACTCACGAATCCTTGAAGTGTCAGCTCCTTCATGTCGAGCTCCCATTTGCTGACCAATCTGATTAGTTACATCCTGGCTCAGAATTCTAATTGTCTCTCTGAGCTCGACATTAGAAACTTCCCCTTGATGTTGCACTCCCGGTGCATAAGGTAACTTTTGATCCTCAACATAACGTCTAGGAAGACGCCCTCTGCCAACTCTTCGTGAAGGCATGACTATCTGAAACACGCGCAAGCATGAATTAAAAAGAAACTTTTTAGAGATAAACTCTAACGCACTAGATGAGTGTGAAAGAAGTGAGAAATCTTCCTAAATGTTGCATCCTCCAAATTATAGATGTGACGCGCTTCACACCGATAACTAGGACTCTACAGACATGACTTCATAGACTCCCTAGGACTCTTGAACTCTGGGCTCTAATACCAAGTTTGTCACGCCCTGAGCTACACCCTAGACATGGCCGGCACTCGAAGACCATTGTTGGGCCCCAAGCGAACCCTTGTTCTGGCTTTCTTAACTAAACGGAAACCTAACTTAACAGAATGACTCAATGCAAAAAAAGGTCATAAAACAACTCAACTGATAAAAATCTGGCCAAAAAGATAACTCGAGTCTCAAAATATAATAGTTACATATATACACAGATGAGAGACTCAACACTAACTGACTGACTATCTGTGAAGCCTTTATAATACTGAGATGGATGTTGGGACAGACCCCATAACATCCTAATAAAACAAAACAAAGAGAACAAAATAATTGAGTCCTCCGGAATGCAATGAGGCTCATCACTGACTCTGGAGTGCTCAGCTGGATCAACAGCGTGCTGGATGCTGATCCTGGGTACCTGCGTCTGCATCATAAAAAGATGCAGGCCAACTGGCATCAGTACATGGAATGTACGAGTATGCGAGCTGGAAAGCTAAGTAACATAGGCTAGAACGAAAACTGGAAAAAAACTGAATAACTTACCTGGCTCAACTCAACTCAACCTGACTGACTCATTTCAATATAAGGCAGTTTAAAACAAGTGCATTATAAAGAAAAGCTGCTTAAAACCTGCTATAAACTCTGTGTGTATACAAAGATGCAACAAATATGATATGTATGTAGAAATACAAATGAACTGATGTATATAAAAATACAATAACTGTTGTGGGAGTTTCTCTAACCGACAACCATCACATAAGAGCTATAGTGATGATACAGCGATCAACCTCACGCTACCAGAGCATCATATTCCTGGCCAAAGGTATAGGACCTGAATTGCCTAATGGATCCACTAGTCTATCTTGAAAAGGATTCATCTAAAAAGTATGATCCTTTTCTATCTATGGTGGATATATGGTTCTATGGAGGCTGTGGGTTCTTTGAACGCTCCCCCAACTCGGTGCTCGAGACTACTCCCAAAATATACTGGCTCTTATGTTTAAAAAAAACATACTTCTTCCTGCTGATTTGAGATAATTACTCAAAAACTTAGCTCAAAGGCTATCTTGGAAATCTCAGTTTCCTCTCTTGCTTCATTTAGAAAGCGATTACTCTTTTCTGAAAACTAGCCCGAAGGTTCTTTTTGGAATCAATGTTCCCTTTTCTGATTTAAATGTGAAAACATTTATAAACTTCTTTGGGAATACATAGTTCCCTAATAACTTTTGAGAAATGAACTCAACTTTATACTCTTGGCTTAACTTGAAACTCGAGACTTAAAATGAAGTTAAAACGTTCAATGAAGACTCTTGAAAAACTCTAAAGACGTGCTTTGACTTACTTCTTAACTTCTAGACATGAATTCTAACTTCACTTGACTTTGATTCTAACTCGCCTTGAATTGGATTATGGATTCAAGGTATATGATCACATGTTTATGGATGGGTTCTTGACGTTTAGACGTACCTTGGAGTGTTGGAAACAACTATGAAACATAGGTACATTACCAAGGAACATGCATGAAAAAGTGGGAAATGAATGGGAAAGATTGGCGTCCTTGGTGCTCTGAGAGGCGCAGGGCGCCAAACCACAAAGTTCAGAAGGGCAGCTGGGGCGCACTGCGAGGCGCGCCACCCCAAAGGCTGGACTTCAGAGTCCCTTTTGGGGTGCGCTGGCAGCCACGACGCGCCACCTTTTCCTCGAAAACTTGACTTTTCTCCTTTGTTTTTCCAACTCTAAACCACCTTAACTTCAAAGGTTTCAGCCCCAAACACTTAGAATCATAAAACCCCTCAACATACAATAGACTTAACCCAGAAACACAACCGAAAACATACCCCATATCAACAAGAACTTCAACACAATCACAACCAACAACTTCAACCAACACAATCAATCTTTTCTCGAAAATTAAAACGAGTTTGGCGTGTGGGGGAAAGAACCAACCCAACACTATGAGCTCATATACCTGAATAGGGATCACCTCCGACGAAATCAACGACGATCTTGACGAACCTTGCTTCTTCTTCTCTTTCTCCTCTTCTTCTCCTCTTCACTCACAAACCCTCACTCTCACTCTTTTTAAAAAAAGGAAAGAACTGATATAAAAAATCAGTCTAACACTTAATATAACCAAAAGAATTGGTTAGGGAAAAGACCAAAATACCCTTACAAATTTCCGGACGGACTTCCCTGCCAACTGCCCAACTTCCAAAGGGCATAACTCACTCATACGAACTCGGAATCAAGAAAACTCGGTGGCGTTGGAAATATCATTCCACGAGCTTCGCAAACATAACTGGAAATACAGCTAAATCATCCTGAGATGGGAGTTATGACTGTTCAAAGTTGGCCAAAAACTCACTTTTTTTACATACTTAACCAAATTTCAAGATTTTTAAATTCTTTCCAAAAATGACTATTTCCCATTTCTAAGCCTTTTCATAGTTATTTCAAGTTGCCGGATGTTACACGATCTTTCTGAAATGATAGTTAAGGTAAAGAAGCATTTAAATTATTCTCTTGTGTTTCGCCTTATAAAATTTGTGTTTCTCCTACCGGTTGCTACTGCTACAGTTGAAAGAGCTTTTTCGGCAATGAAGTTGATTAAGAGTGAATTGCGAAATCGAATGGATGATGATTTTCTGAGTAGTTGTATGGTGCCTTATGTAGAGAAAAGAATATTTAATACTATTTCTGATGAGAGTATTATGAATAGGTTTCAAGAAATGAAAACTCGTAGAATACAATTGTAATGATATATTTTAATTAATCAAAATTTGTTTTGTTTTCATTTTTGCTTATTTATTTTTTATATCTTGAATCCACTTCGTGAAAATCCTGGGTCCGCCACTGACTCTAAAAGCCTGCAAAGCTTGAAGAACTTGGAGAGGAGGGATTCTAACCGCAAGGAGGGTCAAAACTAAGGAATTCTGATCTACGTCCGTCAAGATTCACCCTTACAAAGACGGAGACTCGTGTTCTTAGTTCTTCAGCAGTTGATCGGCGTCCAGGTAGGTTAGATTTTCTTAACTGAGTAGTTAGATATGTATTTACTAGTGTAGTATCGTGTAGATTGTCAGAGAATTTCATGCATAAGTCTTCGGATACAGTGTCTAGCTAGTTGAATGTGTGGTTTACCTATAGTTTAGGCTATGATGGGCTGACTGGTTATGGTTGACGGTAGGATATGGCTAGGCGTTGTCTTTGGAAAGGTATTCGGGATGATTGTATTATGCTAGGAATATTTAAGAAGAAATCCTTCGGGTAGATAATGATTTGTTGTTATTCAAAGTATGCAATGTGTACATGTTAACTATTGTATAGTATTATTGGTGTAATGCATGTGAGGAAAACTAAGAAGCTAATATGAAATGACAAGTACTTCTAATTTATCATTTACTATCGTGTTTGTTTGAAAATAGTAATAATAACTTTTCTTTTTAAAAAACTAATTAAATACTTATAACTATATATCTTTAAAATTATAATATTAAACCCATAAATGAACCTTTCTTTATCTAGTCATAATAGAAGGTTGATATTGACAGTTGGAAGACTAAAGAAAAGTAAAAACCGAAGACTAAAGAAAAGTAGACCAAAGATAAAAAAATTCCAACTCCAAGCAGAAAAGTCTCTTTTTCATTTTCACTATCGTGTCTTCAAACAATCACTCATTCTACCTATAATCTTTTGCAAGGAGGAGACACCATTTTTGTAGAGATCCACTTGCATTATTTATTACTCCCTGCGTTCCTATTTATATGTCGTCCTTACTAAAAGAGATGGTTCTTAATATTTGTTATTTTACAAAATTAATGCATTGACATTATTCTTCCTATTTATCGTTATGAGTTATTGATCTTGAAAATATACATTATTTGATCAACATAGAAAAATTAAGTAAATAATTTATGTCAATTGGTCAAAATAATTAATCAAAATAAATTAAATTTACATTCATTGATTGAAAACTTAACTTTAAGAAAACATTAAATAAGAGTAGAATAGTAAACTTACTTAGTTTCGTAATGAACGTAAAATTTAAAATGGTGATATATAAATAGGACTGAGCAAGAAATATTTCCTTGAGTTCCACTTCCACCATTTCGAAATTAAGGAGGGTGACACCAAATATTGATACTATATTTCCAAGAGTTAATATTATTGTGTGAGGTTTTTCCTCCCTCAGAAAGTATACCTAAAGTTTGTTAACCCAAAAGGTAAGATTCGAGTCTACATTTTTACGAGACAAAAGGTAAGATTCGAGTCTACATTTTTACGAGACAAAAGGTAAGATTCGAGTCTACATTTTTACGAGACAAATAGAAACCTCACACAACTAGTCTCAGTTGAATAAAAAAAATCATTAAGTAATTACATCTACGAGAAACATTAAAAATAAAGATCAATTACACCTGAGAATTAGAATGTAGTTACCCATGTCAATTACATCCCATTATTTACTGAATATTTACATGACCAGCCAAATATGTTAGAGAATGTAATTACACTCAATTACATCAAAACCGATTATCAAACTGACTTTACAAACATGCATTAATGTTTTTTTTGTATGCTTAATTTCCACAAATCACAACCACCCAGAATGAAATGAATGACCAGATATTTTTTCCACGCATATTTTGAAACAATCAACGTATGCTAGAAGTAAGAATAATTAACGTATATTTATTAGCAATAAACTAAAATAAGAGTAACTTGTTTACAAAGAAGAAAAATATCCTTCTGTAAACACTTGCACTCCTTATTTTCTCTCATTCTTTAAAACAAAGAGTTGAACAGAAAATTATTATTGAAATGAAGTGAAGAAGCAAACAATCTGGAGAATAACTAAACCTTTTTATTGAAAGCTTATAATGAAAATACAGTAGAAAAGAGAAATTTATAAACTAAACTCTAAAGCTATAACTGAGTCCTAAAAAGGAGGTGCAGAAAATATTCCCATATCAAAGTAGTGATATACTTTGTTATTGACTCTAGCCTATCCCAAAATATAGGAACAAACACCTAGACTTGGTAAAATCAGTAAAACAATGAAAGCAGTAAATAATATACACTAATTTGTAATACTCCTCCTTAGTGCATATATACTGTCAATGATGCCAAGAGCAACTCTGAACTTTTCAAAATCAGACTTCCCTAAAGCTTTTGTAAAGATATCTGCTACTTGTGCACCGGTATGAACTCCTTTCAACTCAATTTCTTGATTCAATACTTTCTCTCGAATTAAATGGTGACGAACTTCTATATGTTTTGTTCACCCACGGAAAACTGGATTTGAAGCAAGTTTGATGGCACTCTCATTATCACATTGAATTTGCACAACATAGTCCACTTTGCCAAAAATATCTCCCATCAAACATTTTAGTCAAATGCATTCTTGGGCAACCATTGTCGTTGCTATATATTCTGCTTTTGTACTGGACAAAGCAACAGTGGCCTGCTTCTTGCTACACCAAGAAACAACCACAGATCCAAGGTTGAAACAGTACCCTGAAGTTGAACGACGATCAGCCATAGCACCTGCCCAATTTGCGTCTGTAAATCCTTGCAACACAAAATCATTCCCTTTCACATACATAAGACCACAATCAACTGAACCCTTGATGTAACGTAGAATTCTTTTTGCTGCCTCTAAATGAGGAGTTCTTGGATCCTGCATAAATTGAGAAACAACACTGACAGAATATGCAATTTCCGGCCTTGTGATAGTTAAGTAAATTAAACTACAACAAGCTGTCGAAATGATCTAGCATCTTTCAGCAACTTACCTTCATCTTTCTTCATCTTAAGATTTATCTCCATTGGAGTTGCCATTTCTTTTGCCTCCCCCATGTTAAAATACTTCAACAAACTCTTAGCATATCTTCTTTGACATATAAAGTACCCTTGGTTGGTTTTCTCCACTTCCAAACCAAGAAAACATTCAACCTCACCTAAATTCTTCATCTCAAATCGAATTGACAGATCATCCTTCAATCGAGATATTTCTTCTTCATCACTTCCAGTAATTAGCATATCATCCACGTATAATAAAACCAGCAAATGGATTTGTGATTCTAATTTTACAAACAAACTAGAATATGAATCAGAAACTTTAAATCCACAAAAAATAAAATATTGTGCAATTTTGCCATACCAAGCACGCGAAGCTTGTTTAAGGCCATACAATGCCTTCTTCAATCGACAAACATGATTGGGGAATTGTTTAGAGATGAACCCTTGAGGTTGCTCCATTAGAACTTCACGATCCAACTCTCCATAAAGGAATGCATTCTTTACATCAAGTTGCCATAACTTCCAATTTCTAAAAGCAGCAAGTGAGAAAACCGATCTCACGGTTACCATTTTCACCACAGGACTGAAGGTTTCTTCATAATCTTGCCCATAACTTTGAGAAAATCCACGAGCCACGAGACGGGCTTTGCATCTTTCAATTGTGTCGTCAGATTTCTTTTTCAATCGATAGACCCACTTACAAGTGATTGGTTTGTTGCTTTCTGGCTTTGGTACAAGCTCACATGTATCGTTCTTCCTCAAGGCATCAATCTCTTCTTGCATTACTATTTCCCATTTTTGGCAGCCCTTAGCTTCCTCGTAACATGTAGGTTCTTCATCAAATGCTCCAGTAAAGAAACACGAATTCACAGTGCAGTGATTTAACTTCAATTGATAATCTTTGAGATGATTTGGTTGCCTTTTCTCCCTCAAGGATCTTCTAACCATTTCCTGTCCATTTTCTGAAGACGAGGATTCCATAGATGGAGTAAGGGATTCATCAACTCCTTGAGCATTAATTTCAAGAAACAATGACTCATTTTGGTAATCATCAAGTGTGACATTCTCCAGACTTGATTTTTGGGTTGTACACCAAGATGACACTTCATCAAACACAACATCTCTAGATGTAACAAACGTTTTGGTTTCTAGATCCATGCACTTCCACCCTTTCTTGTATGGATCATAACCAACAAACATACATCTCTTTTCTTTCGGATCAAGTTTAGTTCTATTTGATTTAGGAACATGAACATAGCAAATAGAACCAAAGACTCGAAAGTAACTAACATTTGGTTTTTGATCATATAGAGATTCAAAAGGACTTTTTTTCCTTACCAGGCCAAGGAGGTAAACGATTTATGACGTGACATGCACATTGAAATGCTTCTGCCCATAGCTCGCGAGGTAGACTCTTATCGTGTAGCCATGAAAGACTTGCTGAAGAGAGATGTGCCAACTTTCTTTCTGCAACCCCATTTTGTTGAGGAGTATTGGGATATGTCATTTGTCTTTGAATGCCATTTTCTTCACAAAATTGAAAGAACTTTGATGACATAAATTCACCACTATTGTCACTCCTCAAACACCTTACTTTTTGCCCAAACTCCTTTTCTATAATGCTGCTAAATTCAACGAACTTGGAGAGTGCTTCATTTTTCTCTCTCAAAAAATATAACCAACTAAATCTAGAGAAGTCATCTACCAATATCATTGTATATCGGTAGCCGCTACAATTTGTTGTTCTTGTCGGTCCCATCAAGTCTGTGTGCACTAGTTCAAATGGAGCTGATCTACGATTTGATGAGCTTTTGAAAGGAAGGCGATGTGATTTTCCATACTGGCAGCCTTGACAAATCACCTTTTCTTGAGCATTTTTCAGAGGTGGCATGCCATCTAAGAGTTTATCTGAAGAGATCTTTTGTAGCATTTGATAACCTTAATGCCCCAACCGAACATGCCATATTGTTGCATTATCTATTTGGCTTGTTTTCTTCACATATGCCTTTCCTGTTGACATGACAAATAAGGAGCCTTTCTTTTTACCAGCAAACAGAACATCAGCTTCAATATTTTTCATGTTACCAAGTACTTTCACATCATCTGGACCAAACAACACATATTTTCCAGAATCAGTAATTTGAGAGATTGAAACTAGATTCTTCTTCAAACCTGGAACATGATAGACATCATTTAGCTTGATGTTTGTATCATTAATACCAATTTCAACCACACCTTCCTTCATTACTGGATAAGTTGAGTTATCATCCGTTACAATAACTCTTTCTCCTTTATGTTGTCGCAGCACTGAAAATAATGAATCATCGCCAGTCACATGGTGTGTACAACCAGAATCAATGATCTACTCATCCTTGAAATCAACATAATTGATATGAGATTTATGTGGTGCCAATTCAAACGTCGCATTTTCTTTTATTTAAACATCTTTCGTAGTAAAACAATGCTCCCATTTAGGCTCATCATCTTGTTCATCTTCACAAGCAGCATTTGCTTTGGAGATATTAACACGACAATATCTTTGAATATGCCCAAGCTTCCCACACCTATGGCACCTGATTGATTTGTATCCTTGTGAACTGTTACCAGTAACCTTCCTACGATTTGTACCTTCCTCTGGATCGTCCTCATTTAACTTTCCTTTTGAAAAAAGAACAACCCTATATTCAAAGTTGAAACTTTTGGCCATTTGTTTAGCCAAAGCTTCCTGATTAGACAATAAATTTTCCAGTTCTTCAACCGATGGCTGTTGTGCCCACCCTTGAATGGAGGTGACAAAGGGTGTATACTTCTTATTTAAACCACAAATGAGGAATCTCCTTAAACGGGCTGCACTAATCTTCTCGATTGCATCTAGTTCGGAAATTTCAGCACAAATATTCTTCACTCGCAAGAAGTATTCTGAAATTGACATGGTTCCTTACATCGTCATTGCCAATTCATTTTCCAAGAATTGTAACCTTGTTGTGTTCTTCTTGAAAAATAACCTTTCAAGAGTTTCCTAGACTTGTTGTGGAGAACCAACATCACAGACATGATCAATAAACTCTTTGCTAATCGACGTCCTTAAAGCAAATAGAGCCTTCCCGCACTTGATTTTCCATTTCCTACGTGGTTCAATATTATCAGGAGTATATACAGGAATTTCTGTATCTGAACCAGCTACCAGTTCCCACAAGTCTTGACCTTGAAGATAAGCCTCCATACACATCTTCCAATAGTTGTAGTTAGTTCCTACAAGTTTCTCAACACCATTTTGTGCATTTGCACCACTTCCCCCATTAAATTGATCCATATTACACAACAAGAATTTTCTCACAGAACAATAACAACAACAGAGATTGAAGAATCCCAACCTGGCTTGGATACCATAAAACAAAGAGTTGAACAGAAAATTCTTATTGAAATGATGTGAAGAAGCAAACAATCTGGAGAATAACTAAACCTTTTTATTGAAAGTTTATAATGAAATACAGTAGAAAAGAGAAATTTATAAACTAAACTCTAAAGCTATAACTGACTCCTAAAAAAGAAGTGCAGAAAATATTCCCATATCAAAGTAGTGATATACTTTGTTATTGACAACAAAGAGTTGAACAGAAAATTCTTTATTGAAATGATGTGAAGAAGCAAACAATATGGAGAATAACTAAACCTTTTTATTGAAAGCTTATAATGAAAATACAGTAGAAAAGAGAAATTTATAAACTAAACTGTAAAGCTATAACTGAGTCCTAAAAAAGAGGTGCAGAAAATATTCCCATATCAAAGTAGTGATATACTTTGTTATTGACAACAAAGAGTTGAACAGAAAATTCTTTATTGAAATGATGTGAAGAAGCAAACAATGCTGAGAATAACTAAACCTTTTTATTGAAAGCTTATAATGAAAATACAGTAGAAAAGAGAAATTTATAAACTAAACTGTAAAGCTATAACTGAGTCCTAAAAAAGAGGTGCAGAAAATATTCCCATATCAAAGTAGTGATATACTTTGTTATTGACAACAAAGAGTTGAACAGAAAATTCTTTATTGAAATGATGTGAAGAAGCAAACAATCTGGAGAATAACTAAACTTTTTTATTGAAAGCTTATAATGAAAATACAGTAGAAAAGAGAAATTTATAAACAAAACTCTAAAGCTATAACTGAGTCCTAAAAAGAGGTGCAGAAAATATTCCCATATCAAAGTAGTGATATACTTTGTTATTGACTCTAGCCTATCCCAAAATATAGGAACAAACACCTAGACTTGGTAAAATCAGTAAAACAATAAAAGCAGTAAATAATATACACTAATTTGTAATATAGTAGTCATCAACTTCTCTACGCACCATGGAAATGAAGAACGATCATTACTTTCTGCTACTCTTTTTATGCTTCAGTCTAAACAGTAATCTCTGTATCGGAAGGGACACCATTTCTGCGAATGAGTCTCTTTCTTTCGGTGAAACTCTAGTCTCTTCAGGTGAGAGATTTGACCTTGGTTTCGTCAGACCAGGTAACTCGATCTCTTAAATATTATCTAGGCATATGGTACAAGAACGTTACTTTATGGCAAACCATAGTTTGGGTAGCAAATAAGGATAAACCACTTGATTATGGTACTGCTGAGTTGAAAATTAGTCGAGGAAACCTGGTGCTTCTTGATAGATTTCAAGGCATAGTTTGGTCAGCACTTGCTGGAAACATCAATCCAAATATTTCAGTTACAGCACTTCTTCGTGATATACATCCGTCAAGATACACCCTTACAAAGACGGAGGGTCGTGTTCTTAGTGCTTTAGAATTGACGCCCAAGTAGGTTAGGTTTTCTTAACTGAGTAGTTAGATATGTATTTACTAGTATAGTATCGTGTAGATTGTCAGAGAATTTCATGCATAAGCCTTTGGGTACGGTGTTTAGATGGTTGAATGTTTGGTTTAACTATGGTTTAGGCTATGATGGGCTTACTGGTTATGATTGACGGTAGGATATGGCTGGGTGCTGTCCTAGGAAAGGTATTCGAGATGATTATATTATTCTAGGAATATTCGAGAAGAAATCCCTTGGATAGATAATGATTCGTTGTTTTCCAAAGTATGCAATGTGTACATGTTAACTATTGTATAATATTATTGGGTAATGCATGTGAGGAAAACTAAAGAAGCTAATATGAAATGATAAACTTTTTATTTTATCATTTACTATCATGTTTGTTTGAAAATATTAATGAAAAACTTTTCTTTTAAAAAAACCTAATTAAATTCTTATAACTACATATATATTTAAAATTATAATATTGAACTCATAAATGAACCTTTCTTTATCTAGTCGATCATAATAGAAGGTTGATATTGATAGTGGGAAGACTAAAGAAAAGTAAAGTCTGAATTTTGACTTTTAGATCAAAGATGAAATTTTTCCAACTCCAATCAGAGAAGTCTTTTTTTCATTTTCTCTATCTTGTCTTCAAACAATCACTCATTCTACCGATAATCTTTTCCTCGAAGGAGACACCATTTTTCTAGAGATCCACTAGCAGTTTTTATTTATACGTCGTTCTTATTAAAATTGATAATTTTAAATATTTTCACAAAATCAGTGACACTGTTCTTTCTATTTTATCCTTATGAATTATTGACCTTGAAAATATATATTTGACCAACATATAAAAACTAAGTAAATAATTTATGTCCATTGCTCAAATTAATTAATCAAAATAACTTAATTCATGTTCATTGATTAAGAAAACATTAAATAAGAATAATACACATAAAATCTAAAATAATGACATATAAATAAGAATGGAAGGTTCATTAATGCCAAGAGTTAATATCTCAATGCTCTAGAGGTAATTAATCAAGAAAATAATTGCTAAAGGAGCTGGCCCACTCATATGCATGTCTCTAGAGTGTAACGACCCATTTGATCATTTTGAGTATTAGAGCTTTTATTGTAGAAAATACTCTTCCGATAAATTTTAAATAAGTGTCTTGGACCATTCGTAATTACATTTATGAAATTAATGGGGTAGTTTTAATAATTTATTTAATTGTTGGTTAATGGGTCAAGTCCCTAGTTATTTAATATCTTAGACCTCTTAACACAGATTTATTAAAATAAAATAAGTAGGGTTTACTATTTTTGAAGTCATTAACTAAGAAGAAAAAAAAAAGAAGAAAAGAAACTGTGGCGGAAAGCTCATCTACAGATGCTCCAAATTCCTAAGGTCGGTATGCTCGTCCCTTTGAAAAATTTTGTTATCAATTGAATTGATAAGCATATATCTTAATATGATTATAATATAACGGTTATATATATAATTGGAAGGATACAACATGTTGGTTGGAAGTTTATCAATATTAAGGGTCATATAGTTGAATTAATGACCACAAGTAGTATAATTGTTTAATTTAATAAAGTGCAGACATTGAAAAGTTAGAAAAGGAAAAATAAATGGCACTGGAAAGCGTTTTCTTGTGGTGGATTATTGTGAGGACATGCATTTTATTATTAATTTATGGGTAATGATTAGCAGATTATAGTTCAATAATTAGAAGGATGGGATGGAGTATTTAATCAATTAACTTTCTCGAGTGCAAGTTACTGGTTTGGTAACTTCACCGTGAACTTGAGTTCTTCTTGTGATTAGTGTATAAAATATTAAGTGTTGATACATTGAGATACCTAAATAAATATTAGGTATATGGTATTATATTAATACCATTAAAGTTACATTAAATAGAGGAATAAGATTTATCTGTAGTCTTGAATTTTAGGAAATTGATTATAGAATTGGGTGAGTTTTGGGTCTAGGCTAGACATATAGTAGCATGGGTGCCTAGAGACTCGTTAACTTACAAATTATGCATACTTGGTAGATTGGAAACGTTCGGAAGCATTGAGGAAAGGAAAAGCATTGGAGAAGTAGCTTGTCTGACTTCGATTCTTCAGTGGAGGTAGGTTATGGTTTGTTCTATTTAATAGATAAACTCTTAATAGCGATTGATATGCATTGAATGATATTGTAAAGTTCTCTATGTACTTGACTGTGTGATTGTGTGGCTTGGTTGTGTGATTTGTGATTGGTCTAAAATCCCGAGACCGTGAGATTTATAATCTGAAAACCTCTCTATTGAAGTTATGCCTTGAATAAAGAAGGCTTGATGTAATATTATTAATGAACTGAAAAATGGTGATAATAAATGATAAATTAATAATATTATTGGATCGGAGTGTCACGTTTCGACACGGTATTTTTGGATCGGAGTGTCACGTTCCGACACGGTATTTTTGGATTGGAGTGTCACGTTCCGACACGGTATTATTGGATCGGAGTGTCACGTTCCGACACGTTAACATTAAAGGAAAAAGATATTAAATTAACTTAATGTACTCAATCTCAATGAACGCATTTCCCAAATGAGTGTGATGTAGAGGCATGAGCCCTCGTGTGTGTGCTTGATATTGTGATTGATTACGTACTTGCTTAAATTGTCACTTGTTCATGTTGTGGTTTCTTATCACCTGCTAAGTGCTATAGTTGGCTTTATATTATTATTCCTTGTATATTAGTTTCTATTTTGGGTTGACCGATGAAACCTACTCAGTACGTGTTGCTTGTACTGACCCCTATTTGTGTTTTCTTCGTTTTTCTTTGTGGAGTGCAGCAAGTGTACCATCGACTTCGACTCGCCCTCAGCTCTAGTCAGTCTCCACCACATCAGATTTCAGGGTGAGCTATTCCTTCTAGCTCGTCTTTAGATTCTCTCAGTTATGGCGCGATGTCCTTGAATTTCGGACATGGACCATCGTATCTACTTATTTTGGGGTCTCTAATACTTTTAGACTTGATATGTTAAGAACAGATGTCCTTGTTGTGATGACTTTCAGATTTTGGGGATCATATGTAATAGACTTTAGAGGTTTATTTGATTGTTTACTTTAATAAGTTTTGGAGCTTCCGCGTTATTGTTGTTAGTCGTAGTTGAATTATTGGTATATTTTGGGGTTGAGATTCCTTGGTCCGCCCACTTAGGAGGTGAAGTGTGGGTGCCACTCATGACTCAATTTGGGTCGTGACATAGAGGTAATTTTTTTGCTTAACAACTCTAAAATAGGTAATTAATCAAGAAAATGTTAATTCATGTGAGTTACTAGAAGTACTATTTAATATCTCATGGATTATTAATTCATGGATGCTAATTTATTTTCCAGGATTATGCATTGAGATTAATGGTACTATTATAATTATGATTAACTGGTTGATCAGGGAAGCTATGATGAATTGATGAAAGGTTTACAAAGCAAAGTTGATGCTGTTTTGTTTGGCTATGACTACTGAAACTACAAGACTCTTGTTTTTATATTGAGAATGATAGTACTAATTTATTATTGTGTGAGGTTTTTCTCTCACAAAAAGTAAACCCAAAGTTTGTTAACCCAAAAGGTAAGATGCGAGTCATACTTTTTTACAAGACAAGTAGAAATCTCACACAACTAGTCTCAATTGAATAAAAAAAGATCACTAAGTAACATCTATGGGAAACATTAAAAATAAGGATCAATTACACCTGAGAATCGGAGAGTGTAGTTCCCTATGTCAATTACATTCTATTATTTACTGAATATTTGCATGACCAACCAAATATGTCAGAGACTGTAATTACACCAAAACCAATCATCAAAATGACTTTTCAAACAGGCATTAATGTTTTTTTGTATGCTTAACTTCCACAAATCACAACCACCCAGAGTGGAATGAATGACCAGATATTTTTTCCACACCTATTTTGAAACAATCATCGTATGCTAGAAGTAAGAATAATCAACGTATATTAGCAATAAAATAAAATAAGAGTAACTGGTTTACAAAGAAGAAAAAACTCCTTCTGTAAACACTTGCACTCCTTATTTTCTCTCATTCTTTTAGTAGTCATCAACTTCTCTACGTACCATTGGAAATGAAGAACGATCATTACTTTCTGCTACTCTTTTTATGCTTCAGTCTAAACAGTAATCTCTGTATCGGAAGGGACACCATTTCTGCGAATGAATCTCTTTCTTTTGGTGAGACTCTAGTCTCTTCAGGTGAGATATTTGAGCTTGGTTTTTTCAGACCAGGTAACTCTCTTATATATTATCTAGGCATATGGTACAAGAACGTTATTTTATCGCAAACAGTAATTTGGGTAGCAAATAGGGATAAACCACTTGATAATGGTTCTGCTGAGATGATAATTAGTCAAGGAAACCTGGTGCTTCTTGATAGATTTCAAGGCATAGTTTGGTCAGCACTTGCTGGAAACATCAATCCAAATATTTCAGTTACTGCACTTCTTCGTGATGATGGAAATTTGATTTTAAGTGATGTCTCTAATTCATCAACACCCTTACTACTTTGGCAAAGTTTTGATCACCCAACACACACTTTTATGCCTGGTTCTAAGATTGGATATGATAAACGTACACAAAGAAAACAGGTTTTGGTATCATGGAAGAATTCGAGTGATCCAGCACCAGGATTGTATTCTATGGAAATGGACCCAAAGAATGTTCAATTTGTTTTAAAATGGAATAGGACTACAGAGTATTGGGCAACTGGTTTATGGGATGGCCAAATGTTCAGCTTAGTGCCTGAGATGAGTTCAAACTACTTATATAATTTCAGCTATATCGACAATGAGAATGAATCATATTTTACATATTCCCTTTACAATAGTTCAATCTTATCAATATCCACCATGGATGTCTCGGGACAAATTAAGCAACTAACATGGTTGGATTATAGATTTCAATGGAATTTATTCTGGACTCAACCAAGAGAATCTTGTCAGGTTTATGCTAAATGTGGGGCATTTGGAGTTTGTAATGAAACTAATGAACCATGCAATTGTTTGAATGGTTTCATGCCAAGATCAGATACAGAATGGAATTCAAATGATTATTCTGGTGGCTGTGTAAGAGACCAAAAGGTGCAGTGTAATGCAATTACTGAAGACAACGATAGTTTATGGACAACTTCAATTGTGAGAGTACCTTCTTCTCATAATACTAATATCACAGTTGGGGAAGCCTCACAGTGTAGATCTGCATGTTTCAACGATTGTTCTTGCACTGCTTATACTTATGATGGCTCCGGTACCTGTTCCATCTGGACAGGGGATCTGTTCAATCTGCAACAACTCAGCACAACTGAATCAGAAAGGACTATATTTGTCAAACGCGGCTCACCTGAAGGTTAGAATAGCATAGTATAACACAGTTTGATTCTTTATTTCATATTAGTACAATGTTATGGATAGAATCCCTTATTAACATTAGCACTTAACAGCAATGATTCTCCTTTCAGCTCAAACTAAAGCTAAGAAATCGAAGAAGCTAAAAGCAATCCTTTCGTCAATATCAGCTTTGATGTTTCTACTCATAAGCAGCATTAGCTACATTTACTATAGAAGAAGAATGGCAAAAAAAGCAGGTATTTGATGAATGAATCTTACTTTGGAAGATATTCTCTTTTATACCATTTTGAACTTAATTTCAAAGGTCATTCTCACTCAGATAGCAGTAAAGGTACTCAAGGGGCACATAAATCTCACTGGCACAAAGCTGAAGGAGAAGCGAAAGTATTAATGAATGAAAACAGTGATGAAGTGGTTGATGTTCCATACTTTCACTTGGAGACCATTTTGGCTGCTACAGACAACTTCTCAATTGCAAATAAGCTCGGACAAGGAGGATTTGGTCCTGTTTACAAGGTTAAAACTTCATTCCTACATCTATGTGGACTGGCATGGCCGCATTGACCTATAGTAACAAGATGAATTTTTTTGCAGGGAATATTTGCGGGTGAAAAAGAAATTGCAGTAAAAAGGTTATCTAGTCAATCAGGACAAGGCATAGATGAATTTAAGAATGAAGTGACTCTAATTGCAAAGCTTCAACATCGAAATCTGGTGAGGCTATTGGGCTATTGCATCAATGCAACGGAACAAATATTACTTTATGAATATATGCCGAATAAAAGTTTAGATACATTCATATTTGGTAAGTTAGCCTTATTAAGTTCTTTATTCTCAAAGTCATACATTTCTTATAATGATCAAATTTATGTTGACATGCCAAACTTTGCATTGGTAACGATGCAAGATGGAACACTTTGTCAGTTATTGGATTGGAAGAAACGTTATGACATCATATTGGGCATTGCACGGGGTCTATCTTATCTTCACCACGATTCAAGACTAAGGATCATTCATAGAGATTTAAAAACCAGTAACATTTTATTAGATGAGGAGATGAACCCGAAAATTTCAGATTTTGGCTTGGCAAGGATTGTTGAAGGAAAAGTAACAGAAGCAAATACAAAGAAAGTAGTGGGGACCTAGTAAGTATAATATTCTTTCCTGTCATTAATTTCTTACAAAAGGAGCTTTGGATAAAATCTTATACATAATGTTTTGTTGACCTGGTGAAATCTAGTGGCTATATGTCTCCTGAATATGCACTGGATGGATTGTTTTCCATTAAATCAGATGTATTCAGTTTCGGAGTAGTCGTACTTGAGATAATCAGTGGAAGAAGGAATACAGGATTTTATCAGTCAGAAGAAGCCTTAAACTTGTTGGGCTATGTAAGTGAAGAAGCTTCCCATGACTTAATTATTATATCTTCTTCTTAGCTTTGTCTCTCTGATATAAAAATTATCACAGGCATGGAAATTGTGGACAGAAAAAGCTGAGACACAATTAATAGAGAAGTCATTACTTGAATCATGCAACAGAAGTGAAGCAATAAAGTGCATAAATGTTGCGTTCCTGTGTGTACAAGAAGATCCAAATCATCGTCCTAATATGTCAGATGTCATTGTAATGCTGGGAGGGGAAGGTACTAACCTTCCAACACCTAATAGACCAGCTTTTGTAATAAGGACGCATGCTTCTAGTACATCTTCTTCTTCCTCCGATAAGAAATACATCGTATCCAACAATCAGGTGACGATTACAGTTGAAGAAGGACGCTAGCAGGAATAGTGAAGGCATTTAATTCGTATGGAAAGGGCTAGGAGTGGCACTAGCTAGGACTTAAAGATGAGCCATATTATACTGTTTTAACCTCTACTTTGGTCCTAAAAAAGTCCAGGGATAATTGTGTGTGGGTACTTGACCAAATGTCGTCTTCTCTATAATAGTTAGGACAAAAAGTGGAAATGTTGGGAAAACTCTCTAGTGTTTGAACTCAAACATATACTATATTTTTGGTTTAGAATATAGTAGGCCTTAGCAATCATGTACAAGAATAATTCGATTATTCCTGATTCCTTCAAGCTTCAAATATATAAGCAATGTAATTTTTCTTTTTTTACTTAGCTACCATACCAAAACTTGTAATTGGAAATATATAGAATATGTTATACCAATCCTGGACTATAGGCTGCCTAAAAAGGATGAAATCAAGCTATTTGGTGATTGAAAGTACTCCTATAATTTCAACACAAGGGATGTGCACCACTTGTGTATCAAATGGACTGGGTTAAACTGAATTTGGGTGGGTTAAGTTGGGGTGAGTTAATAAATTAAGGAAATTACGTAATTATAAATGTTATTGTTGATATATAATCTCAATTATTTCAAATCTAAATCCGGATGAACCTAGTTTATAGTTTTTTGAATATGATACATAACTTATGAGTCGTTTGTTATGTATCCGGCAAAGGAGCAATATATACACGAGTTTTGAAATATTCGAGATTATTATAATTTGAAAAAAATTTGAGATAAGATGTAATTAGCGTTTAAATTGTTGGGGTTTTTGTATTTTATACTAATAAATATGAGGGTTATCGTTTTGTTCAAAATTTATTTGAGTTGAAATGGGCTAAAGTACGGGTCATAACTCAACTCGCTCAATTTGTATTACATTTTATTTACTTACTAGGAAAAATATCTAACTATACAATTTACTACTCATACATAACACTATAACATATTGCAACTTTAACCCATTTATTTTTAACCAACAAATCCATCAATTATTTTAAATTATTGTAGTTATTAAAATTTGAACTTGACACAAAGGTTACACCACATTGTATACCATCTAAATTAACTTGATGATACTAAAAAATTGGTATATACTTGATTAGATTATGGTGTTATGCATTGTAGGGTTGAAACATATAACTAAAATCAAACTTACCATCAATTATAAATCAATTTCTTTTATAGTTCTAAACCAACATATCACCAAAATATTAGTCAACCATCCATCAAATTTAAATCAACATATTATCAATATTTTAACTATATCATCCATCAAAATATATACACTAAAATATATAACAGTTAAAATCAACAAATCACCAATTATTGTACTAGATCAGCCACTAAAGTTTAATACATATCACTATTTAAAATAACATATCATCAACAATAAAAATTATTTAGATAATTTATGGATCACATGATACAAATCATATTCACTGTGATCATGCGGATCTTTTTCGAATTAACAACTGTAACTTTTTCTCCTTATCTTTGTCGATTTGAAGGTAATAATGAGAAAATTTACACTGACATCTTTCTCCTTACTTTTCGTTTTGGTGAATTCGTTGTAACATAGAAAGAAATTTCACTATTTGTGGCATGAATTACTCTTTCATATTCACGAAAAATAGAGTGAATGCATTCAACTCAAAACGTAATTTAGAACATAAGATGAGATTGTTAATATTGCGTCGAAGCCTTGACCTAGCGCTCTTTCTAGGAGTAAAATTCATGAAATCTTCATAGTAAAAAGTAATAACAAAAACATTTTTTGTTCTTGAATTAGAGGTGATTTTTTATTATTAAAATAAAAGAAGCAAGAATAGAAAAGAACCAAAAATATTAGTATCACGGATAGAGGTTTTACCTAGATACTAACAATGGAAGAGATGAGAGAGTAATAAGAGAGAGAAACATATATCATTAATAGAGAGAATATTCTTGTGACTGAGATGAATAGTGGAGAGAGAAAAAAGAGATCTTGTTATGTAACAATGGCAAAGATGAGAGAGTAATAACAGAGAGAAACATATCTTATTAGAGAGAATATCCTTGTGATTGAGATGAATAATAAAGAGAGAAAAAAGAAATCTTGTTATGAGTCCCAAAAGATAAACACATTAACACCCCCCCCCCCCCCCCGCACCCCGCAAAGAAAGTGTAGTATTTAAAATTTCTATATTTGTAATTAAAAACTTATTTTTGTAAATAAAAAAGAGTATAGTTTATATTGTAAATTAAAGTCTTAAACATAATATCCTTGTAATTTTTTCTTACTTTATTTGTTCTTTTATAATTTTTTTAGTAGCTAATAAAATTATTATTTTCTTTATTATTATTATTATTATATATAACAAATAAATAAAACATATTTTGACAAGATTTCTCCTCAGTTAATTTGGACTACATATCAATAGACTGAAATGAATTGACATAATAAATAAGTGAGTCAATAACTCGCTTAAACTTTAATGAATTAAGCAAATTAAGAGAATTGAATTTAATTTTGCCATCTCTATACACCACTATGTGGTTACAATTTGAAATCCATGATAAAACAATATTCATTCAGTAAAAAAGGCCTTATCAAGTTTGCCTATATTCCCACAAGCTCATAAAATAGTGTCGTCTCAACAAGATTGGGGTTTAAAGTCAAATTTCATAGAGAGGGCTCAATTATTTTCTTTTTATAGACACATATAAATTGAATAACTATAATGTAAACAATGAAAATATAATATCAAGTTAG
Source organism: Solanum commersonii (assembly GCA_029007595.1). NCBI lineage: Eukaryota > Viridiplantae > Streptophyta > Magnoliopsida > Solanales > Solanaceae > Solanum > Solanum commersonii. The sequence goes on along the minus strand of JAJTWQ010000093.1, from coordinate 1,341,246 downwards.
AATTACAAAATCTCCCTCAAAAATTTTAGAAGTTGATATAATGATACGGAAATAGTGTTGGCATTGAATTTTATAAGTAGATATAATCAGAGGCGGAGCCAGAATTTTCAATAAGGGGGTTCAAAATCTATAGAAACAGACACATGAAGTAGCCAAAAGGGATTCGACATCTACTATATATACATATAAAATTATTTTAACCATGTATAAATAATATAATTTTCCATCGAAGGGGGTTCGGATGAACCCCCTTCGTACAAGGTGGCTCCACCCCTGGATATAATGATATTGAAATATCATTAACTTATTGCGGTGCTTGAAATTTGAAAAAACATTAAAAAAAAAACTAAGTTTTTTTTTGTAGACAAAACAATAAATTTTACATAATGCAAAAGTATGACCATTTTGAAGACTTCATAATATTCATTAATAAGACAATCAAATGGTGAAAGGGGAATGAAAATGTAATGACCAGTTCCATCATTACTCAAAGGCACCTCATGTGAAGTTTCGAATATTTTATTTGAATTCTCACTGCCAATTTAAATTGGGATGATACGACAAATTTTGGAAATTGATTTTTGACCTGAGTTGACGTCATCCCTCCATAGCAAGAATTTCCCCACTGCGGCGACATCACAGTAGTGGCATGCCAACCGATATAGTGGATCAGGCGGTGCAGAATCTCAGAAACACGAATTCTTTTATATTTCTCTCCTCATTCAAGGATAAAATAGACAAGGGTTACTCTAAAAGCCTTCAAAGCTTGAAGAACTTGGAGAGGAGGGATTCTAAGCGCAAGGAGCATCAAAACTAAGGAATTCTGATATACATCCGTCAAGATTCACCCTTACAAAGACAGAGGGTCGTGTTCTTAGTGCTTCAGTGATGCCCAGATAGGTTAGGTTTTCTTAACTGAGTAATTAGATATATATTTACTAGTATAGTATCGTGTAGATTGTCAGAGAATTTCATGCATAAGCCTTTGGGTACGGCGTTTAGATGGTTGAATGTTTGGTTTAACTATGGTTTAGGCTATGATGGGCTTACTGGTTATGATTGACGGTAGGATATGGCTGGGTGCTGTCCTAGGAAAGGTATTCGAGAAGAAATCCCTTGGATAGATACTGATTCGTTGTTTTCCAAAGTATGCAATGTATACATGTTAACTATTGTATAATATTATTGGGTAATGCATGTGAGGAAAACTAAAGAAGCTAATATGAAATGATAAACTTTTTATTTTATCATTTACTATCATGTTTGTTTGAAAATATTAATGATAAACTTTTCTTTTAAAAAACCTAATTAAATTCATATAACTATATATATATATATATATATATATAGACAAATCATTGGTATTATATTGGAAAATGTCAAGAATAGAGTTAGCCCCAGGCAGTAAAATATTTACAGCTCGCTATAAAAACTTATATGTATTAACAACAAAACATAAGATAACAGCAAAAAATAAGATAAATAAAATCAAAATAGAAAACCCTTTTGAACAAATTGTGACAGTTATAGATAATAATGATTACAGTTACAAAGAAATAGATATAGAAGAAGATCTAGAAATAGTAAGTGATAGAATTAGTACATCAAAGAGAATAAAAAATATAGATAAAAATGAAAATACATCTCAACCTCAACCTCAAAGAAAATCAGTAGAATATCCAATAATAAAAGAAATAGAACCATTTCATTATTACATAACAGGAATAATAGAACAAAGGAAACATATTATTCTGATAAATACTGGACAGGAAGAAAATTACATACCAAGAGAACTAGTAGATGAAGAAGAAATAACTTCTAAAAAACAAGCATGCCCCGAACTACCAAAAGAATTATCATACATAGAAGATACAACACAAAAAGAAGTAATTATAGGAGGCATAATTATACTAATTAAGTTTACCATATATAACTATATATATATATATATATATATATATATATATATATATATATATATATTTAAAATTATAATATTGAACTTGTAAATGAACCTTTCTTTATCTAGTCGATCATAATAGAAGGTTGATATTGATAGTGGTTAGACTAAAGAAAAGTAAAGCCTGAATTTTGACTTTTAGATCAAAGATGAAATTTTTCCAACTCCAATCAGAGAAGTTTTTTTTTTTCATTTTCTCTATCTTGTCTTCAAACAATCACTCATTCTACCGATAATCTTTTCCTCGAAGGAGAAACCATTTTTCTAGAGATCCACTTACGGTTTTTATTTAAACGTTATTCTTATTAAAATTGATAATTTTTAATATTTTCACAAAATCAGTGACACTGTTCTTTCTATTTTATCCTTATGACTTATGAGTTATTGACCTTGAAAATATATATTTGACCAACATAGAAAAACTAAGTAAATAATTTATGTCCATTGCTCAAATTAATTAATCAAAATAACTTAATTCATTGTCCATTGATTAAGAAAACATTAAATAAGAATAATACACATAAAATCTAAAATGGTATGGTGACATATAAATAAGAACGGAAGGTTCCTTAATTCCACTTGCACCATTTCGAAATTAAAGAGGGTGACACCAAATATTGATACCATATTTCCAAGAGTTAATATCTCAAAGCTCTAGAGGTAATTAATCAAGAAAATAATTGCTAAAGGAGCTGGCCCACTCATATGCATGTCTCTAGAGGTAATTTTTTTGCTTAACAACTCTAAAATAGGTAATTAATCAAGAAAATGTTAATTCATGTGAGTTACTAGAAGTACTATTTAATATCTCATGAATTATTAATTCATGGATGCTAATTTATTTTCCAGGATTATGCATTGAGATTAATGGTACTATTATAATTATGATTACCTGGTTGATCAGGGGAAGCCATGATGAATTGATGATATCTTAAGGTTTACAAAGCAAAGTTGATGCTGTTTTGTTTGGCTATGACTACTGAAACTGCAAGACTCTTGTTTTTATATTGAGAATGATAGTACTAATTTATTATTTTGTGAGGTTTTTTCTCTCACAAAAATGTAAACCCAAAGTTTGTTAACCCAAATGGTAAAATTCGAGTCTACTTTTTTACGAGACAAGTAGAAACCTCACACAACTAGTCTCAGTTGAATAAAAAAAATCACTAAGTAACATCTATGGGAAACATTAAAAATAAAGATCAATTACACCTAAGAATCGGAGAGTGTAGTTACCTATGTCAATTACATTTTATTATTTACTGAATATTTACATGACCAACCAAATATGTCGGAGACTGTAATTACACCAAAACCAATCATCAAAATGACTTTTCAAACAGGCATTAATGTTTTTTTGTATGCTTAACTTCCACAAATCACAACCACCCAGAGTGGAATGAATGACCAGATATTTTTTCCACACATATTTTGAAACAATCAACGTATGCTAGAAGAATAATCAACGTATATTTATTAGCAATAAAGTAAAATAAGAGTAACTTGTTTACAAAGAAGAAAAATCTCCTTCTGTAAACACTTGCACTCCTTATTTTCTCTTATTCTTTTAGTAGTCATCAACTTCTCTACGTACCATGGAAATGAAGAACGATCATTACTTTCTGCTACTCTTTTTATGCTTCAGTCTAAACAGTAATCTCTGTATCGGAAGGGACACCATTTCTGCGAATGAATCTCTTTCTTTTGGTGAAACTCTAGTCTCTTCAGGTGAGATATTTGAGCTTGGTTTTTTCAGACCAGGTAACTCTCTTAAATATTATCTAGGCATATGGTACAAGAACGTTATTTTATCGCAAACCATAATTTGGGTAGCAAATAGGGATAAACCACTTGATTATGGTGCTGCTGAGATGATAATTAGTCAAGGAAACCTGGTGCTTCTTGATAGATTTCAAGGCATAGTTGTTGGAGAAAAGGGCTGGAAACAACTTAAAGGCAGAGGCTAAAAATAAGAGGATCAAATAGTTTGCTGTAACTTGACTTATCTGTGTGTTTTATCAAAGGAAGATACAGCATTATATAGACTTAAACATAAGCAAACACTAAGTTAACCACTACTCCACTAACTAAGCAACATCTACCACTAAATTAGAAAAAAAAGAGAACTGCTGCAACATGACTGCTAACAGCCCAAGAAAATAGGAAACTACTAACAAATTAAATTGACCAAGTCAGACTTTGAATCAGTCTTCAATACTCCCCCTTGATTCAAAGTTACAGACACCAATCAAAGCCCTCAAATGGATAAACTTGTCTGCTGCCAACGGCTTGGTCAGTAGATCAGCTAATTGCTCATGAGTGTTGCAATGCTTCAATACTATTTCCTCTTTTGCTACCAGATCACGAATGAAATGGAAGCGGACATCAATGTGCTTAGTTCTACTATGAAAACTTGGATTCTTTGTCATGGCAATTGATGCTTTGTTATCGCAGTATATCTCTGTAGCACTTGCTTGCATATGCTGAAGTTCTGCTAATATCCTTCTTAGCCAGATGGCTTGACAAGCTGCTGAAGTTGCTGCAATGTACTCAGCTTCTGAGGTTGATAACGTTGTTGTAGCTTGCTTCTTTGAACTCCAAGTCACCACACCTGAACCTAGAGTGAAAACATGAGCTGAAATGCTTCGTCTATCATCCAACGAACCAGCATAGTCACTATCAGTGAACCCACATAATTTGAAATTGGAAACTTGTGAGTACCAAATCCCATAGTCCATAGTTCCAGCGATATAACGTAGAACCCTTTTTGCAGCTCCAAAATGAACCTTTGAAGGTTGTTGCATGAACCTGGAAACGACACCAACAGAGAATGCAATATCGGGACGAGAGTGAGTTAGGTAAATCAAACCTCCAACCAGGCTTCTGAAACTTCTAGCATCATCCATCTCTGCTCTATCATTAAGCTGCAATTTTTCACCAACATTCATAGGTGTAGTTGCAGGCTTGCAATTAAGTAGACCAAATTTGATGAGCAGGTCCCTAGCATATTTCCTTTGTGACAGAAATATTCCATCTTCAGCTTGATGGACTTCAAGGCCAAGAAAATAATGTAATAAACCCATATCCGACATCTCAAACTCATTCTTCATTTGAGACTTGAATTCATCCACAAGAGAAATAGAAGAGCTAGTATAAATGATATCATCAACGTAAAGGCAAACAATGATGAAATCATTACCTTTACTCTTTACATACAACGTGGGTTCATTCTCACTTCTCATATATCCCTTTTTCTGAAAGTACCCATCGATCTTGCTATACCACGCTCGAGGGGCTTGCTTCAAACCATATAATGCCTTTTTTAGCTTGTAGACCTTTGTTTCACTGCCCTTCTTTATGAAACCTTCTGGTTGTTCTACATAGACCTCTTCTTGCAATTCTCCATTGAGAAATGCTGACTTGACATCAAATTGATAAACTAGCCATTGTGACTGTGCTGCCAATGCTAGAACAAGTCTCACAGTTTCAAACCGAGCAACTGGAGAAAATGTTTCTTCAAAATCAATACCATATTGCTGTGCATATCCTTTTGCCACGAGACAAGCTTTATGCTTCTGTAGGCTGCCATCTGCCGCAAACTTTTTCTTGAAGATCCACTTCAAGCCAATTACATTTTTGTTTTCCGGTAATTCCACCATCTCCCATGTGCCATTCTTTTCGATAGAAATCATCTCTTCTAGCATCGCATTCCTCCACTCTTCCTTTTCAGCTGCTTCTTCATAATGTATTGGATCTGAAACAGTAAAAGAAAACTGACAAGACGTAAACATGTCACTAGCATACTTGGAATTCGGCTTTGTAATCCTTGTTGATCTTCTTAGTGGAGCTGACTCTTCTGGAGACTTTTCAGGAGTTGTAGATGCAGAGTTTCTGCTTGATGAAGCTGAAGAGGATGAATCTGGGGAAGATGTAGAAGAACTCACTTCCGTAGCTGTAGGAGTTGACTGTTGAATTCCATCAAAGGTGATTCTTGTTGGCGTAAGAATCTGTTCTTGCATCTTACCATTGCTTCCACTCCAATTCCAGCTAGCCATTTCATCAAATACTACATCCCTTCTGATTAAAATCTTTCTGCTAAGGGGGTTATAGAGTCTATATGCTTTGGATTGTGTACAATAACCAATAAAAATACATTTTTCAGATTTTTCATCCAACTTATGACGAAATTGGGAATTTACCAAAGCATAAGCAATACAACCAAAAACTCTTAAATAACTTACAGATGGTTTTCTACCCCGCCAAGCTTCAAATGGAGTTTGATTCATAACAGCCTTTGTGGGAGAGAGATTCAATAAATGGACTGATGTTGCCACAGCTTCAGCCCAAAAATGATTCGGAAGTCCCTTTGCCTGCAACATGCTTCTCGCCATCTCCACAACAGTGCGATTTTTCCGCTCAGCGACACCATTTTGTTCTGGAGTATAAGGTGTTGCTAGTTCCCTGTGAATGCCACTTTCTTCACAAAAGAGATTAAATTCCTTGGACACGAATTCACCTCCTCTATCAGTGCGAAAGGTTTTGATGGACAAACCACTTTGTTTCTCAACCTTGGCTTTAAAATGCTTGAATTTTTGAAATGTTTCTGATTTGTTTTCCAAAAAATAGACCCAACTCATGCGACTATAATCATCAGTAAAGAGTAGAAAATAACGACTCCCACCAAAAGAAGTAGTATGCATAGGTCCACATAAATCAGCATGTATAAGTTCAAGACACTTTAAAGCCCTCCAAGCCTTTCCAACAGGAAAAGAATTTCTAGTTTGTTTTCCATAAATACACCCTTCACATAAATCAATAGAATCATTTTTTGGTAGTCCAAGAACCATACCTTTGTCAACTAGCAATTTCAAGCCGTTTATGTTGAGATGACCATACCTCAAATGCCACAACTTTGAGTCATCCTTTGCACTGGCAGCAAGGGCAAAATTTTCCATATTGGAAACATCCAGCGGAAACATATTGTTTGGTGTCATAGAGATGCGAACCTTTTTGCCTGTCTTCTTATTTGTAATGACACAAGCATCGTCATCAAACCAAAGAGAATGACCATCAATCATTAGTTGTCCAACACTCAACAAATTGTATCCTAAATCAGGTACAAATTGGACGTTATCTAGCATTTTTACTTTTTCATGACTTGTATCAATACTCACAGTGCCTTTTCCTTCAACCCGCATCTCTTTTGTGTTGCCAAGCTGTACCGTCTTCTTTTGCTTCTCATCAAGCTCCTTGAACAAGGATTTGGCGCCTGTCATATGGTTTGAACAACCACTATCTACAAACCATAAATCGCTTGGTTTATGGTCTGTATCAACGCAAGCCATAAAGAGATAATTCTCTTCCTCATTTTCTCCTGCTGCAAAATTTATTTTCTGATCTTTATACCAACAATCAGCCCTTATATGCCCATAGCGCTGACAGTGATGACACTGGATACCATTTTTCCTATTACCTTGCTCATTGGACTGCTTGTGCCCATCATTCCTTCCTCTGCCTCTTCCATAACCACGACCTCGACCACCACGGAATCCTATTCTTCCTCGGCCTCTGTTTGCTGGACCATTATTTTCTCCATACTTGGCTGCTTCCTCCTTTACTTGGAATGCCTTCTCCTCATTCTTTTCAGTAGATCGATTGAGTCTCGCCTCATGAGCTTGAAGCGATCCCATTAGTTCATCAAAGGAAAATACTGAAAGATCTTTTGACTCTTCTATAGCAGCAACTACATGATCAAATTTAGGAGTCAAGCTTCGCAGTATCTTTTCCACAATAGTCTGGTCAGTAACTTTTTCACCATAGGACCGCATTTTGCTGACAATTGCCACTACTCTGGACAAAAAATCAACAATAGATTCTCCACTTTTCATCATCAAGGTTTCAAAGTCACGCCGAAGTGACTGCAATCTCACCACAATGGCCTTTGAATCACCTTGAAACTCCTTCTGCAGAATGGACCAAGCTTGCTTTGACGTGGTTGCTGCCGCGATCCATGAAAAGACACTATCATGGACAGCTTGCTGGATAAACACCAACGCCTTAGCATCTTTTTGCTTATTGTTTCGCAGCCTATCTCCTTCGTCAGGATCTTCAAATCCACTTTCTACCAAGTCCCAAAGATTTTGGGATTTGAGTATAGTTTTCATGCGAATACTCCAAAATTCGTAGCTTTCTCCTGTGAAAACTGGAATCAGTGGTTGTACCACAGTTGATGAATTGCTACTACTTGCCATAGCTCTGATGCCAGAAATGTTGGAGAAAAGGGCTGGAAACAACTTAAAGGCAGAGGCTAAAAATAAGAGGATCAAATAGTTTGCTGTAACTTGACTTATCTGTGTATTTCATCAAAGGAAGATACAGCATTATATAGACTTAAACATAAGCAAACACTAAGTTAACCACTACTCCACTAACTAAGCAATATCTACCACTAAATTAGAAAAAGAGAACTGCTGCAACATGACTGCTAACAGCCCAAGTAAATAGGAAACTACTAACAAATTAAATTGACCAAGTCAGACTTTGAATCAGTCTTCAATAATAGTTTGGTCAGCACTTGCTGGAAACATCAATCCAAATATTTCAGTTACTGCACTTCTTCGTGATGATGGAAATTTGATTTTGAGTGATGTCTCTAATTCATCAACACCCTTACTACGTTGGCAAAGTTTTGATCACCCAACACACTTTTATGCCTGGTGCTAAGATTGGATATGATAAACGTACACAAAGAAAACAGGTTTTGGTATCATGGAAGAATTCGAGTGATCCAGCACCAGGATTGTATTCTATGGAAATGGACCCAAAGAATGCTCAATTTGTTTTAAAATGGAATAGGACTACAGAGTATTGGGCAACTGATTAATGGGATGGCCACAGATTCAGCTTAGTGCCTGAGATGAGGTTAAACTACATATATAATTACAGCTATATCGACAATGAGAATGAGTCATATTTTACATATTCCCTTTACAATAGTTCAATCATAATGAGTCTCGGGACAAATTATGCAACAAACATGGTTGCCTGATGTTGGTAGCTTTGATGGGAATCTATTCTGGACTCAACCAAGAGAACTTTGTGAGGTTTATGCTAAATGTGGGCCATTTGGAGTTTGTGATAAAGCTAATGCAACCTGCAATTGTTTGAGTGGTTTCAAGGAAAGATCAGATACAGAATGGAATTATAATTTTAACTCTGGTGGCTGTGTAAGAGACCAAAAGGTGCAGTGTAATGCAATTACTGAAGATAAATATAGTTTATGAATAACTTCAATTGTGAGAGTACCTGCTTCTCATAATACTAATATCACAGTTGGGAATGCCTCACAGTGTAGATCTGCATGTTTCAACGATTGCTCTTGCGATGCTTATACTTATGATGGTTCCAGTACCTGTCTTATCTGGACAGGGGATCTGTTCAATCTGCAACAACTCAGCACAACTGAATCAGAAAGGACTATATTTGTCAAACGTGGCTCACCTGAAAGTCAGAATAGCATATAACAGAGTTTGATTCTTTATTTCATATTAGTACTATATTATGACTTATGGATAGAATTCCTTATTAATGTTAGCACTTAACAACAATGATTCTCCTTTCAGCTCAAACTAAAGCTAAGAAATCAATGAAGCTAAAAGCAATCCTTTCATCAATATCAGCTTTGATGTTTCTATTCATAGGCAGCATTAGCTACATTTACTATAGAAGAAGAATGGCAAAAAAAGCAGGTATTTGATGAAGGAATCTTACTCTGGAAGATATTTTCTTTTATACCATTTTGAATTTAATTTCAAAGGTCATTCTCAATCAGATAGAAGTAAAGGTACTCAAGGGGCACATAAATCTCACTGGCACAAAGCTGAAGGAGAAGCAAAAGTATTAATGAATGAAAACAGTGATGAAGCTATTGATGTTCCTTACTTTCACTTGGAGACCATTTTGGCTGCTACAGACAACTTCTCAAATGCAAATAAGCTTGGACAAGGTGGATTTGGTCCTGTTTACAAGGTTAAAACTTCATTCCTACATCTATGCGAACTGGCATTGCCGCATTGACCTATAGTACTGAGATAAATTATTTTTTGCAGGGTATCTTTCCGGGTGAAAAAGAAATTGCAGTAAAAACGTTATCCAGATGTTGGCTTGGAAAGGATTGTTGAACGAAAAGTAACAGAAGCAAATATAAAGAAAGTAGTTGGGACCTAGTACGTATAATATTCCTTCCTGTCAATAATTTCTTACAAAAGGATCTTTGGATAAAATCTTGTACTCAAATATTTTGTTCACCTGGTGAAATCTAGCAGCTATATGACTCCAGAATATGCACTGGATGGATTGTTTTCCATCAAATCAGATGTATTCAGTTTTGGAGTAGTCGTACTTGAGATAATCAGTGGAAGAAGGAACACAGGATTTTATCTGTCAGAAGAAGCCTTAAACTTGTTGGGCTATGTAAGTGAAGAAACTTCCCATGACCTAATTATTATATCTTCTTCTTAGCTTTGTTTCTCTGATAGAAAAATTATCACAGGCATGGAAATTGTGGACAGAAAAAACTGAGATACAATTAATAGAGAAGTCATTACTTGAATCATGCAACAGAAGTGAAGCAATAAAGTGCATACATGTTGCGCTTCTATGTGTACAAGAAAATCCAAATCATCGTCCTAATATGTCAGATGTTATTGTAATGCTGAGAGGGGAAGCTATTAACCTTCCAACACCTAATAGACCAGCTTTTGTAACAAGGACGCACACTTCTATCACATCATCTTCTTCCCCTGATAAGAACTACATCGTATCAAACAATCAGATGACTATTACAGTTGAAGAAGGAAGTTAGCAGGAATAGTGAAGCCATTTAATACACATGGAAAGGGCTAGGGGTGAGATTAGGACATAAAGACGAGCCATATTGTACTGTTTCATCCCTAGCTGACCTCTACTTTGGTCCTAAAAGAGTCTAGTGATAATTCCGCGTTGGTACTTGATTCAATGTCCTCAGACAAAAGCTGGAATTGTTGAATGTTTGTACTCAAAACAAGAATATTTTTTCTTTAGAATGTAGTATGCATTAGTAATCCATGTACTCGAGTAAGTCGATTATTCCTGATGCCTTCAAATGTATAATATTTCAAACTTTTTCTTTCTTTACTCAATATGTTATTGGCCCAACCACCTCCCTCAAAAGAGAATAAATTGTCCAAAATATGCAGGAGAAGAGCATTGAGGAAAGAAACAAAGAAAGGAGTTGCAATTAAAGGACAAAACTCCAAAACAAATGTCTGAAGTATTAACAAAGAAAGGAGTTGCAATTAAAGGACAAAACTCCAAAACAAATGTCTGAAGTATTAATCAACAGAAAGTTCGAAAAAGAAAAGGATAGAGGTGGTTGAGTCACTATTGCATATGCTTTTTAACAAACTGTGTTTATTTAAAGCCACACTGCTGAAACTTGTATCACTAACTTTTTCTGCAGTCATGTTTGCCCAGTATTTGTAACAGATATAAATTAAGTTTCTTCCCATTATATGCAATGAAATTTAACCTCTTTCGTTCAAGTGACGAAGGGTCTTGTAGAGAAAAACATAACATAGTAATAAAAGTAACAAGGTAACGTAAAACAACCAAGGATGAGTCACCTTTAATGCTAAAACAAGTTCTTCTTGTTACATTAACTCTTCAAAAGTAATGAAATCCAGTAGCTAGAAGATATTGATGGGTATGTACACTCTTTATGCCTCTACTCAAACAGTCTACCGACATCGAACAGTTTCAAACCAGTGTCTCAGAATCATTTCCAGTCTTCATTTCGATAGGAACTAAATTTTCTTCCAATTACTTTTAATTAAAGACCTAAGAAATCACATAACAATAACTACTACACCGTGTCAATTTCAAGCAAGTAGTGATTTGAATAGATTCTACAACAACAAGAGTTTGGAGCACTTACAGTTGAAGAAACTCAGAGCAGACCGATAAGTTTGAAGATCAGTTCATTTTCAAATCTGCTAGCTGTAGCCTGTAGGTTATATCCCAGTCTACCAATACATACAAAATTGATCAATCTACAAATAACGCCTTGAATTCGGATTGAAGACCCTCCACAAACAAATGGAGATCCTACCATACCAAAACTTGCAATTGGATGAAACCAAGCTATTTGGTGATGGAAAGTAGCTCATTTCAATGGCAAATTTTAGAGTTTTCAGCAGTACTTGAAGTATGATTTAAACCTAAAATACATCTTTGTATGGTATAAATGAACAAAAAATATTTTGTACCGTCCAAAAAGTTGTTTCTTTTCAAGCAAATTTACCACTACACGGCATAAAAAAATATCGATAGGGACAAGTACAAGCAAAGGGGACTAGGTCTTACCTTACTAATTCTAATGAAGTACCTAACTTCTGCTATCTAACAAGAGTGAAGAAAATAAGAGCTAGAGAAAACTAAGTATTTTTTTATCATCACAGAGTTTGTAATACACTTCATGATGATATTACAAATGATGATGCTTAAAAATGTAAAAATATGTCAATTAAGAAGAAAGTTGAGTTACCAACCTCAAACTTTCTATTACAAAAACATGAATTAAAAAAGATTGAGTGCCCACCAAAAGTAACTTGAAGTATTTTTCTCTTGTTTCTTCTTCAAATCTATCCAACAACACTTGATGATTCACACCTTCTTATCGATTTATTGGATCTAGTTGAACTTATTGATAGTATCAAATGGTTTTGCTTTGCTTGTCGCATCGATAGGTGTCTTGGAACAAACTCCTCAGTCATTTTACCATCCCAACTATGTTGCCTTCCATGTGTCTTCTTTTTGCTTTTATTGTTTCCACTTCCTTGTTGCCTAAGTGATATATCCCCTTCCCTAGCCACTCTATCAAAACATATATCCAGCATATTGTCTTCCTCATCTTCATCAAGAGAATCCTCACCCAAATCCACTCCATCTTCATCAAAAGAATCCTCACCCAAATCAATTGTATTTGACACTAAGGCCCTTGACTCATTCTTCTTTACAAGCACACATTTAGGCACAAATACAGGAGCTTCTGAACTTAATTTGCTATTCAAAGAAGGTGGTGAGACTTGTTTTTGCACTGCTTATACTTATGATGGTTCCGGTACCTGTTCCATCTGGACAGGGGATCTGTTCAATCTGCAACAACTCAGCACAACTGAATCAGAAAGGACTATATTTGTCAAACGCGGCTCACCTGAAGGTTAGAATAGCATAGTATAACACAGTTTGATTCTTTATTTCATATTAGTACAATGTTATGGATAGAATCCCTTATTTACATTAGCATTTAACAACAATGATTCTCCTTTCAGCTCAAACTAAAGCTAAGAAATCGAAGAAGCTAAAAGCAATCCTTTCGTCAATATCAGCTTTGATGTTTCTACTCATAAGCAGCATTAGCTACATTTACTATAGAAGAAGAATGGCAAAAAAAGCAGGTATTTGATGAATGAATCTTACTTTGGAAGATATTTTCTTTTTTACCATTTTGAACTTAATTTCAAAGGTCATTCTCAATCAGATAGCAGTAAAGGTACTCAAGGGGCACATAAATCTCACTGGCACAAAGCTGAAGGAGAAGCGAAAGTATTAATGAATGAAAACAGTGATGAAGTGGTTGATGTTCCATACTTTCACTTGGAGACCATTTTGGCTGCTACAGACAACTTCTCAATTGCAAATAAGCTCGGACAAGGAGGATTTGGTCCTGTTTACAAGGTTAAAACTTCATTCCTACATCTATGTGGACTGGCATGGCCGCATTGACCTATAGTAACAAGATGAATTTTTTTGCAGGGAATCTTTGCGGGTGAAAAAGAAATTGCAGTAAAAAGGTTATCTAGTCAATCAGGACAAGGCATAGATGAATTTAAGAATGAAGTGACTCTAATTGCAAAGCTTCAACATCGAAATCTGGTGAGGCTATTGGGCTATTGCATCAATGCAACGGAACAAATATGACTTTATGAATATATGCCGAATAAAAGTTTAGATACATTCATATTTGGTAAGTTAGCCTCATTAAGTTCTGTATTCTCAAAGTCATACATTTCTTATAATGATCAAATTTATGTTGACATGCCAAACTTTGCCATGGTAACAATGCAAGATGGAACACTTTGTCAGTTATTGGATTGGAAGAAACGTTATGACATCATATTGGGCATTGCACGGGGTCTATCTTATCTTCACCATGATTCACGACTAAGGATCATTCATAGAGATTTAAAAACCAGTAACATTTTATTAGATGAGGAGATGAACCCGAAAATTTCAGATTTTGGCTTGGCAAGGATTGTTGAAGGAAAAGTAACAGAAGCAAATACAAAGAAAGTAATGGGGACCTAGTAAGTATAATATTCCTTCCTGTCATTAGTTTCTTACAAAAGGAGCTTCAAATAAAATCTTAATACTCAAATGTTTTGTTCACCTGGTGAAATCTAGCGGCTATATGTCTCCAGAATATGCACTAGATGGATTGTTTTCCACCAAATCAGATGTATTCAGTTTTGGAGTAGTCGTACTTGAGATAATCAGTGGAAGAAGGAATACAGGATTTTATCAGTCAGAAGAAGCCTTAAACTTGTTGGGCTATGTAAGTGAAGAAACTTCCCATGACATAATTATTATATGTTCTTAGTTTTGTTTCTCTGATAGAAAAACTATCACAGGCATGGAAACTGTGGACAGAAAAAACTGAGATACAATTAATAGAGAAGTCACTACTTGAATCATGCAACAAAAGTGAAGCATTAAAGTGCATAAATATTGCACTCCTGTGTGTACAAGAAGGTCCAAATCATCGTCCTAATATGTCAGATGTCATTGTAATGCTGGGAGGCGACGGTACTAACCTTCCTACACCTAATAGACCAGCTTTTTTAATAAGGGCGCATGCTTCTAGTACATCTTCTTCTTCCTCTGATAAGAAATACATCGTATCCAACAATCAGGTGACAATTACAGTTGAAGAAGGACGCTAGCAGGAATAGTGAAGGCATTTAATTCGTATGGAAAGGGCTGGGGGTGGCACTAGCTAGGACTTAAAGATGAGCCATATTATACTGTTTAACCTCTACTTTGGTCCTAAAAGAGTCCAGGGATACTTGTGTGTGGGTACTTGACCAAATGTCCTCTTCTATATAATAGTTAGGACAAAAGATGGAAATGTTGGGAAAACTTTCAAGTGTTTGTACTCAAAACATATACAATTTTGCTTTAGAATGTAGTAGGTCTTAGCAATCAAGTACTTCAATTGTTCCTGATGACTTCAAATGTATAAGCAATGTAATTTTTCTCTCTTATTCAATATGTTATTTGCCCAACCACCTCCCCCAAAAGAGAGAAAGTTTGTCCAAAGAATTCATGAAAAAAGCATTGAGGAAAGAAACAAAGAAAGAAGAAAACTGCAAAACAAATGTCTGAAGTATCGATCAACAGAATGTGCACAAAAAAGGTAGACACGGTTGATTCACTAGTGCATATCTGTTTAACAAACTATGCTTATTTAAAGCCACCTTGTTGAAACTTTTATCACTAATTTAAGTCTCTTAGACTATACTCAAACATTTAATAAGATCTAAGATATGAACATAAACGAGAGCACACAGCTCTTAGACTGTACTCAAACATTTAATTACGTCTCTTGATTATCGTTAAAACATATACAGTACTTATTTTTTACTTAGCTTGTGAATGCAATAACATAATGTTCACTAGGCTTTTACTCAAGCATTCAACCAGTTGCTCGGAGAATCATAACCGGTCAGTCCAGCCCTCATTTCAATAGACTCAACACAACAATAACTACTACACCGCGTCAATCCCAAGCAAGTAGTGATTTGAATAGATTCTACAACAACAAGAGTTTGGAGCACTTACAGTTGAAGAAGCTTAGAGCAGACCGATAAGTTAGAAGATCAGTTCATTTTCAAATCTGCTAGCTGTAGCCTGTAGGGTATATCCCACTCTACCAATACATACAAAATTGATCAATCTACAAATAACGCCTTGAATTCGGATTGAAAACCCTCCACAAACAAATGGAGATCCTACCATACCAAAATTGCAATTGGATGAAACCAAGTTATTTGGTGATGGAAAGTAGCTCATTTCAATGGCAAATTTTAGAGTTTTCAGCAGTACTTGAAGTATGATTTAAACCTAAAATACATCTTTTTGTATGGTATAAATGAACAAAAAATATTTCGTACCGTCCAAAAAGTTGTTTCTTTTCAAGCAAATTTACCACTACACGGCATAAAAACATATTTATAGGGACAAGTACAAGTAAAGGGGACTAGGTCTTACCTTACTAATTCTAATGAAGTACCTAACTTCTGTTATCTAAAAAGAGTGAAGAAAATAAAAGTTAGAGAAAACTAAGTATATTTTTTATCATCACAGAATTTATAATACACTTCATGATGATATTACAAATGATGATGCTTAAAAATGTAAAAATATGTCAATTAAGAAGAAAGTTGAGTTACTAACCTCAAACTTTCTATTACAAAAATATGAATTAAAAAAGATTGAGTGTCCATCAAAAGTAACTTGAAGTATTTTTCTCTTTGTTTCTTCTTCAAATCTATCCAACAACACTTGATGATTCACACCTTCTTATGGATTTATTGGATCTAGTTGAACTTATTGATACTATCAAATGGTTTTGCTTTGCCTGTCGCATCGATAGGTGTCTTGGAACAAACTCCTCAGTCATTTTACCGTCTCAACTATGTTGCCTTCCATGTGTCTTCTTTTTGTTTTTATTGTTTCCACTTCTTTGTTGCCTAAGTGATTTATCCCCTTCCCTAGCCACTCTATCAAAACATATATCCAACATATTGTCTTCCTCATCTTCATCAAGAGAATCCTCACCCAAATCCACTCCATCTTCATCAAAAGAATCCTCACCCAAATCAATTGTTTTTGACACTAAAGCTCTTGACTCATTCTTCTTTACAAGCACACATTTAGGCACAAAATACAGGAGCTTCTGAACTTAATTTGCTATTCAAAGCAGGTGGTGAGACTTGTTTTTCTTGGATCAAATCGTTGTCATTCTATGTTAACCTTATTTGCTTTCCAATAGTCTTCAATAAAGCATCAAAGTTATTCGAACATAATTGGTCTCTTGAGGCATTACTAGTATCTTGCCTCTTCTCACTGTCATGAAAATTCTCAGTCGAACCATTTTCACTACAAGCAGAATTATTTTGACAAGCCGGAGAAAGGATCCGACTACTAGTTGATTTTTTGTGTGCAACTAGTGTCCAGTTTTAGTTGGATTCTCGTTTTCAACTTGCAAAAGATGTTCCCCAGAATTTTCAGCATCTTCAACATCAAATGGATCCATTAGTTTTTGTCCTGAATCCACTAACTTTTGCCCTGAACCAACTCGTGGCGCATCAATCTCAACTCTTGATGTCCCCCCTGCGTTTTTAGTTGCATTAGACATCAAATTTAGCCCAACTTCTTTTGATTGCACCGCATCAATAGCAGCCTGTTGGTTATTGCAATCACCTTTGTTTTCGATAGTTGTTTGAACACCAATATTACTTGTATCAACATCCACTGAGTCTACTTGATTTTGCTCGGAAGTGGAAGCAACCAATTGTCGATCTAAAGAAGTAGCTTTAGAATAGCCTTGAGTGGGACTCCTTAGCAATAGTTTAACTATTTATTAAAAATAGCAATATTTTAGTTTGTTAAATGATTAGTTATGTATTTATTTTATTTTGATTAATTTAAAAGAATACAAATACTTAATAACAGTAAAGAGAAAATCATGAAATCGAAAATTTTAAAAAAGTAGAAAATGATTTTAAAACTATTTCAGTTACTTTTTGAAAAGCTGGGATGTTGCCATTTTTTATGTTAAGCGTTTTTTTTTTGTCTCTTCCCTTCTTCATAATTCCAAAAAAATAATTTTGTTGTAATAGTTTTGTCTTCCGAATTAAACAATTGATAATATTCATAGTTTCTTTGAATCAAATTTGGCATATTCTTTAAGCGGATGTCACAAAAATAATTATGTCAGTTCCATTGGATTCAACAAATTTCTTCAGTTCCATTGGATTGAATAAATTTCGAAATCAGGTTATTCTTTGCGGTACTTGTGGGTTTAAGGGGCACAATAGGCGTTCGTGTAGGAATGGACCACGTATTGTTTAGTTAATGATGCTTCAATCTTATTAGAGTGGAATGTTTCCCAATTTCTAATGCCCTCTGTTTTATATATTAGAGTGGAATGTTTTCCAATTTCTAATTTCCTAGAATTCTTTGAATATGTTTTCACTCGAAATGTATTCATTTCCATGTTTTATATATATATATATATATATATATACGTAATTACTTTAAATTGTAATTGAAAAAATTGTATCAGTCATAAAAAAAATACAAATTAGTAGTAAAACTAATAAAATAATACTGAAAATACGTTTTTTGGTGAAATACATTTTTTGTGAATACATAACAAATATATTGAGTTGTATTCAAACTAAATTGTATTTATATTTCAATATCAAGTGTTGTTTTATTATTATTTTTTGCTTTAAAGTTGTACTTACCATTTCTCTTGATAAGTTATATTACAAAAATTAATGATGTATTTCAATATCAGTTAGTATCTCAAAACATCAGGATGTATTTGAATATCATTTTGTTTTCCCTTCTTATATTGTATTCGTCGCAATTTTATATATTGTGTATTCATCAAACTTATCTTGCTAATACTACTATGATTAAAACTGACAGAGAGTATACACATGAATACCAAAAAAATGTATTCTTACTAATAAATACAAAACATTAAAATTATGAATAAAAAAATTCAAGAATTTTTATAGTAATAAAAACTCAACTTTATAACTTTAGAAAGCAACCATAAATCATCTGGCCAACTGTCTTTTACCTTACTACAACACGGTTGCCACATTGACTATAAAACTTGTACAATATGCACATGAATATAAGACCAAAACTTCAATACATTAAATTTATCAAGAAAAAAAAAAGTTAAAGAGTTTTTACATTAATAAAATCAGAACTTGATAACTTTAGAAGGGTTCGATAGCAATACAAAAACTAATGTATATTAACAAAGAATATTGAAAACACACCAAAAATATAACAATGACTAATCTATTTGAATTGTATCATTATCCTCAAATGCTATATTAATCTTGCTATGTCGTGGAGGTGCTTCATTGTCACTTATAGCTCCGGCATCATTTTTTTGTTGGCCATAATTCCATATGAATTTCCAGATTCTACAAAATCTGAAAAATTAAAAGAAAATCACAAAAAAAAATTGAAAATCACAAATATTTGATGAATAACTAAACAAAATCACATAAAAATTGAAAAATTCGACTGAAAATTCGTAATATATAAAATCGGTGATTTAAACATCAAATTAGAATAAATCAAAATGGATAATGAAAATTACTTTGCTAATCGAGAAATCTGCTTGAATTACTAAATAGATTTCATTTAACAATAAAGAAGATTTCTTGATGAACAACAATTTAGCACCTTTAAAAAAGATAAACGTGAAAGGTGGGAAAGAAACGTGAACAGTGGGGAAGAAATGTGAATGGTGATGAAAAAAGGTTAATGTGTATTAGTTAAATTATTTTTTCTTTAAACCGTTATTGGTATACAATTTGGTCCAATAAAGAACTCTTTCCCTAAACAAATTAATTTTATTTACTAAAATCTGAATACATATTATTTTATAAAAATATTGTCATCCTGTCATTTTAAATAAAAAATTTAAAGTGTTGTTGTTATGACTAATTATGCTAGTTATTATGACTTAATTGCTACTTTTCCCAAAAATTAAAGCACCAATTCATTACTTTGATGGTCTTATAATTGAACGGACCATGCACAGAAGCCATTATTTTTTGTTATAAATATCACAATATTCAATTACTAATAACCAGATCTTATGAATTAAGCTAAGACATGTATTCTTGACCTCATACAAATTTAGCTGCACCATTTTTTTGGTAAACAATATCATAAAACATTACATTGATAAATCACAAATCTTTATTTTCCATTAATAATTAAATATTTACGATTACAAATTTTCAAATACACACAATTTTATTTCGATTAAGAAAATTATAAAAGTTCCATGCCATGGCATACAATATTAAAAGCGACAGAAACGAAGACCCCACCCATCCCTCAAACATCAGTGACCACAAGGTGATTTATCACACTCACAGTCAGATCCATAAGGAGGTGGGTCGATACATACCCCAATTTTCTTTGGACCAACAACATGTTGTTGATCTGCAAAAAAAATAAAAAAATAAAAACATGTTCTAATGTTCGATATATAATTTTTTGAAAAAACTGAACTAATTATAATAATAGTATTTCTAGATTCACGTGAATATAGTAGTTTTTGTCTAGGTTTTACATATATTTTAATATTTTACTAGGTATTATAATTATTTGATTATGAACCTAGTTATGAAGTTGTTATAAAAGTGGTATTATATATAAATATGTTACTATTTAATTTGGTTTCATTTTACATATGCCTTCCAACAATGATTTTGTACAAATACACACTTGTATAAAATTGAATAAATAGACAGATACGTCCTACATGATTAGATACGAGATTGAAAGGATAAAGAAGAACTTCATGAATTTGTAGGCTTAAACTTGCGATGAGATTTTCTAAAAACAATTTTGTTTAAAAAAACAATTTTTAAGTGGACTATTAAGTAATACTTCATCAGTTTCAATTAGTTTGCCTGATTTTCCTTTTTAATCTGTTTTAAAAAAAGTGTCTCTTTTCTTTTCTACAATATTTGGTGTGATGGATAAAGAAAAATAATCTTGAGATAAGTTTTTAGTACTCCTAGCTCAATTCTTTGTTTGGTTACAAAGTATGAGATAACTTATCTCAGGAGTAATAATTATGACTGAGATAAGTTATCCCTACTTGTGGGTGAAATACTAAATTCGAAATAACTTATCCCGGGATAAAAATGTAAAATAACAAAAGTACCCCCTTAAACCCTTTTTTATAACCAAGCAACTTATTCTTAGAGAGTATTTTTGTAAACAAACAATTTATTCTTATAAATTATGCCATGCATATTTGACAAACCAAACAATCAATAAAAAATAATCTCAACATCACTTATCTCATCATAATTTATCCCAATATAACTTATCTCATTATAATTAATCTCAACATAACTTGTCTTCAAATCAAACGACCCCATGTCTAACTTTTTATGTTACATCTTTAAGATCATAATATTAAATGATACTCCATTTTAATAAATTTCACATATCTATATAGTGTAAAAATCACAATTTTTTTTTACTTTTTAAACTATGTATCAAGTTATTATTAAACAAACTAATTGAACCAGAAGATACCTAGTAATACATATGATATGAGATATAGGAAGTACATACAATCACTTACAAGATACACACATGAGAAAGAAGAAATAAAAAGAATTACTTGCAGCATGCAAAAAGTAAATAAGCAACAATACAAGCCAACTTTGTTGAAAAAATCTCGCTTTCCATTTTGCTATATTATGTTGCTAGATATTGTAGTTGTGTCTATCTCATTGAGAACTTGGGAAATTTATAGGGATAATAAATCTGGTTTTGTGCAAGTTGCTTTATTTTATCTATCTATGTCTACCATTTTACTTTATCTTTTAACAATTATATTTTTGTATATCCTTTGCTATGATATACATCATAGGATCGAAGGTATAAATATATATAAAAAAAAAATCATAATGCATATAGGGGTGCAACTATCTGATTTTAAAATACAAAAAGTGTATCCAACATTGAGTTATATTACAGGAGTACTTGATGGAACTAACCCTATTATTATATGATATGAAAAGTGATTTTTTCTATAAAAAAAAAAATAATAGGTCATTATTGCTTTGTAAGACTATACATATAACTTGTACCCGCGCACTGATTAATGTTCTTCACATTTTTCAGTGGGGTAACATTGTATTATCACCACTCATGTTGCTGGCCTATCAACTTGCTCTTGCTAATGAAATTATCGAAACGAATTGAAGACAAAATTGATTGGACTCAATTAAAAATGCTTTTAAAATGAATTCAATCTTAATGGGTTGAAATTAATCAAATTTCAAATTATCTCTCGTGGCCAACCCATAAAATTATGGGTAAATCACTTGTATTTAAGCTCATTTTGATAGACCCACACCCGAGGCATTCGTCCAGTTATTCATATTAATTTAATTAAGAAAAAAAAAAAAGTAGAACAAGTTAACTGTAAGATTAAAACTAGAACTGTATTAGTCGAGCTATGTATATCATTAACAGAAGGTTGATATGGACAGTTGAAAAAACTCACTCGTTCTCTATATTTTCTTTTAACAATCACTCATTCTATCAACAAATTGTGCAGCCTCAGAAATGAAGAACAGATATTCTATTCTGATATTTGTTGTGCAACTTTTATGTTTTAGCCTCAACACCAATCTTTCCCTCGGAGGAAACACCATTTCTGTGAATGGATCTGTTTCTTCAGGCAAAACAATTATCTCTTCAGGTGGGAACTTTGAGCCTGGTTTCTTCACACCAGGCGACTCTCCCTACTACTACATAGGCATATGGTACAAGAAATTAAACCTGCAAACAGTAGTTTGGGTAGCAAATAGGGATAAACCACTTGATGATGCTGCTGATGCTAACTTGATAATTAGTCAAGGTAACCTGGTGCTTCTTGATGGACTTGGAAACTCAATTTGGTTTGCACTTGCTGGAAACATCAATCAAAATATTTCAGTTACTGCAGTTCTTCATGATGATGGAAATTTGATTTTTAGTGATATGTCAAAGGCATCAATGCCCTTACTACTTTGGAAAAGTTTTGACTACCCAACACACACATTTTTACCTGGTGCTAAGCTTGGATATGACAAACGTACTCAAAGAAAACAGGTTCTGGTTTCATGGAAGAATTTAAGTGATCCAGCACCAGGATTGTATTCTCTGGAAATAGACCCAAAGAATGCTCAACTTGTTATAAAATGGAATAGGACCACACAGTATTGGGCAACTGGTTCATATATTGGCCGAACGTTCAGCTCAGTGCCTGAGATGAGCAAAAACTACATGTATAATTTCAGCTTTATCGACAATGAGAATGAGTCATATTTTACATATTCCCTTTACAATAGTACAATCCCATCAAGAATGATCATGGATGTCTGGGGACAAATTCAGCAACTAACATGGTTGGATATTATTACTGATTGGAATCTATTCTGGTTTCAACCAAGAGAACTTTGTCAGATTTATGCTATATGTGGGGCATTTGGAGTTTGTGTTGAAGCTAATGCAACCTGCAATTGTTTAAGTGGTTTCAAGCCAAGATCAGATAGACAATGGCATTCTAATGATTATTCTGGTGGCTGTGTAAGAGACCAAAAGGTGCAGTGTAATGCAATTACTGAAGACACAGATAATTCATGGATAACTTCAATTATGAGAGTACCTGCTTCCCAAGATACTAATATCACAGCTGGGACAGCCTCACAGTGTAGATCTGCATGTTTCTATGCTTGCTCTTGCACTGCTTATACTTATGATGGTTCTGGTAACTGTTCCATCTGGGCAGGGGATCTGTACAATCTGCAACAACTCAGCAAAAATGAAATAGAAAGGACTATATTTGTCAAACGTGGCTCACCTGAAGGTTAGAATAGCATATTATAACATAGCTTGATTCTTTATTTCATATTGGTACTTACTATGTTATGGATAGAATTCCTTATTAACATTAGCACTTAACAACAATAATTCTCCTTTTCCTTTTTCCTGTGTTGAGGAGTTGGTTGAGCTAAGCTAGAAAGAATTCTTAAAAAGTATAAATGATAGGTTCTAAGGTCAAATGAATACTTGCATCAAAGTCCTTCAAGATAGATGTTAATTTATCTGACATGGTTTTGGTTTTCTACTTTCAGATCAAACTAAAGCTAGGAAATCGATGAAACTAAAAGCAATATTTTCATCCATAACAGCTTTGATATTTCTACTCATAGGCAGCTTTAGCTACATTTACTATAGAAGAAGAACGGCAAAAAAAGCAGGTATTTGATGAATGAATATTTTCTTTTCTACCATTTTGGACTTAATTTCAAAGGTCATTCACAATCAGATAGAAGTAAAGGTACTCAAGGGGCACATATATCTCACTGGCACAAAGCTGAAGGAGAAGCAAAAGTATTGATGAATGAAAACAGTGATGAAGCTATTGATGTTCCATACTTTCACTTGGAGACTATTTTGGAAGCTACAGACAACTTCTCAAATGCGAATAAGCTCGGACAAGGAGGATTCGGTCCTGTTTACAAGGTTAA
The DNA here is from genome assembly GCA_029007595.1 of Solanum commersonii. Classification (NCBI taxonomy): domain Eukaryota; kingdom Viridiplantae; phylum Streptophyta; class Magnoliopsida; order Solanales; family Solanaceae; genus Solanum; species Solanum commersonii. The sequence goes on along the minus strand of JAJTWQ010000093.1, from coordinate 1,316,817 downwards.
AACTTCATTCCTACATCTATGTGGACTGGCATGGCCATATTGACCTATAGTAATGAGATGAATTTTTTTTGCAGGGTATCTTTCCGGGCGAAAAAGAAATTGCAGTAAAAACGTTATCTAGTCAATCAGGACAAGGCATTTGATGAATTTAAGAATGAAGTGACTCTAATTGCAAAGCTTCAACATCGAAATCTGGTGAGGCTATTGGGCTATTGCATCAATGCAACGGAACAAATATTACTTTATGAATATATGCCGAATAAAAGTTTAGATACATTCATATTTGGTGAGTTAGCCTTGTTAAGTTCTTTATTCTCAAAGTCATACATTTCTTATAATGATCTAATTTTATTGACGTCAGTGTTGTAAAAAGCGCAAAAAAGCGCGCTTAAAGCGAGAAGCGAGGCGAGGCGAGGCCCCTGCGCTTTTATTTTGTGAAGCGAGGCGACATTGAAAAGGCGCTCGCTTCTACTGTAGAAGCGAGAAGCGCAAGAAAAGCAAAAGCGTAAAAAAAGCGCGCTTAATTTGAAAAAGCGCTAATTAGGGTTTCTTTTTTTTCTTTTTTTCTTTTTTTGATAAAGGTAATGTTATCTAATTAGGGTTTCTTTTTTTAAAATTTTAAGTTTTTTTTTTTTAAATTGCTGAAATCCTTTTTTTTTTTTTTTTGATAAAGGTAATGTTATCTAATTAGGGTTTCTTTTTTTAAAATTTTAAGTTTTTTTTTTTTAAATTGCTGAAATCCTTATGCAAACTTAAAATACCCTTACGCGACTTCAAATAGCTTTCTCTCTTCTTCTTCTCGTCTAAGAAGCTGCGACTGCTCTTCTCCTTCTCTTCTTCTTCTTCTCTCTTCTTTGTAAGTTATCTTCCTCTTCTCTTCTTCTTCTCGTCTTCTCTTCTTTTTTGTGACCTTTCTGTGATTTTTTTCTATTTTTGGTTGCTTGCCCGGTTGCCACCGCTTGTAAGTTCTCTTCTTCTTCTTCTTCTCGCTTGAAATTTCTTGACCGATCTGCTACTGTTTTTTTTTTTTTTTTTTTGGTTCTTCTTTGGGTGTTTTCTATATTTTTATTGCTGTATTTTTTTTTTTTTTTCCAATTTCATTTCTTTGCTTTCTGTTTTTCAATCTCTATTCTTGACTGTTTTTTTTTTCAATTAATATTACTTGCTCTGTTTTTTTCAATTCTTTTGCTGTCTGTTTTCTTTTTTTATTTCTATACGGTGGATATGTCATCGTGATGTGTGTATGCTTGTTGCTTTGCTTTTTTTTTTTTTTAATTTCAATACGATGTATGTGATCTGCTCACAGTTCTTTGCTCTTAAATCTTAATAGTCTTTATTTTTCTTACTTAGTAAATTTGTTGTTTTGTTACTAAGTGACACTTCTTTTGCTTGTAGTAACTAGTGAAGTTGTATTTTCTTATTCAAAATGTCACAAAAAAGGGATCCGGCTTGGGCGTATGGAACTCCTATGGGTAGTAACACAAAAGTTAAATGTAGCTTTTGTAATGTGACATACAATGGCGGAATATTTCGTCACAAAAAGCATCTTATCGGTGGCTATAGAGATGTAAAAGTATGTCCGAACGTCCGGATAAAGTGAAGGAAGAGATCAAAGAATATTTGTTGAAGAAAAATGAGTTTAAAATTCAAATGAACCATGAAGCATCCATGGTTAATCTTGTTGATAATGATGAAATGGATGATGATGAAGTTAAAGTGAATATGCCAATGGGGCCTCCCTCAAAGCATCAAAGGATGCCTTCAAGTAGTGGGAGTGGGTCTTCCATCAATAGCACTACCAAGGGTCCTATGAATCTCTATTTCTCGCAAAAACCAAACGAAAAGAGAAAAGGTGGACCTATTGACTTAGAATCTTCTAGAAAGATTTTGAGGGATCGTCTTTGTATCTCGCTTTTGCTAGGTGGATGTATGATGCAGGGCTTCCTTTCAATTGTGTTAATTACACAGAGAGTTTTGGTGAATTCATTGAGGCAGTTGGCCAATATGGCCCTAGAATGAAGCCCCCCACCTATCATGAGGTAAGAGTTCCTTTTCTAAAAAAGAGGTGGAAAAGACAAACAAGATAGTAGAAGAACATAAGGTTCAATGGAAAACGTATGGTTGTTCCATTATGATGGATAAATGGACAAGACAAGGAATGGAAAAATGGTCATTAATGTTTTGGTGAATTCTCCAAGAGGGAGTGTGTTTCTTGAATCTTATGATGCTAGTGACTCTTCTACCGATTCTAATAAGATGTTTAACTTGTTTGAGAAGACTATCATGAAGATAGGCGAGGAAAATGTGGTACAAGTTGTGACTGATAATGCAAGTGAGAACAAAAAAAGCGGGTAACATGTTGAAGGGAGTGTTCCCACATATTTTCTGGACTCCTTGTCTTTGCTCACCGTATCAACTTGATGTTTGGTGACATTTTCAAAAGAAGCCCCGTATTCTACAGTGAACTTGAGTCTTGATATTTAATTTTCTTTTTTAAACTTTATGTTAGTTTCTTTACATTTTAACTACCATTTTTTTTAACAGTTTTGGTAAGGTTTTGTTAAGGGACATGCTTATATCAATCAAAGGGCATTGTTGTTGAATATGATGAGGAGATACACAAAGCAAAGAAATTTGCTAAAACCCGCCAAGACAAGATTCGCAACAGGTTTATTGACTTTGTATAGTTTTTATAAGCAAAAGAAAAAATTGAGAACTTTGTTTATGTCAACTGAATGGAATGAGAGTATCTATTCAAAGGAAACTCTTGGTAAAGAAGTTGCGAGACACATCATTAGTCCATTTTTTGGAATGACGTTGTTCAAGCACTTAGAGTTGGTGGTCCTTTAATTCATGTACTTCGTATGGTGGATGGGGAGAAAAAACCACCAATGGGTTACATTTATGAAGCCATGGACAGGGCCAAAGAAAGTATTGAAAAGGCATTCAATTATGATACAAGGAAATATAAGAGTGTTTTTGAAATCATTGATGCAAGGTGGACAGATCAACTTCATCAACCTTTGCATGCAGTGGGACACATTTTGAACCCGTGGGCTCTATTATAAAAATAATGACATGAAGACTTTAACGAAGATGTGTGGCGGGGATATCATAAATGTGTTGAGAGGATGGTCCCAGATAAAAATTTGCAAGACAAAATAGGGGAGGAGCTTGGTGTGTACATGAAAGCGGATGGCCTACTTGGAATTGAATCGGCCATTAGAGCTAGAACCTTAAGGTCACCGGTGAGAATTTCATCTTTTAATTGTGTTTAAAGCTTCAACTTTTAAGTTATTACACATCTTTTAAAATAACTCTTCTACGGTTGAATGGTGGATGCAATATGGTCATAATGTCCCAAACTTGCAACAGTTTGCTATCAGAGTGCAAAGTTTAACTTGTAGCGCATCCGGTTGTGAGAGAAATTGGAGCGTGTATGAGCATGTGAGAAATTACATTACATTATTACTAAATTAATAGGTATCGTAATCATCCTAAGTCCTCCTATTAATTCCTTTCTACTATGTGCAGATTCATAGTAAAAAGAGAAATAGGCTCGAGTTGACACGCCTCAATGATCTAGTGTTCATCAAATATAATAGAACATTGGCGCGTCGTTACAATGCTCGTAATACCATTGATCCAATTTTGTTGGATAATATTGATGAGGCAAATGAATGGTTAACCGAAGCACCCCAAGATCACCAAGATGAAGAAGTGTATGAAGGAGAAAGTCTCACTTATGGTGATGTTTCTATGGCAAGTGGTGTTGAGGAGAATATTTATAGTTTTAGGGGGAGTACTTTAAGGGGCAATGAAAGAGGAGCTAGAGGTTCCAGTTCAAGTCGAAACCTTGTTGACGAGCCTTCTGATGATGAAGAAGATGACTACCAAGTAGAACCCTTGGTTATGGCACTTGAAGAGTTTGAGGATCTTGTTGAAGAATAGGAGTTTGATTCTTTTGTGATTTAATTATGTTTTTGATTTTTTGCTTTATATGTTATGACTTATGAGTATTATTGACTATCTATTTACTTTTAATCTAAGAATATATTACCTCTATTCAGTTATTTAATATTTTTTTATTTTTATACTAAATATCGCTTTACTTAAAAAAAGCGCGCGCTTCGCTTCTCGCTTCTCGCTTCTGTGAAGCGAGCCCTTGTCGCTTTTTTTCGCTTCTCGCTTCCCAAAACACTGATTGACGTACCAAACTTTGTCATGGTAACGATGCAAGATGGAACACTTTGTCAATTATTGGATTGGAAGAAACGTTATGACATCATATTGGGCATTGCACGGGGTCTATCTTATCTTCACCATGATTCAAGACTAAGGATCATTCATAGAGATTTAAAAGCCAGTAACATTTTATTAGATGAGGAGATGAACCCGAAAATTTCAGATTTTGGCTTGGCAAGGATTGTTGAAGGAAAAGTAACAGAAGCAAATACAATCAAAGTAGTTGGGACCTAGTAAGTATAATATCCCTTCCTGTCATTAATTTGTTACAAAAGGAGCTTGGGCGAAAATCTTATACATAATGTTTTGTTGACCTGGTGAAATATAGTGGATATATGTCTCCTGAATATGCGCTGGATGGATTGTTTTCCATCAAATCAGATGTATTCAGTTTCGGAGTAGTCGTGCTTGAGATAATCAGTGGAAGAAGGAATACAGGATTTTATCAGTCAGAAGAAGCCTTAAACTTGTTGGGCTATGTAAGTGAAGAATCTTCCCATGACTTAATTATTATATCTTCTTCTTAATTTTGTTTCTCTGATTTTAGAAAAATTATCACAGGCATGGAAATTGTGGACAGAAAAGGCTGAGATACAATTAATAGAAAAGTCATTACTTGAATCATGCAAAAGAAGTGAAGCAATAAAGTGCATAAATGTTGCACTCTTGTGTGTACAAGAAGATCCAAATCATCGTCCTAATATGTCAGATGTTATTGTAATGCTGGGAGGGGACGGTACTAACCTTCCAACACCTAATAGACCAGCGTTTGTAATAAGGACGCATGCTTCTAGTACATCTTCTTCTTCCTCCGATAAGAAATACATTGTATCCAACAATCAGGTGACGATTACAGTTGAAGAAGGACGTTAGCCGGAATAGTGAAGCCATTTAATTCGTATGGAAAAGGCTAGGGTGGCACTAGCTAGGACTTAAAGATGAGCCATATTATACTGTTTTATCCTTGTTAACCTCTACTTTGGTGCTAAAAGTGTGCAGGGACAATTGTGCGTCGGTACTTGGCCAAATGTCCTATTCTCTATAATAGTTAGGCCAATAGGTGGAAATGTTGGGAAAACTTTCAAGTGTTTGTACTCAAAACATATACAATTTTGCTTTAGATTGTTCCTGATGCCTTCAAATGTATAAGCAATGTAATTTTTCTTTCTTATTCAATATGTTATTGGCCTAGGCTTGGTACTCAAAACAGTTTACCGACATAGAACAGTTTCAAACCAGTGGCTCAGAATCATGCCCGGTCTTCATTTCGATAGAAACTAAAATTTTCCAATTACATTTGATTAAAGACCTAAGAAATGGCATAACATCTTGATCGACACAATCAAGGGGACAACGAGCTAGACCACCCTTACATTTAAAAATATATAGTTTTGCCTAATCTTCTTTTTTTATCAGATACTTACTAGAGTATTTGTTACTTGTGAATGCAATAACATAATGTTTACTTTTTAATAAGTAATGAAATCCAATAGGCTTTTACTCAAGCATTCAACCAGTTGCTCTGAGAATCATATCCAATCCAGTCCTCATTTCAATAGACTCTACCCAACAATAATTAGGGACTACCCAGCATCAATCCCAAGCGAGTAGTGATTCTACAACAACAAGAGTTGGAGCACTTACAGTTGAAGAAGCTCAGACCAGACCGATCGGACCAATAACGCCTTGAATTCGGATTGGAGATCCCTACCATACCAAAACTTGCAATTGGTGATGGAAAGTAGCTCATTTCAATGGCAAATTTTAGAGTTTTCCGCTAAAATTATGTCTTCAAGTATCATTTAAACCTAACGTACATATCTTGTGTTATATAAGTGAACAAAATCCTTTGTTTTGCACTATTCAAAAAGTTATAAAATTCATCTCCTGTCTATTTTTTTTTTTAAAAGAAACTCACGCTATCAACAAAAAAAAATGTGTCAAGTCTAATAAATATATGTATACATGGTTAAGCTAGTCAAGTTGGGTGATTTTCTAATTTTTAGAAATTAAGGGTTTAAATCATATTTAGATAAAATATATTCAAATTCTAAATATTCTTTGTAAAAAGTATGGCCAAATACAACTCCAACTTCAAAAAATTCAAATAAAGTAATTATTTTTTTATTTTCATAACTAAACGCCTACGTAATTTCACCAAATTTCCAGCATTTCTGTACATTGTATAAAATGTGAATTGCATTGTATATAATGTACATATGTACTAAATATTTTATTAAAGAAAATCTTTTAAATAGTTGGACGTAATATTTTTTAAATGATTTTTTTACATAATCTTTCTAACCATCGAAACCTACTGTAAAAATATTTCAAGACTTACGTATTGTTGCAAGTCAATTTACTTGATGATGCAAAAAACATATAAACTAACAACACATAAAATTTAAATTCTGAGAATGAAAGATTCATTTTCTATTCATATCTTTATTCTTTTTAGGTAACTTTGATCTTCTTGTCGTGGCTAAGACATGACCAAATTAAAAAATATATATTTTTATTGGTTCAATCAGTTTCTTAACAAAAACAGACCGAAGGATGATTCTTGTTATTTTTTGGATAATATAAGGATATTTTTTGCTCACTTAGATAATTTAATGATGTACATTAGATTTGAGTTGATGATTTTAGCCAAAAGCTCGCAAATTTTATGTTTCCCATTCTAATTTTTTGAATGGGCTGAAACTTGAAAGGTCGAGAAAGGCAACATGAGGGATGTATCAAATGGACGGGTTTGGGCTGAATTTGGATAGGTTAAACTGGAATTAGTTAATAAATGTGTTATTTTAAAATAATGATATTTGAAAATAATGTTGACTTGTAGCGATGGATAAAATTTAAAGAAGACTTAATTAAAAATCTAAGTTTGATTTTTTTTGTAGACAAAGGACAATAAATTTTACGTGATTTAATATGTCTGATAATTTGGGAGACTTTAAAATATTCAATAATAATATAATAAAATAGTGAAAGAAAATGAAAAAAATAATTTGAGTTCATATTAATCGTCAGGATATAAATGAGACAATAAAATAGGTATCACCTAAGAAATGATACCACAATTACATAAAAACTATTGTATTTCTCTTTTCAAATTTAACCGAGTTTTTTTAACAATTTATATATAGAATACATCTTTAGAAAAAATTCAAGCACCGATCATTACTTTAGTGATTTTATAATTGAACGACCCTGCACAGAAGCCAATATTTTTTGTTACAAATATCACTATTCCATTGCTAATAGCTAGATTTTATGAGTTAAGTTAAGACACGTGTTCTTGATCTCATATAAATTAACCTACACCATTATTTTTGGTGAACAATATCGTAAGACGTTGTAATTGATAAATCGCAAATCTTTATATTCCATTTATAACTAAATACTTGCGATTACAAACTTTCAAATATACACAATTTTATTCCAATAAGGAAAACCATAAGAGTTCCATGCCATGGCATACAATTTTAAATGTGACAGACACGAAAACCCCACCATCCCTCAAACATCTGTGCCACAACCTGAGTTAGCACACTCACTATCAGATCCACAAGGAGGTGGGTCGATACATACACCAATTTTTTTGAACCAACATGTTGTCGATTTGTTATGTAATTGTTAAAAAGAAAATCATGTTCTAATATTCGATATATAGATTAAAAAAATAAAAGAACTAATTATAACAATGTTATTTATGGATTCACGTGAATTCAATAGTTCTGATATAGATTTTTATACATATTTTAAAATTTTACTAGATATTTTAAGTATTTGATTATGAACCTAGTTGTGAAGTTGTTATAAAAATTCATAAACTTAAAATTTTAAAACCATTTCTGATTAAGTATATACGAATTTGGAAATAAAATACTTTAAAGACAATATTAATCATACCATATCTAGTTACAAACACTTGAAACACACCATCAAGTGCTTCTGAGTTTGCCTGTGGAAGTTGTATGACTTCTAACTCATCATTTAACTTGACCTCCTCGTTTGCCGTAAGAAGTTGGAAAACTGCATATTGGAGAGCAGCACACGTGTTTTAATTTACCTGGCATAGTTTAATTAGATACGAAATCGAGAAGAGAGAAAAACATTATGAATTTATAGTCTTAAACTTGTGATGAGACTTTCTAAAAACAAAGGAGAAGTTTAAAATTAAACTATTTTTGTAAAAAAATAAATCATTTTTAAGTGGACTAAGAAGCAATACTTCATTAGTTTCAATTTCTTTTTCTTACTTTTCTTTTTAACCCGTTTAAAAAATAATATCTTCTTTTCTATACTACAACGTTTGGTATGATGGATAAAGAAAAATAATTTCGAGATAAGTTTTTAGTACCCCTTAATACTTTGTTGGTTACAAAGTGTGGGATAACTTATTTCAAGATTAATAATTATGACTGAGATTAGTTATCCCTACTTGTGGTTAGAATACTAATTTCGAGATAACTTATTCCGGGATAAAAATGTAAAATAACAAAAGTACCCCCTTAAACCCTCTTTTATAAGCAACTAACTTATTCTTAGAGGGTATTTTTGTAAACACAACAACTTATTTTTAGAAATTATGTCACATATATTTGACAAACCAAACTACCAATAAAAAATAATCTCAACATAATTAATTTCATCATAACTTATCCCAACATAATTAATCATAACATAACTTGTATTCAAACCAAACAACCCCAGTTCTAACTTTTTATGTTACATCTTTAAGACCACAATATTAAATGATATTTCGATAAAATCCACATATCTATATAGTGTAAAGACCACAAAATTTTATTATTTTTTTACTTTTTAAACTATGTATTAAGTTATTAGCAGACAAACTAATTGAAACAGAAATATCTAGTAGTAGTATACAAGAAGTATATACAATTACTTACAAGAGTCACACATGAGAAAGAAGCAATGAAAATAATTACTTACAGCATGCAAAAAGTAAATAAGCAACAATACAAGCCAACTTTGTTGAAGAAATCTTGCAATCCATTTTGCTATATTATGTTGCTAGATATTGTAGTTGTGTCTATGTCATTGAGAACTTGAGAAATTTATAGGGATGATAAATCTGGTTTTGTGCAAGTTGCTTTATTTTACCTACTTCCTCTCCCAATATATATTATTTCCTTTCTTTTTTTTTAGTAAGTTCTAAAAAGAATGACACATTTCTATATTAAATAGTAATTTAACTTTAAAATATTCATTTTACTTTTAATGAAATGATTTAGAGTTAATATCTCAGATGATTACTCAATTATGCACTCTTATCTCAGAAAGTCACTCAACTTTCAATTTTAACTCAAAAGTCACTAAACTATGCATTTTTCTCTCAAAAAGTCACTCAACTTTGAATTTTATCTCAAAAATCACTAAACTATCAACTCTTCTCTTAGAAAGTCACTCAATCTATTTAATTGTTATTTTAATTAAAATTTGCTAATATAAACTGTTTATATAAAAAAATCAAAATTTTAAAAAATAAAGCATACCATTTAAACCATTTAGTGATCCACTTACTTGATTCGACCCATTAAAAAATATAATGTGACCCATTTTATTTTGCCCTTAGTCTCCCAAATTACTCCCTCTTTATGACTCTTTCTCCTATATTGCTCTGCATTTTTTGCTAGTTCTCCATTGTTGCTGCCTCTTCTTCCCTTTTTAGCTAGGTTTTAATTTGGGTCTTGACTTCAAGCTCTATGCTATGTAGAAATCTCAATGGATTTTCCTATTCCTCTATTTTGATTTAGACATCTTCCTTTATAGTCCAAAATTCAACTTTTGATTGCTGAAACATCATTAATGGGAATCCTTGGCTGGAGAATTTTTTTTCACCTTGTTGGCATTATACGTGTTCTTGTTGATTTTCTAGTCCGTTTCGTTGCCAACGATCCACGATATCTTGGCAATACAGCTTCAACTAAAATCATTTAAAGAAGAAATAAGTGAACTGGTAAAAGAAGCAACAGCAATTATCAATGGAGAACTAGAAAAAAACGCACAGCGGAGGAGAAAGGAGAAAGAGTCAATAAAATGGGTCAATGATATATTTTTAGCGCATTAGGTCAAGTGGAGTGGGTCATTAAATGGTTTAAATAAATATTTTTTTATTTTTTAAAATTTGGTTTTTAAATAAAAAATTTATATCAGTAAATTTTAATTAAAATATCAATTTAATAGGTTAAATGACTTTTTGAGAGAAGAATGAATAGTTGAGTAACTTTTGAGATAAAATTCAAAGTTGAATGGTTTTCTGAGAGAAAAGTATATAGTTGAGTGACTTTTTAGTTAAAATTGAAAGTTGAGTGACTTTCTGAGAGAAGAGTGTATAGTTGAGTGATCATATGAGATATTAACTCAATGATTTATAAGCACAAAAGTATTTATCACTTATTTTAAAGCACAAGCTTCAAAAGTCTTTTTTTTTTTTTCTTAAACTCTATACTGAATCAAACTAATTCATATAAAATAAAACGGAGGAAATAATATTTTATATCAGATTGTTATTTTTTCTCCCGATAAAGGGGATTATTAGTTTACTATTTACTAAAATAAGGCAAGTTGTATTTGTCTCCCTAATTCTAACTTTTTTGCAAGTTGCTTAATTATTTTAATGCTGAAAATTGTCGATGGGTTTAAGATATTAGCAAGAATTTTTGTTCTAAGTATGACTATGATGATAGTTTAGAAGGCAAAAGATATGATTATCTCAACTTGGCACGGTTTATTTATATAATATAACAACCTAATCCCTCTTTTTTGCGTATTTACATGTTATTATATGGACAAGGTCTTACCTACTTTTAAAAATATATAATATGATACATTAACATGTCATTTATTTTAGTCTTAACGGGTATATATCAATATCCTTTAATGTTAAGTGTGCACAAATAAACGATTAAACTTATATTGGCTATTGCTGATGGAGTCTCAAAGCTGCATGGTATATGTACTAATGAGTTTGGGACTGATACGTTCGTAGATTCAATTCCTAAATCTACTTTGATTGGTGAGGAGGCAGTAAAAGAGGGTGCGGACCATCAAGTAATACCTGAAGCTTCCATTTTACCAAAAGAAAATTCCATTGAGAATGATTTGGAGCTTGGAAATCGAGGTGATATGAGCACAAGTTCAGGTGATAGAGTTTTTGGTACACTTATAAAAACAACACAACATCAGAGGTCGAAGAATCCAAATTTGATGCAGCAAGTCGATTTTTCTGGCATTGGGAATTTTAATCACGAATCTTTAAATGAAGTCCCCCAACATGTTGAAAAATCGATACATCAAGCCAAGGAAATTGTAGTTTCAACTGCTATGAATACGAGTGAGGACGTTGATGTCTCATTAGCAATAAAGTTGGACTAGGATTTGAACAAAGGGAGAGGAACTTGCAGCAAAGAGAACTGGAACATGGTTATACATAGGAAGGCATCATCTAATGTTTCTCTAGGTTCGCGAAGTAATTCCTCAAATGACCTATTATGCTCGAATAGTTTTGATGTTTTCTTGAACGATACCGGAAAATATGGTAATATTATGGCTCCAACATTACACATTTCTAATCCTGAAGTAAACAAGATTATTCAAGAATGGGAGGCTGCCATGGCACTCAAATCCAATTTAGCGATCAAGCCACCCATAGTCACTTTGAACACCTTCGCTCACGAGGTCCTTACCCAATCTTTAGAGTCGTTTAGGGAACTTCAAGGTGAATCTGAATAGCTCATTTTGTCCAAAGGGAATGACAAAGATTTGGTGAAAGGTGTGTCATCACTTTCTCAAGCAAATCTCACAAATAATTTGATTATTTCAATGGAAAATCAAGGGGAGATGAGTGCTCCTAGGTGGGCTGATTTGGCTGATGAAGAAGTGCAGGTTTCACCTCCAATTTTGAATGGAAAATTAAGTCCACAAGCTTTAGAATTTGTGCTTAAAAGTGTGATTGCAAAGAAGAATGAAGTAGAGGACTTAGCATCAGGAGTTAATCCCATTAGTGCTTATGCTATTGATTTGGGTGATAATTCTTTTGATGAGGATGAGGAAGATAATATACTAGACGAATGTTTTGATAAAGTGGCTAGGGATGGGGATATCTCACCTAGGCATCAAAGAAGTGGAAGTAACAAAAGCAAAAGGAAGACAGTACATGGTAGGCAACACAGTTGGGATGGTAAAGTGACCGGGGAGTTTGTTCCAAGGCAACTACCTATGCGACTGGTAAAGCAAAATCATATGACAGTGTCAATAGATTTAACAAGATCCAATCAACCCAAGAAAAAGTGATGAACTATCAAGTGTTGTTGGACATATTTGAAGAAGAAGATAAAAGGAAAATACTTCAGGTTACTTTAGATGGACAACCTATTTTTTTTAATTCATACATTTGTATAAGGAAGGTTGAGGTTGATAACACAACTTTCTTCTTGTCTTTTATATTTTTGCCTTATTTAAGTATCCTCATTTGTAATGTCACGCCCCGAGCCTACACCCTGGGCGGGACCGGCACCCGGAGACCATTTCTGGCCCCAAGCGAACCCTTGGCCTGGCTTTCTTAACTCAGCGGAAACCTAACCCAACCAAATAACTCAATGCAATGCAATATTACAAAACAACTTAACTTATAAAAATATGGCCATAAAGGCAACTCGAATCTCAAAATAGAATATTTACATAGATGAGAGACTCAAAACTAACCGACCGACTGCTGTACATGAAGCCTCTAAAATCTTGAGATGGATGTTGGGACGGACCCCAACATCCTAATAAAACAAAAAAAACTAAGAACACAAAATAATTGAGTCCTCCTAAATACAAGGAGGCTCACCACTGACTGAGTGCTCACTGGGATCAACGACGTGCAGGATACTGATCCGGGGTACCTGTATCTGCATCATAAGACGATGCAGGCCAACTGGCATCAGTACATGGAATGTACGAGTATGCGAGCTGGAAAACTAAGCAACATAGGCTAGAAGGAAATTTGGAAGAAACTGAAAAATTTACCTTGCTCAACTCAACTCTACCTGACTGACTTTTCTCGAGATAAGGCAATTTAAAACAAGTGCGATATAAAGAAAGACTATTTAAAACATGTTATAAACTCTGTGTGTATACAAGGATACAATAAACCTGAGATGTATATAGAAATACAATGAACTGATGTATATAAAAATACAATAATCTCTGTGTATGAAAATACAATAACTAGCCAAGGGAGTTTCTCTAACCGACAACCATCACATAAGAGCTATAGTGATGATACGGCGATCGACCTCACGCTTGCCGAGCATCTTATACCCGGCCAAGGTATAAGACCTGACCTGCCTAATGGATCCACTAGTCTAATCTGAAAAGGATTCATCTAAAAGTATGATCCTTTTCTACCCATGGTGGCTAACATGGTTCTATGGGGGTCTGTGGGTTCTTTGAACACTCCCGATTCGGTGCTCAAGACTACTCCCAAAAATACTTTAGCTCATAAGTGTTTTAAACACACTTTTCTTTAGTTGAGGTAATTACTCAAAACTACCCTCTTAAAAGAGGTAATTGCTTTTGAAAACTCTTTCTAAAAAGAACATCTCAAAACCATATTTTTAATATGATCATTGATGACTCGGGATATTCATATTTGCTTAAACATTGATGGTATATCTAGAGACCATACTGCTTAAACATTGATGACATACTCGATTTGTCATGCTAATCATGTTTTAGAAACTCTTTTGCAAAACTCATCTTTTCTCAAAAAGAGATAGTACTCAAACTTCTCAAAACTCTTTTGGAAATCTCAGTTTCCTCTCAACTTAAAATGTGAAAACACTTATAAACTTCTTTGGGAAATACTTAGTTCCCTAATTACTTTTGAGAAATGAACTCAACTCTTGACTTAACTTGAAACTCGATACTTAACTTGGAACTCTATACTTAACTTGGAACTTGAGCTTTAGAATAAAGTTAAAACGTTCAATAAAGACTCTTGAAAAGCTTGGAGGACTTGCTTGAACTAACTTCTTAACTTCTAAGCTTGACTTCTAATTTCACTTGACTTCTAACTCGACTTGACTTGGAAACTAACTTCACTTGACTTCTAACTTTACTCTCCTTAAATTGGATTATGAACTCAAGGGTAATGATTTGTGTTTGGAAGGACCTCATGATGTTTAGGAAATAATTTAGGACAACTAAACTTAAGAAGAATTACAAATTTAAATTACGAAACGTAGGCGATTTTGTTCGCAGAGGAAACACAGCCGCAACGCAGATTTGTTTCCCTGAAAGCAGCCTGCCTTTTCTCCTTCATGTTGCCAACTCTAACCCTCTTAACTTCAAAGGTTCTTTTCCCAAACACTTGGGGTCATAAACCCCTCAACATACAGTGGATTCCACTAAAAAAACGCACCAGATCCTGTCCCAAATCAGCAAGACTTCAACAACACAACCAACAACTTCAACAACCAAAATAAGTCTTTTCTTGGAATTAAAAACGAGTTGGTGTGTGGGGGTATGAACCAACCAACACTAAGGATCATAAAATCCCTCAATATACAATAGACTTCAGCCCAAGAACACAACCAAATCATGTCCCACAACCAACAATAACTTCAACAACACAACTAACAACATCAACAACAACTAACAACTTCAACAACTTCCACAACAAATCCAATATTTTCTCAAATCATAAAAATGAGCTTGGTGTGTGGGGGAAAGGATCAAACCACACTAAAGAACTCACATACCTTAATAGGGATCACCCCCGACGAAATTCCACGATGGAAACTTGTTGATTTCCTCTTTCTCCTCTTCTTCTCCTCTTCTTCTCTTCTTCTTCTCTCAAGCCCTAGCTCTTAATCTTTTAAAATGAGATAAAAAATGATCCAACAATCAGCTTAACACACAATATAACCCCAAAAGAAATGGCTAGGGAAAAGACCAAAATGCCCTTAAAATTTCCGGACGGACTCCCTGCCAACTGCCCAACTTTCAAAGGGCATAACTCGCTCATACGAACTCGGAATCGAGCAAACTTGGTGGCGTTGGAAAGTTCATTCCACAAGCTTCACTACCATAACTGGAACTACTCCTAACTCATCCTGAGCTAGGAGTTATGACTGCTCAAAGTTGGCCAAAATCACTGATTTCCCACACTTAGCCAAATTTTCCAGATTCTAAATTATTATTTTTTTCCAAAAATGACTACTTTCAAATTTCAATCTTCTTCATATTCATTTTAAATTGTCGGATGTTACAATATCTCCCCCTTGGGAACATTCGTCCTCGAATGAGGTTACTAGGCTAAGGGTGTACGTCAACTCAAACACCCAACAAACAACCATGCAAACACAACAACAACAACAACAACAACAACAACGACATGCTCATTATAATTAAAAGAGAAATAAGAAGGAATTTAATACCTTAATCTGCCTTTCCTTCGGATTCGAAGAGATATGGATATCTCTTCTTCAACAAATTGGTTCTCCAAAGGTCCTTGACTGATGCCACATCCTTCGTTCTCAACTTGCGAACTTGGTAATCTAAAATCTGAACGGGAATCTCCTCATAACTCCCTACACGGGCAAAACTTTCGAATATACTCAGCCATCTAATTCGAACTCTAACACCCTTCTCCTAACATCAGTGTAGGATTCTTGACGACTCTGTGCCATTTTCAACTTCTCTTGAATCATTTTCACTTTCTCCATAGCTTGGCGAACTAAATCTGGTCCTATCAACCTTGCTTCACTAACTTCAAACCATCCAAAAAGAGATCTACGTCTCTTCCCATAAAGAGCTTTATAACGAGCCATTTGGATTGTATAATGGTAACTATTGTTGTAAGCAACTTCATGTAAGATAGGTAATCATCTCAATTATCCTTGAAACCAATCCCACAATCCACATTGATACCTCAAAACACCATCTCCCCCTTGTTCAAAAGCCATCACTGCTTAGGAACATTTTGCCTGTAATTCAAACAAGATACGATCTGGGTCCTTTTTACCTTCTACTTCTGACACTAATGATAACTCGGCCCCTTTCGTCACTTCTATTCCTCCTTCTGCGGAATCTATAAGTCTGACTCCCAGGCGTGCAAGTCTGTGCACCTCTTTTGCTAACTCTCTTTTTCCTTCTCCAATATGGGCGGTGCTACCCATAAACAACTTTGCTTAAAGAATCAGTAACACCATTAACCTTACCAGGGTAATAAAGAAAACTCATGTCATCATCCTTAAGTACCTTTAACCACTCTCTCTTTGGCTGAGATTAAGCTCATTCTGAGTGAACACACCCACATGAACATCATACAACAATGACGCCATATCTTCGAAGCAAAACTACAACAACCAACTATAGCTCATCACATTACACCTCGATTCGCCTAAACTCGACTATTATTCTCAAATTCATTTTAGATTCAGATATTCGTATGTACTCGAGAACCAAATATCATAATCTGGGTAGTAGTCAACTTCTCTTTCCATCCTTGAAAGTCTTCTTCGCAAGCTTTAGGCCGTTGAAAATTCGTTGTTCTTCCGAGTCAATTTGGTCAAATAAAACCCTTATCTAACAGATCCCTTTAACTGTTCTTTCAACTTTTCAACTCTGTTAGTGCCATTCTATAAGGCGAAAAAGAGATTGGACAAATAACTGGAATGATGTCTATGCCGAAATCTATATCTCTCAGGAGGAATTTCGGGTAGACCATCAGGAAAACTTTCTGGAAACTCTCTTACTATAGGAATCGGCGAAAATGAGGTATCTCAACACTAGAGTCATAAACTTGGACTAAGTGATAGATACATCCCTTCGAAAATTAACTTTCTCGCCTTAAGGTACGAAATGAAACGACCCTTAGGCACTGCTGAACTACAACTCCACTCTAAGACTGGCTCACTCAGCAACTAAAACTTGACCACTCGAATTCTGCCATCAATTGAAATATAACAGGCATGAAGCTAGTCCACACCAAGAATGACATCAAATTCTACCATGTACAACTCAACTAAATCAGCCATGACACCCTTGTGATTGATAGAGACAGTACAATCACGATAGACTTTCTCTGCTAGAATAGACTCCCCAACGGTGTAGAAACACAAAAGGGTTCACAAAGTCTTTCAGGAAGAAGCATAAGGCGTTACAAAAGATAAACTCGCTCTGGGGTCTAGTAAAGCATAAACAGCAAAGTCAAAGACTCGAATCATACCAGTGACAACATCTGGTGAATCCTCTTGCTCTTGGTGTACTATCTTAGCCCTCTTATCCTTAAACTCTTCTCTATCCTTCAACTTATCTTTCTCAACTTGTTGTAAATGGATCATAAATCTTGCTAGATCAATATCCCCTATCAGCATAGCTGCCTTGCCTTCCTTGCTTGACTGACGAGATAACCCAGCAACATATAAACTCATCCTACTCCTCATGTCCGCAACCATCTCCTGAGCATAGCGAGAAAGTTGTGTGAACTTGATCGTACTCATGAACACTTATAGACTCCGGATTAAGGGTGAGAAACTCTTTGATCTTTGCATCTCGTAACTCACGAGGAAAGAAACGCCCCATGAGAGCACCCTCAAACACAACCCAACTAACTATTGGCGCATCCTCAGCCCTATTTTTTTTCCATTGGTCAAACCAGATTCTAGCGACACGTTCTCTGGATTCTCAGTGACACTTGAACCTGTGAAGCTTGGTGGGTTCATCCTTAAGAGTTCTTGGATCCTTGAAGTATCAACCACTTCGTGTCGATTATCTCCCTGCCCAACATGATAGGTCGCAACTTGACTTAACATCCGGGATAGCTTCACGAAAATCGGCATATTTCATCTCTTCTTGGGTTTGCACTTCTTGGGCACTTGGTAACTCTTGTTCCTCAACACTCTTCATAGGCCGACGAACTCGGGGCGCTCTTCGTGGAGGCATGATCCTCTGAGAAAACACGCGCAAACACGAATTAGAAAGAAACTTTTAGAGATAAACTCTAACGCACGAGATGAGTGTGAAAGAAATGAGATAGTTCCTAAATGTTGTAGCCTCCCAATTATAGATGTGGCGCGCTTCACACCGATAACTAGGACTCTGCGACACGACTTCATAGACACCCTAGGACTCTTGAACTCGTGCTCGATACCAAGTTTGTCACGCCCGAGCCTACACCACGGGCGGGACCAGGCACCCGGAGACCATTTACGGCCCCAAGCGAACCCTTGGCCTCGCTTTCTTAACTCGGCGGAAACCTAACCCAACCAAATAACTCAATGCAATGCAATATTACAAAACAACTTAACTTATAAAAATATGGCCATAAAAGGCAACTCGAATCTCAAAATAGAATATTTACATAGATGAGAGACTCAAAACTAACCGGTCGACAATGCATCTATGAAGCCTCTAAAATCTTTTGAGATGGATGTTGGGACGGACCCCCGACATCCTAATAAAACAAAAAAAACTAAGAACACAAAATAATTGAGTCCTCCGGAATACAAGGAGGCTCACCCCCGACTGGTGCTCGGTTTGGATCAACGACGTGCGGGATACCGATCCGGGGTACTGTATACGCATCATAAGACGATGCGAGCCAGCGCATCGTCATGGAATGTACGAGTATGCGAGCTGGAAAACTAAGCAACATAGGCTAGAAGGAAATTTGGAAGAAACGAAAATTTACCTTGCTCAACTCAACTCTACCCGACCTGACTTTTCTCGAGATAAGGCAATTTAAAACAAGTGCGATATAAAGAAAGACTATTTAAAACATGTTATAAACTCATTGTGTATACAAGGATACAATAAACCCGAGATGTATATAGAAATACAATGAACTGATGTATATAAAAATACAATAATCTCTGTGTATGAAAATACAATAAGCTAGCCTTGTGGGAGTTTCTCTAACCGACAACCATCACATAAGAGCTATAGTGATGATACGGCGATCGACCTCACGCTGCCCCGAGCATCTTATACCCGGCCAAGGTATAAGACCCAGAACCTAATGGATCCACTAGTCTAATCTAAAAGGATTCATCTAAAAGTATGATCATTTTCTACCCATGGTGGCTAACATGGTTCTATGGGGGCCGTGGGTTCTTTGAACACTCCCCGATTCGGTGCTCAAGACTACTCCCAAAAATACTTTAGCTCATAAGTGTTTTAAACACATTTTCTTTAGTTGAGGTAATTACTCAAAACTACCCTCTTAAAAGAGGTAATTGCTTTTGAAAACTCTTTCTAAAAAGAACATCTCAAAACCATATTTTTAATATGATCATTGATGACTTCGGGATATTCATACTTTGCTTAAACATTGATGGTATATCTAGAGACCATACCGCTTAAACATTGATGACATACTCGATTTGTCATGCTAATCATGTTTTAGAAACTCTTTTGCAAAACTCATCTTTTCTCAAAAAGAGATAGTACTCAAACTTCTCAAAACTCTTTTGGAAATCTCGGTTTCCTCTCAACTTAAAATGTGAAAACACTTATAAACTTCTTTGGGAAATACTTAGTTCCCTAATTACTTTTGAGAAATGAACTCAACTCTTGACTTAACTTGAAACTCGATACTTAACTTGGAACTCTATACTTAACTTGGAACTTGAGCTTTAGAATAAAGTTAAAACGTTCAATAAAGACTCTTGAAAAGCTTGGAGGACTTGCTTGAACTAACTTCTTAACTTCTAAGCTTGACTTCTAATTTCACTTGACTTCTAACTCGACTTGACTTGGAAACTAACTTCACTTGACTTCTAACTTTACTCTCCTTAAATTGGATTATGAACTCAAGGGTAATGATTTGTGTTTGGAAGGACCTCATGATGTTTAGGAAATAATTTAGGACAACTAAACTTAAGAAGAATTACAAATTTAAATTCTGAAACAGGGCAGATTTTGTTCGCAGAGGAAACACAGCCGCAACGCAGATTTGTTTCCACTACTGACTTGCCTTTTCTGCTTCATGTTGCCAACTCTAACCCTCTTAGCTTCTAAGCTTCTTTTCCGAAACACCTGGGGTCATGAACGCCTCAACCTACACTCATGTCCCACAACCAACAATAACTTCAACAACACAACTAACAACATCAACAACAACTAACAACTTCAACAACTTCCACAACAAATCCAATATTTTCTCAAATCATAAAAATGAGCTTGGTGTGTGGGGAAAGGATCAAACCACACTAAAGAACTCACATACCTTAATAGGGATCACCCCCGACGAAATTCCACGATGGAAACTTGTTGATTTCCTCTTTCTCCTCTTCTTCTCCTCTTCTTCTCTTCTTCTTCTCTCAAGCCCTAGCTCTTAATCTTTTAAAATGAGATAAAAAAATGATCCAACAATCAGCTTAACACACAATATAACCCCAAAAGAAATGGCTAGGGAAAAGACCAAAATGCCCTTAAAATTTCCGTGGCCAAAATCACTGATTTCCCACACTTAGCCAAATTTTCCAGATTCTAAATTATTATTTTTTTCCAAAAATGACTACTTTCAAATTTCAATCTTCTTCATATTCATTTTAAATTGTCGGATGTTACATGTAATATCACCATAGAGTATGTTACTAACTTAATGATGGTCGTAGAATACCTAGTTCTCTCTAGTTCTTATATTTTTCATGCTTGTTAATTAATAAAGGTTCATAACCTTATTAGGAATGGAAAGGTAAGGCCTAGCCTGCTTGCTTGTATTTATTCATATTGAGTATTTTTATATTTTTTATATTAATAAAACACCACTAGACACTCGAGAAAATGATCAAAATGGTCCTTAATGTATGGGCTTTGATTCCATTTGGTCCTTAATGTATGAACTTGATGAAAATGGTCCTTTATGTATCATAAATTGTGATCAATTTGATCCTTAACCCTAAAATTTTAATGGCAGCGATTATTTTAAAAAATTTTTAACTAAAATCGCTACATGTGGAGCGATTTCTCATTATTTTTTAAGCAATCCTCGCCTCAGAAATTTTTAATAAAAAAAATTAAAACTTTTTTAAGAAAATGGGTACTTTATAGCATTTATTTCTATTTTTAAACGGCTTTCTTTGAGGCGACATTGTTAAAAAAATTAACAGCAGCTATTTTAAAGAAAAAAGAAAAAAAATTTGGACCGGCAACGATTTTTATGTTTTTTAAAGGAGTAACAGCATCAATTTTGTTAGAAGAAAATCGCTTCGTCAGGAGCGATTTTGCCCTTTTGGTTAAAAAAAATGATGTGTCATTTTGGAATTTTTGGAAACAGGGAAAGGAAAGTCTTGAACGAGCGCATCTTTTACATATTCCGTGTATTTTGACAGCAAAATAAAATAAAATATTAATTTTAGAGTTAAGGACCAAATTGATCATAATTTATGATACATAAAGGACTATTTCCATCAAGTCCATACATTAAGGACCAAATGGAATCATAGCCATACATTAAGGACCATTTTGATCATTTTCTCCTAGACACTCTAGTGGTATATTTAAATAAAAAAAGAAAAAGGAAAAAAGAAAAAAAAAAAGAGAGTTGAACAAGTTTTCAACTGTAGCGATGTGAAAACATGAACTTAATCTCTCTCTATCATTTTTAGATCACAGATCAGTGGAAAAATGGCTACTACTAGTATGGATCTAAGCTCCAACATCATGGATCTACCTTGTGAAGTCTTTGCAGATATACTCACTAGACTTCCCCTCAAACATGTCCACCAACTTCAAACTGTTTCAAAGTTGTGGCTCACTAACATCTCTACTCCACATTTCAAAATACTCTACAACATGAAATCCATGACTCGTCCCCGCGCACTTGTAGTTCAAGAATCTGATAAAACATATTCAGCCAGTGGCCTCGGACCTACAAGTCGAATTATCACAATTTCGACGATGGACCTTGTTAGCGACAACATCAAGATTCAGAGAGATCAGTTAAGTTTTAAAATTGTTGGACGTGAATATTCCTTTCGTGTCTCGTCAAATCTCATAATTTTCCAACATAAGGTATGCAATCTCATGACTAGAGAAATCATAAATTTACCAAATAATTCAAGTTATCCATCATTTTGTTTCGATGTGGCGTATATCCCTTCTACCAATACATACAAGATTGTCCATCTATTTCGTTGTACCAAAATATTAGGTACTCGCGGAGTATTGGAGATTGGATTTGAGTCTATCACACTAAGAGATGGTGGACCAATTCCAACCTCTTGGCAATCTGTTGCGCGTAAAGAATACTTTTCTTACTTGATTGATGCAACATGTGTAGATGGTGTAATGTATTGGTTAGTTAGAATGATGGAAGGGGCACATATCATATCAATGGAAAGTGAAAATGAAGAATTCTTGACTATTAGTTGTCCTAAAGGAGATGATCATACACTATTTGGGCAAGGCCAGTTAGCTGATTTGAATGGGAAACTCTGTTTAGCTTACTACTCGAAAGAATTGTCAAGAATGAGTCTGTTCTTGCTCAAAGATCGTACTACGAACCAAACATGGGTCAAGGAATATGATATCAACTTATCGGGTATGGGGGATTGGGTGAGAATAGTAGGGTATGTACCACTTGAAGGCAACAATGGTGACATCCTTATTAATGGTACAACGCCTTTCCGCTACAACATTAAAGAGAAAAGGGGAAGAAAGCTGCAAAAATCAAATGTCAACTATACTTGCTTGTATTATGATAGATGCTTTACATTAGAGAGAACAAGACTACCATTGCCAGCAATGGAGCCATTACAAGTGAGAGATTTACCATCGCAGACTTCAATATGTGAGATACTCTGAATTTATTCGTGCCTTTTAAAAAAAATGATATGCAGCTGATCTATCTAACTGTCTAAATTTTATGATACATTTTAATATTTATCTATCAATCTTCAGGATTTGTGTGGTTATACTATGTAATAGTTATGTAGGTTCTAGTTTTTCTATCTTCTGTCTGTCTGGCATAAAATAAAACATAGATTTCTTCATAACTTATACATATATTGGTTATGCATGTTTCTATATTGCAAATCAAGCACCATATTATTTGTATACATAATAAAAGAATTCTACGAAACATGTGATATTACTTATGCATAATTTAATACATGAACTATTTACCTTCTAATCAGCTACTAAACGACCCCTAAATCTCCACAACCATCTCATCAAGAGACTCCTATTTTGCATATTTTGATTCTTGATACCCAAACCTCCTCCTTCTACTAAGTTAATGGTTTTACAATGTCTTTTCCCTTAACAGAGTCTCTTTAAGCCATTTTCCATCCCTTTCAATGAACAACATAGCTAAAGTTTCACTAGGTAGAAGACTCAAATCCATTTAGAGTACAAGTTCATTAATACAAGATCCATTAATTAGATAGAAAATCTACACTTGGTTGCATAGATAGTTTTGTGCTTTCTAACTTAAAACATCTATCAAAGTACAAGCCAATATGAAGCTTCCTTTTAGGCCTAGGTAGACTTCTAAACCTATTCTCTTCAATGTTGTAGAGGATAAGTTGTTTACCATCAATAACAATGTCTCCATTGTTACCTTGTAATTGTACATATCCTATTATTTTGAACCAACTCCCCATACCTGATAAATTTATAGTATGTTCCTTTACCCATTCTTCATTCATCCGATCCTTGACAAAGTATAGATCCAGCCTGAATAACTCTTCTGAGTAGTAAACTAAACATAACCTCCCATTAAAATCTGCTAACTGGACATTCTCGATTATCGGTGCCTCTTCCACATATGGATTATTGGGGCAACCAATGGAACTCAAGAAATCCTCACTTTCAATATCCATTGAAATAATACACCTTTCCATTCGAGATCCTCTTTCAAGCAACCAATGAACTACACCATTTACACATGTTGACTCTATCTTACTAGAAAACCATTCTTGGTGTGTCAGGGCTTTCCAAGAACTAGGAATTGGTCCTCCATCTCGTAGTGTAAGAGTCTCAAATCGGAACTCTATAAGGCTACCACCATAGTTGAAGTTGTAGTCATGGCCAGGTTTGGTACCATATAAATGGACAATCTTGTATGTATTGTTGGATGGAATATACGTAGCATCGAAACTAATTGATGGATGACTTGATATTGGAATGTCTATGATCTCTTTTGTTGTAGGATTGCATACCTTGTGATTGAAAATGATGAGATTGGATGATATGATGAAGGAGTGTTGAGGGGCAATAATATCCTCAAAACTGAATTCTTCATGGATCTCACTGTTGTCAATATTGAAGTCCATAGCCGATATAATGATGGTTCGACTAATCACTTCCCAGCTCGGTGAACACTTGGTGTCAGGTACTTGAACTACACGTGCTCGAGGACGAGTCATGGATTTCATGTTGGAGAGTTTTCTGAAATGTGGACTAGAGATGATTTTGAACCATAACTTTGAAACAGTTTGAAGTTGGTGGACGTGTTTGAGTGAAAGCCTAGAGAGTATGTCCACCAAGACTTCACAAGGCAGAGTCATGATGTTGGAACTCATCAATGCCATTGCACTGTCCATTCTTCAACTGCTTAATTCGTGGCGTAGACGGGAGAAAGAAAGAAAGATCAAAGTTGTTAATTTCATCTTCTATATCTCCAGTATAGATTAGTATTATGTAGTAATGAAGATGAGACTTGGGATACTTAATTTATTAATTAGCTGCCAGAGAGAGAGACAGCCTTGCTTTACTTATGTCATCAACTTGATCAACAAGTATTAATTTCCTTGGTCTCCAAGTAATGCATAGTGAAAATGTTTTCCTCTTCTCCAAGCTTAACGTCCTAAGCTCTCCTATATATAAGTTGATGTGGTCTTGATGATACACAACTAAGTGAAGTAGTAAGACTTGGCCAATTTCCAAATATTCTCTTCTGACTTGCTTATTTTATAGTAGTATTGATATTTTGTTGATCCATGTATTCTCTAATTAATTAGAGAAGACTTATTTAATCTTGGGAAAATATTTTCCTAAGACAGTGCGTGTAGTAGTATTTATCCTAATTTTCGTATCATTATATTTATGATATTATACTTTCACCATATATTTTCTGACAATACTATGTTAGGTTAAATATCAAGATGCGATGTCATTTCTAGTCTTTTGTCAAAGTAGGAAAGAAGGTATATATCTTCTTCAAGGGTGATGGTTAGTTTTGCTAAATTGCTAGTCACCTGGTTAGCTTCTTTGAAACATATATATATTGCTTACACTCTTCAAAAATATTGTTGCATCCGTATCAACTTCTCCAAAAATACATCAAGTCTTGAGGATTCGACACGCACCCGTCCATAATGAGTAATCTGAGCAACATAAGTTGAAACAATGCGAGATGTGAACATTTGCTTGGTACAACATAAGTTGAAACAATCTCTATTTTTTTTCTCACTCAATATTCGATATGTGTTGGTTTCCTGGTTAATTTAAATTTTCTCCACCCAAGGCCCCTATTAAGGCTCAAACCAAAGACCTCTAGTTGAGAAAATATGACACCTTACCAATTATAGATTTGTTGGTTAATTATTTTTAATTATTTTTTTTTTTGGTATTTCAAAAAAAAAAACTTATTCACAAAAATGAAGGATAGCCTTCTTTTTTGTGATTGATATAATCGTTTGAGCAAAAAGTGAAAATATGAATCACTCCCTAAATCCTTATTGTGAACGAGAAGATTATTGTAATAACTTTAATATCTCAAAAAGCTAAACAAAATATACTCAATAAGAACATATATATATATATATATATATATATATATATATATATATATATATATGATGCTTTTTAATCATAATAATAATAATAATAATGTCCTCATTAAAGTTTGACTTTAGGCCATCTATACAATTAAAAACAATATAAAATATACTCACTTTGTTTCATTTCAGAGAAACTCTTAAAAAACATTTATTTGAGGTGTATTTTATTAAACTAACCTCATTAATGATGCTTTGAAATTTCAAATTTGACTAGTACTACTTTATATAGTTATTTAATACTAAGAGTAATATGAAAAAAATAATAACACTCTCTTGATTTGCTAAAATGTACAAGTAAAAAGATAATATATTTTTAATATAGGATCAAGTAAAATTAAATTGAGGGAGTAATATGATACTCCATTTTGAACCCCTTCACTTGTAATCCTTACTAAAAATAGATGATTCGGAGTAGTTCTCATTTTAGAACACCAAAATATAATTGAGTACATTATTCTCGTTTTGCCCTTAGCAGGAATTATTCTTAAAAGTAATAAACGTTGATTAATTGACATAGAAAACTTAATTGAAGAGCATATATACACATACTTCAATATTGTGATTAAAAATACTTTTTGAAGAGAGATTAACATTTTAATATACTCCCTGCATTTCAATTTATTTGTCGTACTTATTTTTAGTTTAAATACAATATTTGTTACTTAAATTCTATTATATGGTATCATTTAAATCTATCGTTAAGTGATGACAAAAAGACTCATTTTATGTAATAATCGATCTGGTGTAATTGCATTGTTATTTAAATATTTTCTTTATTTATTATTTAATAATTTATTTTATCTTTTATCCTACCTTTTCACAGTACATCTACTTGTACCCTACTTTTCTTGTAGGTTGATTATTCAAATTAGGAATTTGTGACATTATGTAACAACAATCAACACAGAAAGATACAATATATCCAAACATTATATTCATGATAACAATACAAAATAATATAATATAATGCATCTAAACAATAGTAACAATTGTCCAAACAATGTAATAAAACAAGTCAATTCAATTTAATTGTGTTGTGTGTTACGTATTCACATTTCAACTCTAAACCAATGATTTGATACAAATGGAGACAATGACTTGTCAACAATGTATTTCTCCTCCAATTTATCCCACAAAGATTGCAGCCTCCCTGCATTTCCGCTTGCCGCTTGTTGCAGAATCGATAACCACAGACAGGTACTTTGTTAATCCATATTCAACTTCTTACAACTCAAATATATATTGGAATACTTGTTATTTGTGTGTGTTAATTGTCCATTAGTAAATCGCGTACAATGTGTTTGTGATTTTTCCCAAGTGAACTTTTGAGGTAGTGAGAGTTGGCCCATTAGATAAGAGCCTGTAACTTCTTTATACTTTTTTCAATCTACTGAAGTTTTTGATGCCTTTTGTCAAAGTTTCACCTGCTTGTGTCCACTCATGGCTTCTTTCAAGATTTTTCCAGCCATGACACTTTTCTCTAAGTACTTTTAGGCCGACCAAACATTTGAAAGTAGATACATATTTCTTAGAGCCTGTTTGATCATATGAGATGAAATCATGATATGAAATCATAGGCAACAAAGAAAATACACCAGCCAATAGGAAAACTCCACTCCAGCCCTAAGGTACATTGTCCAATAAAAGTAATCCACCTGGAAATACCATTACGTGAGCCAACTATTATTCTCCCGTGTTCGCGGGATATACGGACCTGGTTGACGTGTCTGTCCTTTTGTTCTTTTAACGTGTCTTCGGGCCACAAGTCCCTTTCTTCTTCTTTCATGACCTTGGGCCATGAGTTTCCACCTTTTCTTTAATAACAATCACTTGTTGATCCGGCAATGAGATAAAATCAAACGGAGTGGATGTGCAACAATTTAGGTACTTAAATGATGACATCTCGAAGGAAGCTCTTCCCGATGTCTCTATGCTAAATCATCCTCCGGTCACACTCTGATGCCAGGTGTCCCTTTGTTATAAGTGTCCACGTAGACATGATAATTTTCCCTAATACAGATAGTCCCCCGCTTTTCGGATACTTTGCTAACTTGTAACCGGAAAGCAGAGTATTTTCAAAATTCCTAGGCAGGAAAGTAAATGAAACGTCTCTTGACTTTCGCAGAGGCGAATATCCCATCGCTGTAAATGCGCTTACCATGCATCGTCTAGATCCTGATCCAGAAATGGCGCGTCAATCAAGATAATGATGACTTCTTCGTTCATGAATCTATAAATAGTGCCCTTTGTACCAATTCCCAACTTCTACAATTTTCCAAGCTTCTCTTCATCTCTTTGATTTCTTGCCTTTGATCCATGAATCTTCAAAACTTCACATCTCGTTATATTCAAACCTTCTTATTTTCATTCTTTCCCAGATTTTACCAACGATGTTTCGTCTCGGACTCATCCTAATTCTTCTCTCTTCGATGGTGGCCCGAAGGAAAACAAAAAAGTATAAGTTGAGGCCTCAGAGACTTCAGTTGATATAATAGTTTTGAAAACTGGCCAGTGTTAATGTTTCTCCAATCTGTGAAGAACATCTACCCACCATTTGGGCTTAACTGTAAGTAGCCAGAAGATAAAGTTAGGGTATTTCTCCTGGTATTATCGAGAGCTTAAACTTCTCCAAACCCAGTAATTTGTTCATCTATTCTTACTGCTTTTCTCTCAACTTCAGAGACCCAGAAATAGACGAGGTTTTCATCCGATTCTACTAGTTCTACCAGATATGTCTGGCGCAAATTGGTACGGTCGTTTGAAGGGCCCTGGCTTGCCTCTGAGTGTTGGCTGAGAAAGCCAGTCAATCCTTTTCTTTGGATTACTTGATCTTGCTTTATTCTCCTCACACAAGTCTAGATAATGATCATGACCACCGTTGGCTAGAGAGAATTGATATCGTCACCACCGACGATATTGTTCTGGAGTACCTGATTCCAGAATCATGGGACCTTACCCACAAGTCTTCATTCTTTTGCACATTTTCTGTCTTTGCGGTCTTTTGATACCCTGTTCTAAGTTCATATAGAAATTTATTACTCAGCGCATGCTTGGTTGTTGTTTATCGACTCCCTATCTAGAAATAGTTTCAAAGGTTTTGGACATTGCCGTGTCCAAGGATCGGTCATGAAAGCAAATATCCGGCGTCAAAGGCTAAAAAGCTAAAATCACTGTAGTTCTTATTAATTCTTCTCTGAAATACTCAAATGAAAGTATTCATTTTTTAAAATATATTTTTGTACACATAGGTCTTCCAAAGGGTTCGTCCGAGCTGCGAACCAGAAGAATTTGTTACTCCGTAGGAAGCTCGACAGTATGTGTCTGTGTTCTCAGGGTCAAACGTCCCTCATAACCGGCCATTGCTGTTGAGGAAACAGTTGTGGTCTCTAATTCTTCGCCACAAAAGAAGAAAAATCCTGGTAAAGCCTCAACTATTATCCGTGGCAATGGATCGATCACTGCTGCCGGCTGAGTCTTACATTGAGGAGATTTGTGATGATGCCTTGCCTCTTACAAAGAAGAGATCTTCGGCCGCCTCTATCACAGACCTCAGTGAGGTCGAACAATTGTACATTGAGGCTGAACATGTCGAAATGGTCGAATCTCGCTGGCCTATACCTTATATTCATATTGGCTCAAGGTTGGGTGCAACAGAGATCATATCCCAACCTTCATCTTCCCCCTGAAAAGCCAGCTTTTTTCATCTCGGCGATGGCCGCTCTAGTCCCATCTTTGAGGATAAGGGTTTATTGGTTTTTGAAAAAGTTAACCTTCTCTCAAAAATAGTCGTGGTGGCCGACTATTTGAAACCTTACCAAAAAAGACCAAGGTGAGATAGACGAAATCTCCCTTGCATGTTTGCTTAATGAGGGTGTTCAAGCTTGTTAGAGTGGGTAAAAGTCCTACATTGGTTGGAGAATGGACTGGTGGTCTCCTTATATAGACTTGAGCAATCCTCCCCTCATGAGCTAGCTTTTGGGGTTGAGTTAGGCCCAGGTGCTATATTTTTACATGGTATCAGAGTCAGGTCCACATCCCAATTTGGGCTCCCGATCCACGCGTCAGTTAGGCCTGGGCGTGAAGAGGGGTGTTAGAGTGGTAAAAGTCCCACATTTGTTGGAGAATGGACTGGTGGTCTCCTTATATGGACTTGGGCAGTCTTTCCCTCATGAACTATCTTTTGGGGTTGAGTTAGGCCCAGGTGTCATATCTTTGCATGGTATCAGAGCCAGGCCACGTCCCCATTTGGGCTTCCGTTCCACGCGCCAGCTAGGCTGGGCGTGAAGGGGGGTGTTAGAGTAGGTAAAAGTCCCACATTGGTTGGAGAATGGACTGGTGGTCTCCTTATATGGACTTGGGTAATCCTCTTCTCATGAACTAGCTTTTGGGGTTGAGTTAGGCTCAGGTGTCATATCTTTACAAAGCTTGTGTCATTTTTTGGTATATCCGGCATCCTGAACCTTTTTGGAATAGGTTTCGGTGTGGCGCTGGCCTTGTATGGTAGTTAAGAGCAACTTTGAGGATCTGGTCCCTTCAAGGCCAGAGATGCTCTGGGGATCTAGTTCAGGAGGGTATTCCTTCAGGCCCGACCTGAGTTCATACCTGATAAACTGCAGCATCAACGTTCCAATCTTGAAACCGCTTCCCGACCTGTCAGCCCTGTATTCTTCTGAAAGGGCCTCAGCTGTGAAACGGATTCTTGATTCTCTTTGTGGTGTGGGCGTTCCCAGTGGCGTCTGCCCACTTACTCCGGTGTTGTTAGAAGCCATCGTCGTCAGTGCCTTCTGCAGCTCTACCACCCTTTTATGATCTGGGGTCATGAGTTCCCACCTTTTTCTTTAACAACAGTCACTCGGTTGATCAACAACGAGACGGATGCAAACAGACAGGATATTCAACAATGCAGGTACTTAAACGATGAATATAAGATTGAGGCTAAAGAGATCTGAAAAGTGCATTAATATATGTGCTAGGATAACAAAGTAATGGCTACAAAAGTCCAACATCAAGATATTAAAGATTATACATAAGATAGTGTTTTAAAAAATTACACTGTTTGGGGTGCAGATAGTTTATTAAAAAAAGAGATTTCAGGATTTATTGTTACTACAAACAACAATATAACGACTATGCATAAGATTATTTTAATATTTAACAATTTTCATGAAGGCCATATGCTTTTGGAAAGCATGCATGAGACCTAGTTTCTGCTTAGTGCTTCAGAAGTCTGCAGGACAAAATTACAATTGTGTCATATATAAATGAGAAGTTAAGACTATCTCACACCACTGTTATCGTCCTCCTTCTGTAATTGTCACTTGATTGTTAGAGAATTTTGAGGAAGAAGACAATGTGCTAGATGTGTGTGTTCTTATTACAAAAGCTGGTCGATTAGGTCTCTGAAGACTCAAACCTTCTCCTACAAACATTACAATGACATCTGACATTTTAGGACGATCATTTGAATCTTCTTGCACGCACAAGAGTGCAACATTGATACACTTCATCACTTCACTTCTATTGCATGATTCAAGTAATGACTTCTCTGTTAATTGTATTGCCCTTTCTTCTATCCACATTCTCCATGCCTGTGATAACTTCCAATTAGATATCAAAACTTGCAAAAAGGACAAATATGATGTAGGTCTGAGTTTCTTCACTTACATAACCTAACAAGTTTAATGCTTCTTCTGATTGGTAAAATCCTGTATTCTTTCTTCCACTGATTATCTCAAGTATGACAACTCCGAAACTGAATACATCTGACTTGATGGAAAACAGACCATCTGATGCATATTCAGGAGACATATAGCCACTTGATTACACCATGTCGAAAACGTGTTAGATGTATTTTACAAAAACAAAAGGAGAAAATGATCGATAGGAAGGGATGTTATACTTACTAGGTCCCAACTATTTTCTTTGTCTTTGCCTCTGTTCTTTTTCCTACAACAATCCCGCCAAGCCAAAGTCTGCAATCTTGGGATTCATCTCCTTATCTAGTAAAATGTTGCTGGTTTTTAAATCTCTATGAATGATCCTTAGTCGCGAATCATGGTGGAGATAAGCAAGACCTCGTTCAATGCCCAATATGATGTCATAGCGCTTCTTCCAATCCAATAATTTGCAAAGTTTTCCATCTTGCATAGTTATCATTAGAACAAATAGAATGACATCAATTAACAAAATTAAATCTTGTCAAAAGTATAGTAGCTTGAGAATAAAGAACAAATCTTGGAAAACCTACCAAATATGAATGTATCTAGACTTTTATGTGGCATATATTCATATAGTAAAATTTGTTCCGTTGCATTGATGCAATAGCCCAATAGTCTCACCAGATTTCGATGTTGAAGCTTTGCAATTAGAGTCACTTCATTCTTAAATTCATCTATGCCTTGTCCTGAATGACTAGATAACCTTTTCACTGAAATTTCTTTTTCGCAAGGAAAGATGCCCTGCCAAAAGTTTTTCATCTCATTACTATTGGTCAATGCGGTGCGTCCATACCAGTCCACAGAGATGTAAGATTGTAATTTTAACCTTTTAAACAGGACCAAATCCTCCTTGTCCGAGCTTATTTGCATCTGAGAAGTTGTCTGTAGCAGCCAAAATGGTCTCCAAGTGAAAGTATGGAACATCAATCGCTTCATCACTGTTTTCATTCATCAATACTTTTGCTTCTCCTTCAGCTTTGTGCCAGTGAGATTTATGTGCCCCTTGAGTACCTTTACTTCTATCTGAAATAGAAAGGGGGAGGGATTTCATTACCTCAATTGGATTGAGAATGAACTTTGATATCAAGTCCAAAATGGTTTAAGAAAATATATCTTCTAGAGTTAGATTCATTCAGAAAATACCTGCTCTTTTTGCCATTCTTCTTCTATAGTAAATGTAGCTAAAGCTGCCTATGATTAGAAACATCAAAGCTGTTATGGACGAAGTGCTTTTAGCTTCATCGATTTCTTAGCTTTAGTTTGAGCTGAAAGTAGAAATCCAAACCCATATTAGATATATTAGCATCTATCTTGAAGAACTTTGATGCAAATATTCATTGGACCTCAGAACTTATCATTAATACTTTTTAAGAATTATTTCTATCTTAAGCTCTAGTTTGCTCAACGAACTCCTCAACACAGGAAAAGGAAAAGGAGAATCATTGTTGTTAAGTGCTAACGTTAATAAGGAATTCTATCAATAACATAGTACCATTATGAATAAAGAATCAAGCTATGTTACACTATGCTATTCTAACCTAAAGGTGAGCCACTCTTGACAAATATAGTCCTTTCTGTATCTACAATCATATATGTAGCTAAACCTCATTTCAGGTACTGTGCTGAACATTTGGCCATCCCATGAACCACTTGCCCAATACTCTGTAGTCCTATTCTATTTTATAACAACATGATTTGGGTCTATTTCCACAGAATACAATCCTGGTGCTGGATCACTCATATTCTTCCATGAAACCAGAATGTGTTTTCTTTGTGTATGTCATATCCAAGTTTAGCACCAGGCAAAAGTATGTGTGTTGGGTAGTCAAAACTTTGCCAAAGTAGTAAGGGTGTTGATGCCTTTGACACATCACTCAAAATCAAATTTCCATCATCACGAGAATTGCAGTTACTGAAATATTTGGATTGATGTTCCATCATCTTTTGTCTAAAAATCAAAATTCAGACTTAATTTTTCTTTAGTCTTTCAACTGTCAACATCAACCTTCTATTATGATATGAATAACTTGACGAATGCCTCGGTTGGAACTTAATAAGGCTAACTCACAAATACCTTTTAAGAATTTATTTCAAGCTTAAGGAAAAAGGAGAAGGAGAATCATTGTTGTTGCTAAGTGCTAATGTATATAAGAAATCCTACTAAGTTTTAGCTATTCTAACCTTCAGTTGAGCCGCGTTTGACAAAGATACTCCTTCGTGTTTCATTTTCGCTGAGTTGTTGCAGATTTAATAGATATCCTCTCCAAATTGAACAGGTACTGGAACCATCACAAGTATAAGCAGTGCAAGAGCAATCGTTGAAACAAGTAGATCTACACTGTGACGTTTCGCTAATGGTGATATTAGTATCTGAAGAAGCAGGTAATCTCATAATTGAATTCTTCCAAAAACTATCCTCATCTTTATTAATTGCACTGCAATTTAACTTTTCATTTCTTACACAGCCACTCATATAATCATTCGAACTCCATTCTCTATATGATCTTGGCTTGAAACCGCTTAAACAGTTGCAGGATGAATTAGCATTATTGCAAACTCCAAATGTCCCACAATAAGCATAAACATCACATTGTTCTCTAGGTTGAGACCACAATAGAGTCCAGTGAGAGTCACTATCCAACCATACGAGTTGGTTAATTTTTCCTGAGACATCTATTTTCAACTTTGGTGGCCTTGAACTAGTATAATTAGAAAGGGAATATGTAAATTATGATCCATTTCCATTGTCGGTATAGTTGAAATTGTACGTGTAGTCTAACCCCATTTCAGGGAACGGGATGAACGTATGACCATTCCATGAACCACTTGCCCAAAACTTTTAGTCCTATTCCATTTTATAACAAATCGGGCATGGCTGGGGTCTAGTTCTAGAGAATACAATCCTGGTGCTGGATCACTCAAACTCTTCCATGAAATCAGAACCTGTCCCCTTTGTGTACGACGTTTGTCATATCCAAGCTTAGCACCAGGCAACAATGTATCTTTTGGATAGTCAAAACTTTCCCATAGTATTAAAGGTGTTGATGAATTTGACAAATCACTCAAAATCAAATTTCCATTGTCACGAAGAACTGCTATGACTGAATTATTTGGAGTAATAGTCCTAGCAACATGTGTTGACCAAACTATGCCTTGAAATTTATCCATAAGCACCAGGTTGCCTTGAAGAATTGTTAAGTTAACAGTACCATAATCAAGAGGTTTATCCCTATTTGCTACCCATACTACATTTTTCCATAAAATAGTGTTCTTGTACCATATGCCTATGTAGTAGTTGAAAGAATTACCTGGTTTGAAGAAACCAAGCTCAAATTTCTCACCTGAAGAGACTATTGTTTCGCCAAATGAAAGAGATTTATTCGGAAATAGTGTCCCCTCCAAGACACAGATTACTGTTGAGACTGAAGCATAAAAAGAGTACTAGAAGCCAACGATTCTTCATTTCGATGGCTACACAATTTGTTGAATATGGCTGAAACAATAAGGACACTATTTGTTGAATATGGCTGAAACAATAAGGACACTTTTCTGCTTTGGAGTCAATGAATGTAGTCAAAACAAGTTCATCTTATTGCTAACATACTTTCATTTTTTCTTCTAACTAGTGGTGGCAAAAAGTAGCAATATTGAAAATAATTTTAATTTAATCTCATAAGCCAAAGATTTTAAAACTTTTGGGGAAAATAGATTTTAATCTTCTTACAATCTTTTTTCAATGGTTGTAAATGAATTATATAATCCCAGCGACGTTGAGCAACGTATAACAAGAGTGAGTATAAAACTTAATATCATAATTTTATTGTATAAGAATAAAATAATGTGAAGATGAAGAAATTCGAAGCAAAAATAAATTAAAACAAAAAAGAAAAAGGTAAAAGAAGAGGGGGACAAGTGGGGAAATAATGCTTGTCCCCAAAGAAAAGAAATTAAATCACAAGTATTGAAGAATAACATCATGTCATGCGTCCCAACAATTTTTGTCACTGGAAATTTGCTTGTGGACGGTGTGTCAAGTCAATTCTGAATTTGATTTTTTTTGTCAAATTATTTTGAAATAGATTATTTTATTTGAGACTTTTCTACACCTATAAATAGTTCATAAACATGTATTGGTGGTGGTTTGAGAGACCAAGGAGTCATCGTAGAGCAAATCGGAAGATTTGATAATGAGTTTTTCCTTTCTTTTTTCTATTTTTTTTTATTGGTTATGAATTTTATTAGTGTATTTTTACATACTTTTATGAGTAGATCTAAAGGGGATGTATATGTGTTTAGCCCATACAAAAGTGGACTCAAATTTAATAATTTATGTAACAGTAAGAGTATATATGAGCCACTTTTATAACGAGACGTATATCATGTCTAAATGACAAAGTAGAGGAGTATATCAGACCCTTTTTCCCATAGAATAACACCTTCAATATAAATCATAATAATGCAACAATAAATGCAAATTATATCAAACATAGCAGAGCAAACAGTAGTGAATACATGCAAGAAAATATCAGAAACCAGTGGCCATATGCCACTTATATATTTTGATCATAATACATAAGTTGTTTGCTAGATAAATGACATTACTCAAGCTACCATAACAGAACAGTTTAAGATGAAACTACTAAGCCGATTTCGACCACTGTCAAGAGGTTTCCACTGCAACTCAATTACATCAGGATCTGGACAGCAAGTATATATAGCCATGGAATTACCCGAATAAGAGGCTGAAGACGAAGCAGCTCCGATTACAAGAAGTTCATTTCCCAATGACTTGAAAGCAATGCCCCATCCTCTGTTTGAATCAGCTCTCACTGGCACTTGTCCTAACATTTTCCAAGTGTTGGTTTTTTTCAGGTAAAGCTTCAGCTGGTTTGAAGATGCCTCGAGTGAGTACAGCTCGTTGTTCACAACAGCAATGAGGGGTGGTGAGTGGCATGTTAGGACTGGATCATCCTTCAACATGTCCGGAATCAGCTCCCACTTGTTCTTACCCTCATCGAAGAATTCTCCACAGGTAAGCTCTCCGTTCTCATTCCTCCCCCCGATCACGTAGAATTTCTTGTCCATGTAACATCCTGAACAAAGCTTCCTCTTCCTCTTCATCCTCGGTAGTGGGTCCCACGATCTGCTAGCGGGGTTGTATTTCTCAGCTGTGTCATAGACCTCACTGTTCGCCATAATACCAACACCACCAGCAACAAAAACAGAGGTGCCACAAGTAGCTGATGCAAATAAACATCTTGGATTAACCATAGAAGGACCTTTGTACCAACAATTCATTGCTAATTCGAACCTCCATATAACAAGACCATCGATTTCCCTACCCGAAACAAGTAAATGTGTGCCTGCACAAAGCGATTCCTTATCACCAAATGTGAAGCACACATCTGATGGTAAGTCAGGGATTTTCTTCCGGGACTTAAACTCTCGATCAAACGTCCACCAGTTAGTCTCCCCACTTGCTAACATATATACCGAAGGTTCTTTAAATCCATTCTCTTTACGAATCTCAAATATCTCACCGCTCTTTAGAAGCATTGAACATCTCTTGTTTACGAGGTTAAGTTTCCAATACTCCCACCTAGGAAACCTGGCTAGAATCTCACTTTCGAGCTCGTAGCTAAGTGAGGGATAATCTGCATCCTGAGGCTGTCTATCTGAATTTTCACCTCTCGGAGATTCAGGTCGAGAGATTCTAACTTTTTTAGATGAATGGCTCTTGAAAGTGACCCAATCACCATATCTAAGATGAGATTTGTCATCAAGATCATAGTTAGCACGACGAAGATCCAAGTCTAGCTTCCCTTCTTCAGGTTCTATTTTGTTTAAGTCCAACATTCTTTTAAACTTTCAAAGCCTCAAATCATTTGCAATTAGCCTGAAATAGGAACAGAACTGATAACCCTAAAGCTAAAATAGATAGACAACTTGGATCACAACAAAATATAGCAAATCATGTGAAATCAAGATAAAGGAGAATCTCAATAACTCAGTTGGTTGTCTGCGTGTGTGAGTATTCGATTCCCCACATTGTAATCCCTTTCTTAGGCCCTCAATTTTAATTTATTTATAAAAAAAAAAGTGAATTCAAGATATAGCCTCAAGAATTGAACTTAAAAGATGAAATAGAGCATCTCTTCCTTTTCATGCATTTTGAGAAAACTAGCTAAAAAGTGTGACAAAAGAAGGGGCAATAAGACCACTTTGGTATTTGAGGATGCTAATAAAAAAGTCTAGGGGCGGAGCTAGAATATCAGCTACGGATTCAGTCTGAATCCAGTAGTTTTAGTTTAAATCTTGTATTTGTCTTTAAAAGCTTTTGAATTTATACATTTTATCAATTTAGAACCCAGTAACATAAAAGATTAGAATCTAAAACCCATAAATTTTAAATCTTGGCTCCGCCTCTGTCTAAAACTTTAAAAAGAAATCAAAGTATTGTGCTTGAAGCAAGCAAGTAGCACCTAACAAATTAGTCCATATAACATACCATATTTATAAAACCATTTTATACCTTTTCGAAGGTCAAGAAAGTTCCACTTTCCTAATGGATAGGTAAGTAGAGGGAGAACTAGACGTATCTTGCTAGACAACGAGATGATGTTGAGAGTACTAAGACACAACTTTTCTTTTTAGGTAATTGTAGTAATTGATAACACATATACCCAATAACAAACATAAATGCCTGAAATGAAAAAAGTCAAAAGGATTTAAGTTATATATAACAATTTTTAAATAACTTTTCCACCTAGAATGCTTATAACATAAAAGTAAAAATCAAAAGTAGTTTCCACATGTAAATTCAATATGAAAAACTATACTAACTTTGAAGAATTCATTATTGAATCAGAATAAACTCAAGAACCATGAAATCCACACACACACACAAAAAAAGCAAATAACATGCAACAACCAAGATGAAAATCCAAAAATCAATCACCAAGAACCATAAAAGCCATAAAAAAGCAAATGAATAACATACACATTATATTTACTCCAAAATAAAGTTTAGAAGTACCTAAAACTAATTTACCTTAAATTAAATTGGATTTTAGAAAATCCAAACAATTTTTCTTCCTGTATTTCACTTCTTTGAGTATCATTCACCTTCTTGAGCTCCAGCTTTTCTTGCTCTGTTGTTTAATTTTATTTTTTTTCTCTTAATGGGGTTGGAGACAAGATTATGGCAAGTGGAGAAACTTCACCACTTACTATACTATTTTATATGCTAATGGAAACTTATTATATTAAACCATAGTACTAAACTCTTATGGCAGTTATAGAGTACTATATTATATTATATATTATTATAAAAAAGTAAGAATAAACAATTCAAAGAGGTAAATAAAGTTATCAATTGGCTAGAATCCACCAATAAGATTATGGCATGAACCATCTACCAAAGTAGTAGTGGTTGTTATTGCATCACAATCTACTATCAATGTGAAAACTTATAAAATGAATCAATGTACATTAAACAAAATCTTATTCCTTTTATAATAATTATTATGTATGTTCTAATTTATGCGAAGGTATTTGATTGATCATATAATTTAAGAATGAAGGAAAGATTTTTGAAATTTGTAGGGATAAGGGTCTGAAAAATATCTCAACTTTGGTCAAATTTGTTGTTGTGATACTAAACTTTCATGAGGACCTATTACCTCCCTAGACTATTTAATACCATATTTTAAACATATATATTTGCCCACATGGACATAAAAAATAATGCAAAATTATAAATAGTAATGTGTCCATGTGGGCACATATATACCTTTAAAATACATTATTAAATAGTTTAGGGGGTAAAAAATACACTATTAAATAGTTCAAGGAGGTAATAGGTCCTCATGAATGTTTAGTATCGCAACAAAAAATTCGACCAAAGTTGGGGTATTTTTCAGACCCTTATCCCAAATTTGTAATATAAAACTAAAGTCATAAATATTTGTGCAAAAATAAAAATATTAAAATTAAATTATACTCCCTTCGTTTAAAAAAATGACCTATTTTTCTTTTTAGCTAGTTTAAAAATGAATGACTCATTTTTTTTTTTGGCAACACTTTAGTTTCAGTTTTTCACGGACCACGTGAATGTTTAAGGCCACAAGATTAAAGAGTATTTTGATACATTTGACATAACTTTAATTTAATATCACAAAATTAGAAAAAAATCTTCTTTATTTTCTTAAATTTTATATCAAGTCAAACTAGAATATTCTTTTTTAAACATGGAGAGTAACTAAATATAGAAATATGACTTCCTTTAACAGACTAAAAAGAATGAATATTACGTAAATTGAGACAAAAAAATATTAGACTAAAGATTATCTTGAAAATACAATATAAAGAAGACCTGATATTGAAAATTTAAAGTATTATATTCACATTGTTCTTCGAAAGATTTGAGTCTTTATTCCCTTTAGGAGATAATGTCTAATACAAATCTAAATTAATTGGACCTAATGAAATTCTTCACTCAAATTTGATTTTGTTTCATTTACCTTCTTTGTAGTAATGCGT
Organism: Solanum commersonii; assembly: GCA_029007595.1. Lineage (NCBI taxonomy): Eukaryota > Viridiplantae > Streptophyta > Magnoliopsida > Solanales > Solanaceae > Solanum > Solanum commersonii. The sequence continues at coordinate 1,276,502 of JAJTWQ010000093.1, read as the reverse complement.
TTTTTTTACCCCTCCCTCAAGAGCTCCTACCTTTGCTCCATTGGTGACTCGAACTCACAATCTTAAGGTTGGAAGTGATGGGAGCCTACCATATGAACAATTCTCTCTTTGTCTTTTTCCTTTTGTGGTCATGCTTACTTCTCTTAATTTAATTTTTTTTCTTGTAATAATATTTTAACCTAATTCTTATTCTTATTAATTTCATTGACATATGATAACTATATTGTAAGCCTATTAGTATTGTACAACATGTTTTGATACTTGTACTAGAGACAAATATTACTAGTAAAAAGGTTATTGCCTTAGAAAAAATCATTTTGGTCGGAAAATTTGACCAGAATTTGGCCAGAATGGTATTTTACCTATGTTATTTTACTTTTTTGAACATTTTTATCTTTTTAATTTTAATACCTTTTAATTAAAAAATGAAAAAAAAGATTAGTTTATTGTAAAATAAAAAAATATTATACACTTTTTAAATTTCTAACTAAATTTTCTGGTCATTTAGCATTACTCATTGCCTTATTCTTAAGAGGTAGGTTAGTTTCATTCTTGCTAAATCTTTCCTTATTTAGGTTTTCTAATCTTTCATTCATAAATTAATTTTAATAATCCAAATTAATTAATTTTAATTTACAGCCATGCGTAGAGAAAGTGGTATGAACGCAACCCTAGAAAGTGGAAGTCCCCATTGGATAAGGACTCTCTTTATTTGTATTTTATTCCAAGATTTAATGTTGCCTGTCCACTGATTAGTTGGTGGATTTGCCTTTTTAATTTGGTTCTACTTTCTATACATTTTTATATTCTTAATTATGTTAAACCCTAAGTTTCACTGTCATAACGTGTTGGCTTTGCATTTGCACAAGTGTGTCCCCCCCCCCCCCCCCCATTTCAAAAAAAAAAGTTGAATACTTAAATTATTAATCATATTGTTTTTCTTTCACCCCTTTTTTAGTTGTCTTTTTCAATCCTTTAGTGGTATGTGTCGTTTGGTAGCTGGTTTGGAGATGATTTATATATGTATTAAATTATGAATAAGTAATATTATGTTTGGTCGATAGTTAAAAGGTAAGTTATTCATGTATAAAATTAATGCGGTATTTGATTTGTAATTAGAAATCGCATATTAGACATGTATAAGTTATGAGAAAAATTTATGTATTATTTTATGTGAATATTGAGTAGCTTATATATAAATAACTAAACCAACATTAATATATACGTAAAATAATATATAAATTCTCTCATAATCAATTCCTGCATTTTAATAGTACCTGCATAATTCCAATCAACTACCAAACCACCACTAAGCTTTCCTCAACAATTGGAAAACAGGTCTGGAAAGATTGAATGGAATTTAACAGTAAAAGTTAATTGACCTAATTGTTGCAATAATATTTTGAAAAAGAAATTATTTAATTGTATTATGTATATATGGTGATACTGCATAAGTTATTAGTAGGATAAATACGATTTGACATATATTCATATTATATATATACTTTTAAATAATTACGTATTTTATCATAATTAAGAGTTTTTATTATATATTGAGGAAAACGCACCTAGATACATGTATTTTTGTTATCAGATACACTAAAATGGGGAGAGAGGCGAGATGGGGAGGGAAGTGAGCGAGATAGTCATGTATCCTATATACATGCAAATCACATCAATACAGGCAAGATTTGTCTATGTATCTCAGATACATATGAAATCACTTGGATACAGTAAATGTAGAACAAATTATACTTAATTTTGATCTCATGTATCCCGAGATAAATGTATCAAGATGTATCTGGACGCACCAAAATCTAATAAGATTCGTAATGTTGCAAACTAGAGTATATATCTAAGTAATAAACTCCTAAATTAGTGAAATTTTTTTAAGTTTCCCTTACTAGTAATACACTTACTAAAGGGATTACAATTGATATACATTTTTCTAGTACATTCAGACCTATATATAATACTCATCAGTTATAATAATATTTCATCACAATAATTATGTTTATTTGGAATTGATCTTTCATGTTATATTATATTGTATATTCTGTTTTACAATATTTTACTATAACAATAAATAAATAAAAATAGTATCCACACAAACAATGCCCTAATTAGGCCTTATCATATATATGTATATATCTCTGTGTGTGTGTGTGTGTGTGTGTGTGTGTGTGTGTGTGGAAAAGATAGACTATAGTTCAATTAAACAGTAACAATGCCCAAAAATAGTTGGATACAACTCCAAGAATTGTGGATAATAGGAGCTAAATTATGACTTCCAGTCCAAACATTTTGGCCACCTTATTGGGTTTTGTTGGGCTATTATATAGTATAAAAGTTCCTAAAATAAATTGTCAGCTCTGATAAATTATTGATATCAGCATCCTATTTTTTTAGAAATAATGTATCATTACAAAAGGAAAATTTTCGAAAATATAAAAAAAATTGAAATATTTATGACATGTAAACCAATATATAATATTATATTTGGAAAAAAAAATTATATATAATATATCAATCTTATATAAAGTGTATAAAAAGTGTGTACACAAATATGGGTTACATCGTGTATTTACACACAAAGTATAAACCACGTGACGTAAACGTTTTCAAAAATAGACCTAGAACATAATTTTCCCTTAAAATGAGTCATATTTAATAGAATCTCAACTACTAGTCACCTGTCACCTAGCCAAATAACCTACTCTGGTATATATTAAACAACGGTCAAAGAATAGTTATAGCATTAATATCATGAAGAGTTACTTTATGAATTGGTCACTAATCAAGAATAGTTTATTTAGAAAGTCATTTAAAATAAAATTATAACTCAAATCATCCACCTGTTGATATGTCACTCACAAAGTCACTTAATTATTTTAAGTGACATTTCTATTTGATTTTGTTGATATGCAATTTTATTTTAAGCTTATAATTAAAAAAAAAAATAACATGCTACCCATTTTAATTATTTTATTGACCCATTACACTTTACCCGACCCACTAAAACTAATAGTTAAATAAGCTTTACAATTTCATTTTTTGAGTTAAACTATGTGTACTATATGAACTTGTGATCCACTTGTTATGTCCTCTTTAAATTGTCATGATTATAAAAATATTTGATTGAATATTATTTTCTTTATTCTTCATACTAACTATTTTTTAAAGTAATTAATACTTGATTAAATAGCATACGAACACAAATAGAGTGCACATTTTTATTAAGAGCCGGCAACGAGAGTAATTTTAGTACAAAAAAAAAACCTTTTTATTTATGATTTTCTAAAAAAGTATTAATAAAAGGGAAAATTGTATATAATAGCAAACTATTAATTCAAATTAAATGCTATAAATATAGTTTGATTTAATTATACCTCATAGCAAACTATTGCTATTTCACCTCTCTCTTGGTGAATCTCGCTCGCCACTCTCGTTCTCTCCCTCACCTCTCTCATTTTTTATACAAACGCAAGTGTATAAAGTTCATTTGTGTTTGTATAAAGTGAGAGAAATTGTATATATACATATATTTTCGTTCCCCTCTCCCAGATCTCGCTGTCTTACTCACCTCTCTCACTTTATACAAAAAACGCAAATTGTATAAAATGCATTTGCGTTTGTATAAAGCGAGAGAAAATTGTATATATACATATATTTTCGTTCCCGTTTCTCCCCTCTCCCAGATCTCGCTCTCTCACTCGCCTCTCTCACTTTATACAAAAATGCAAATGTATAAAATGCGTGAAAATTGTAGATATACATATATTTTCATTCCCCTCTCTCCCCTCTCCCAGATCTCGCTCGCCACTCTCCCAGATCTCGCTCGCTCACTCGCCTCTTTCACTTTATACAATTGATCTTTTTATATATGTATACCAAAGCAGATTATACAACTATTTTTTTTGTATATGTATAGCGAATTATACATATATATGTTTGTTATGGAGCGCAATTATGCAAACTTTGCTATAGCATACAAATATGCATTTTGTGTTTGTTATATGTGAAAGTTATTCTTAATAAAAACATAACAACTAAAGAGGGACAGGGAATATCATGTATTATCACTTCTCCCTTTTTTGATGTAAAATTTGTTTTAGGTATTATAGGTGGCCTTTTCAAAAGTCTTTCAATCCTTCTCTTTGATATGTTTTTAAGGGTGTTAAATAGGTGATTTGGATTAAATTTAAGTTAATTAAAATGTGTATAATTAATAAATCGGTAGGTTATTAATTTATCTAAAAATTATTTGGGCTGAAATAGATTGAGCTAAAATGAGCTAAATAACGAGCCATAATCCGATTGACTCAATTCTTAATTTCTTTGTTTGTTCTTTTATAAATTTTAGGACCTAGTAAAACTATTTTTCTTTATTTAGTGACTATATATGGGCATCTTTTTTGTCAAACTATTAATATAGGGATATTTTTAAATCAAACTATTAAAAATAAGAACGTTTTTGGAACAAACTATAAATATAAGATATTTTTATCTAATTTTACATAGTTTAAGAGAATTTTTTTTTCCCTCTTTTCTGTTTATATTTAAATTCCTTTAGTGAAAATTTAAGTTCCTCCACACTCATCACATATTTGTCTCTTGGCTATAAGGAGCCAAGCCTAAAAGTTTGTGTACTATGTGAACTTACGCTTTGTCTAATATATATACACTAGCACTTAACTTTTTCATCCCTTTTTGATACCTCATTCATCCATTTGGCACTTATTTATGTTTGATTTGACACATTTTTTAAGTACTTTATTTGTCTCATTTTATTTGTCTCTGTACGTATGTCGAAAATAAAAAAAAAATTATTTGTCTATTTTAGCAAATTAAGAGAAATTTATTATATTTTTTTCTCATACTATTCTTAATATTAAATAACTATATAAAGTAGCGGTCAAATTTAGAATGTCAAAGCTTCATAATAAGATTAATTAAATAAAACACACTCCAAATTAAAGTCTTCTTAAAGGGTATGTCAAATCAATATGGCTCAAGTAATATGAAGTACAAAAATTAATTAATGAAAGTATAAGCTTATTATATCAGCCTTGAATAATATAATGATGATTTTTAATAATAAAAGTTTAGAAACTAAGTAATAAATTATCTCTTTATTTTTTACATTAAATAATAAAAATAGACACCTATTTTAATATAACGGACAAATAAAAATTAACGGAATGAATATAAATTTTCCTCAAGATGTTATATAGTACACTGTTTTATGATACAATCTCTCACTGGCATCCGCCCCTAGAATAGACCAATAGATTTGCACTAACATTAGTTTTGATTGGTTTCATGGTTTGCAATGATGTTCAGCATTTAAATGACTAGCAAATTTGATCAGAATTTTGTTAGAAATTTAAAAAATTTATAATATTTTTTTTATATAAAATAAATTGATCTTTTTTTCTATTTTTTAGTTAAAAGGTATTAAAGTTAAAAGGATAAAAATATTTAAAAAGGTAAAATAACATAGGTAAAATATCATTCTAGCTAAATTCTGATAAAATTTTCTGGCCAAAAGGATTTTTTCTATTTTATTTACCACACCCTTAAAGAAGTAATAAATAAATAAATAATATTTTTTATGTCATTTTTAATTATTATAATATAAATTATCTAAATATAAAAAATTAATGATATTTTCTCGCTTCACTTTTATACATTTAGTATACTAAATATAAATACATTTTTTACTCGTTAAGTTTGAAAAAATAAAGATATAATTTATCACTTAATTTTTAGTTTCTCCTTATTATTATTATCTATTACTCCCTCCGTCTACTTTTAGTTGTCATGATTTATTTTTTTATAATCAAACGGTATAAATTTTGACTAACATTTTACGATGTATCTTTTCATCATATTGATATGCAAAATTTTATAATTTATAGTACTATTCGTATAATTTTTGAAAATCTAAATTTTTTGTTTAAAATATTGAATTAAATTAATCTAATTTAACTTTGAAAATTAGTCAAATTAACTTCTGAAAAGCGCAACATGACTACTAAAAATGGACGAAAGGAGTAGTTATTTTTCAAAATATTGAATTTATCATATATTAAAACTGATATAATAAAATTATTAATTTATTTATTGTTTCTTAAGAAGTGTGTCAAACCAATACTGAACAAGTAAAAATGAATATATGAATTACTTGATAACAAGAGGAATAAGAATAAAATACAAATTATCTCTCAATTTCTTCAAATTGAACAAGTAAAAGTAGATACCTATTTTTAGTATAATGAATACGTAAATATGGACGGAGCGAAGGAATACTCCATCCTTTTTTGTTTTACTTGATTCTTATATTAAAAACTTCTTACTTGTTCATTTTAACATCTCAAGAAAGTGTTTTTTTTATATTACACTTAGTATTAAATCTCTATATAGAACAATTGCAATAATATATAGTCAAATTTAAAATCCCAAAATATCCTTAATAATAGTTAAATATATTATACATGTAATAAAAAAAATTAAAGACTGTGTCAAGTAATATGAGTCAAGTAAAATACTCTTTCCGTTCACTTTTACTTGTCACTTATTTTTAAAATAAATTTTTATTTCTACTTGTCACTTTCGACATATCAAGAAAAGACAATAATTTTTTATCATGTTTTACCCTCAACATTAAATACTTATTTTTCAAATCATTTTTCAAGACATCATTTAATCGGGGATAGTTTGGTAAAATAAATATATCAATAATTATTTTCTTAATTAATGTGTCGAGTTAAAGTGTGACAAATAAAAGTGAACGGAAGGAGTAAAATAGACGGAGTACATCTTTATTGGAGCTGAAAACAGAGTCATTAAATTAATCCTAGATAACCTCAATTTACCTAAAATTTATCATTCTTTTAGTTGCTGATTTGTCATAGGAACTACCAAATTATGAACTTTTAATATGTGGTCACACTAATCGATGACCTTTAATTTATTTATTCAAATTGTCCTTTGGAAGGACACTTTCAAGTTGCTCATCAAGACAATAAGACATCAACTCTTGGTGTTACATAGAGCTCAAAACAATTAAACTAATCAATGTTTACATTCTTGTTTCTTTTTTAAAAAAAAATTAAAATTGAATTATAATAGACACTGATAGTGATATGTGATGGTGTAAAATGTTTTTCTTACATTATAAAATTTAACTGAATGTGTTGGCTATTTTGTAATATATAGAGGTCTTAAATTGAACAAATACATTTGTTCATGAAAAAACATGATTGTTATGAAAAGTTATTTGTGCATGAAAGAACGTTATTTTTATGAAAAGTCATATGTTCATGAAAGAACACGACTCTTATGAAAAATCACATGCTCACGAAAGAACATGACTCTTATGAAGAGTCATCTCTTAAGTTCTATAAATATAAAGTGTCACGACCCAAACCATCGTGATTGGCACCCACACTAATCCTCCGGTAGTAGAATCATTAATACTAATTAGCTAACCAAAGAACGAAACAACTAAGGCATTTAAGTTACGGAAGCAAGTTAAATACTAAGGAAAGAAATAGGGAGTTCTCAAAAACTCCAAACAAAAGTCTATCAACTAAAACAAATGTGGAAAATACACCTAGAACCTGAAAGTCAATGTACCAAAACATATAATGTTCAACAAGTCTAAACAAGAAGGGATACAACCCCAAACTAATGCACTAATAACTAACTAGAAAAGTCTAAGTCCAAAATGGTGGATATAGACGAAAGAGAACTCATGGCAGCCCAGAAGAATTGACTCACCCTTGAATTCGAACGATCACTGAACTTCTAAGCGAGGTCTGTCAATAGCCGCTTGAAGATACCTGTACTCAACAAAGAAAGAGCAAGTGCAGTATCAATACACAACCACAATGTACTGTAGAATCACGCGGCTATCCCACTAAGTGCAACATACATAAATCAATACAACAATATAATCACATGTATATATCGAACATATACAATATTATCAACATTTACGAACAACGAACAACAAACAACTTCACATTTCTCAAGATACACAATTATGACAAGACATTGGTCCTCTCATGGAACCCAAACCCAAACTGTTAGCATATCGGAACGTGGTACCCGATCCAAAGATTATGCCGGAACGTGGCAATCGATCCCATAATTATGCCAGAACGTGGCAACCGATCCAAGTTAGTGTGTCGGAATGCAACACCTGATCCATTCAACAAGCCACAATCACAATTACAAAGTACATTCTCATAATCATACAATCAAGTCATGATTCATGGCATTCATAGTGATATGTCCTTATTTACAACAAGTGTGATCAATAATGCAACATTCACATACATACATGCATCATAATAAAGCAAAGACAAACATACATCACACAATCATAGAATCACAACCATCATCTACCTCAAAACAAGTTTGAAACCCAAAGAAACTTGATCCTTCCCCTTTCGGATTCGTTCACTACAAGAAAAATATGAATTACATGGGGATATTCCTAGGGATATTGTATGAAAATTTGCAGGAAATTAAGTTTATTGCAGATTTTCCTACCAAAAAAAATCAGAAGGTAAAGCCTTCGTAGGTAATTATTTCTTGCGAATTTTAAAATCCGCAAGTAATTTACCTAGAAATTTAAATTTCGTATGTAAATTCCTTGCAAATTTTCTTGCAAAAAATACTAAAAAATATCACGAAATTTTTGGTAAAAATTAACAAAAAAGGATTTTTCTTACGATTTTTTTTCGTAACTAAAGCCGCATGAAAATATTCTAATAAATTTTTAAAAAAATTCTTGTAAATAATATTAATTATTTTGATCACCCTCACCCATTATAATTTACACTACTTAGCATTTAACACCACCACCCCACCCATTACAATTGCTTTAACTAAATCCCCTACCCTGTATCGCTGCACAAACTTAATCCGGGCCCCCACTGCGAAGTAGTAGCGTAGTTTCTCTTTGAAATTAGATTCTTTCAATGCTATTGGCAATTTCATTATAAATGAAAAAAATTATCTTTCACCGATGTGGTACAAAAAGTACCACTGCCATTACAGTATTTGTGTGTTTTTATTTGATTAACTTTAAAAGTCAAATTGAATTAAATTAATTGAGTATTTAAAATATAATTTAGATATTCATAAATTATATAAAAAGTACTATAAATTCATCTTGTATTAATATGGTATGAAATATATATATCTTAAAATGTTCCCTAAAATTCATGTAATTTAACTCTTAAAAAGTGAAGCACGATAACTAATTATATATTCAAAATAAATCACTACTACCCAATATATCGTGAAAATTTTATGCTTACACTATCTATAAGATATTATTCATGACTACGCACATTAAATGTAGACAATATTTAAATTATACATACAAGGTACTTATAAATAAATAATTGAAAAGATAATTATATTTATAAGTTTAAAGTGCACGAAAGTTATAAATAATAATCGATAGTATATCTTATTAGGTATTTGTGGTATTTATATTTTTAACCTATCCTTTAGTAATTATATTTTAACATCTTTAATTATATATTTGTAAATAAATAACATTTAATAACTTACTATAGATAAATTATATCATTTTTAATGCTTGTGAAAAAAGATATATCAATTGGATATACAAGTAAAACTTATTTATTTTTCATTTCATATAATTCTATCAACTAGGGGGTGAGTAAACTTCGTATTAATAATGTATATAATCAATTTTTTCTCTACTTATAAGTAGTGCTTGACTTAGTAAATAATACACTATTTAATATAAAAAAAAAACATCAAATCAAAATTGAATACACTTATGATATTATTTTTCTATGGGATAAATAACATGCCATATAATTTTAATGATTTGTATCTTTCAAATGAAAAAAAAAAGACATTATTGATTTTTAGTGACATTAAATATTAATTATACACAAATCCAAAATATTAATCCTGACATTTGTGATAATGTTCCAACACCGTATTAGATTGATATTATTGTATAATAATTTATTAAGCCTAAAAGTAGAGTAGATATTTTAACAATAAGTTTTATTCTAATGTTCCTCTTAGATTTCAAGAAAAAAAAATTCAGGTAAATTATATGAAAAAATAAAATTCAAGTAGCATATTTTCAAGTAAATCCTTCAAAATATCCAACCAAATTCACAACAATAAAATCCCCAAGTAATTTTTAAAGTGAGAAAATTCCCAAGTAAATCCCTAAGAAATAAATCCCCAACAAAATTTGTGGAACATGAATCCCCAAGTAATATCACATATAAAAATATTTTTAGACAAATTCTCAAGTAATTATTCCTAGTTAAATCTGCAAATAAGTTTATCTAGGATTTTTCTTTGAAACCGATTAAAAAAAAACTTTTTCATTACTTGCGAATTTACTTATGAAAATGACACTTGCAAATTATCTGCCCAAAATAATTCCCCAGGAAATAGTTTTGTGAAAATGGCGCCAAATTTACCTACCAATTTTTCTAGGGAAATATTTTTCGCAGGTAAAAAGGTCTAGAATTTAGGAATTTAGGAATTTCATATTTTCGCATGAAAGTTCATAGGAAATTTCTGCGGAAATAATCTCCAAGTAAAATTCACAGGTAATTTACAATTTTCTAGTAGTGGTTCCGCTTGTTCTTGGTCTACAAACAATCAATATAATACGGGAATCAATAAACAATCACTAATTACCCGGATTACTAACAATTCTAATAACCCTAGATCATACCCATGATCCCAAGTATCCAAATTAGGGTTTTTTCCACCATAGTTTCTAGATCAAAACCCTCCCCCATCGATAATTACCCATTCTATTACGTTCTACGAATCGAAAAATGAATTTGGGGAGTTAAAATCTTACCTTTAGCCTCAAGAATGGTGGAAAACTGTCTAGAATCGCATGGGATCGTTCCTTAGCTCTAAAAACCAAAAAGTGCATAATAACGACGTTTTGGGACTTATTTACGACCTTAAGTCGCATCTGGCCCGCCACAGCGGCCCTCATCCCACTATAGCAGCTCCGCTAGAGCGATCAAAACCACCGCCAAAGCGGCTTGCACAAAACAGTGAGCTATTTTAATAATTGCAAGACCCCCATTTCACAACACACATTTAACCAACGACGCTTAGAAAATATCATTCACGCTAAGATCGATTCCGGGAGTTCTACTCACCCGAATTCAATTCCGTAAAATCGTACGAATTCCTTAACGACTTATCTAACTACTCATGTAATCAAAATCATAAATAAGTCACCCGATTGTTACCATATTTCCCTACACTTCAAAGACTCCGATTTCGTCCAAATCTAGACTAGGTTGAAAAAATTCAAGTTTCTACGAAAAAAATTTCCAGCCCAAAAATTTTTCCCGTTGGCTTTTCTATAACGACGGAACCCGGTCGTTACATAAAGACTCTCTAGAAATAGCCTAAGAAAAATCTTCATGTATAAACAAAGAGTTTTATTGTATCCTTGAAGAGAATTGTTTGTATTTACCTCAATATGTATATGGACAATATCTCTTTAAAAGAAAGTGATTACATATCTCAAAGCTTCAATTATATTTCCTATTATTTTTCTAACAGAATGGTTAGTTATTATTTTATTTTCTAGCTTATAATATGTTAATTTAATCTGAAAGAGCAAAAACATCGTAGGAATGACATCTCTTCTTTATGGTCTTAATGGTGTGCTAATAGAAGCTTCTCTAATGTTTGGGTTGAAACAAACCATGGTGTTAACCAGATGTATTGAAAGAGAATGAGACTCGTCCTGAAAAATCAGTGGATATGGTTCAAGAGTCAAAAACTTAATCGAAGAGCATGAATACTACATCGGCCATTGCTTTAGTGACGCTAATAAACTGGCTAACAAGTTCTCCACCTTGATTCATGGCATTGAAGGACTTCATCCCTCAACTCTTTTCCGTCCCTTCCTAAGCAAGTTAGAGGATAGATGAGATTTTTCAATCTTTAGAACAAAACCAATGAGACCTGTCAATATTATTTATAAGTCCCCTTACATTGTACATCGTATCTGATTAGATTTTGAGCTAATTTGAACACTTCCTTTTGGTGGTACTTAATAGAACAGTCCTATACTGTTGCTATCCTTAATCATGTCAAAGTTTGGGATGTCAAATTCAATGTTGTACTTTTACCCATATCAATGATCAAACTAAGAAATTAAAATAAAAAAATAAAAAGAAAAGAAGTGCACAAAACTTATACTCCCTCCGTCCCATTTTATGTGATGTAGTTTGACTCGGCACGGAGTTTAAGAAAGAAAGGAAGACTTTTAAAACTTGTGGTCCAAAATGAATGATAGAAATTTGTGTGGCTGTAAATCATTTCATTAAGGGTAAAATAGACATTTTATAGTTAAATTGTTACTAAATATAGAAATGTGTCATTCTTTTTGGGACTGACTAAAAAGGAAAGTGAGTCATATAAATTGGGACAGAGGGAGTATATCTTAAGAAGGGGAGAGCAGGTTGGTGAAGGCACATACTCCTTATTTGTCAAATTTTGAATTGACACACTTACTAAGAAAATAATGATCGGTATGGTGAGTTAACATTTTATCCTTATTAATTAATAGAGTGTCAAACATATTTACTTATTGCATATTTCAAAAATATTAACTCAACGTTAATAAATTGTTGTGTATAATAGGTTCTTGATGTCACGACCCAAAAATGGATGTGATGACACTTGTCTATTCCCATCAAGACAAGTTAACCTCATTTCAATGAAACGAAAGAAAAGCAGAAAGATAAAACAAGAACAAGATAAAAGCGAAAAACTCATTCATTCTATTAACACCCCAAAACCTAATTGTCAAATGTACAAGCCACTAATAAAATTACGGAATTTAAAGATGATTACAAGTCTCAAGTCTTTGTTTCTCAAATAGAACAAACATAAAATAAAGAACTAGAAGGACCGCCGTGATGACAAACAACTACCTCTCAACAAACCTTTAACAAGCCTCAGAAATAGGAGAAGAAAAGCAATTACATTGAAATGGACTCGGAACCTACACAAGTCTAGTAACACGGAGTGAGTACCAATCAACACGATACCCAGCAAGAAACCTAATAAACAAGGCAAACTATAACACCTTGAAATTTAGAAAATGTAAGGCGGGTTGAACGGATGGGTCCGCAAACCCTAGCCTAGCGGTGAACCTTTCACGAAGGCCTAAACGACCCGTGGAAGGGTTCACGGCCCATGGAAAAGGGCGCTAGGGTGGTCGTTTTTGCAATCCAATTTTGATCCCCAACCTTCACGACCCCCTTCACGGATCGTGAAGGGCTAAACGGTTCGTGAAGGGCTCCCATATAAGTCTCACATCAGCTTTTTAAGTCAAGTTCATTTTAGTCTTTTTATATGTGTCTAGTACCTAAGCTATGTCATTTTAACCCCCGTTCTAATCTGTATATAAGAACTTAAGTCATAAAACTACTCATTCTAAATCAGTCTCCTAAATCCTAAATTTCCCTCCAAATTCTCTCTAAAGCTAAGTAAGAAGAAGATAGGGTTTCACTTCAAAATCTCCAATTCACCATAATTTTTGGGGCTTAGTCACTAAGGTATGTTAGTATTCACCTATGGAGCCCTTTCTTCTGTAAAGTTCCCAAGATCTTCCAATTTTACAAGTATTCAATTCTCAATTCAAAGTTAAGATTTTATTCAATCTTCATGGGTTCTTCTCAATTATGATTCAATTACATGTTTTCTATCTTTTAATGCATAAATTGAAGTATTTACATGATTTCGAGTTGAATTCATATGAATCCATGCATGATCCACAATTTTTGACTATGGACACGTGATGAAGCTTATGAACTATGATTTATGGAATCTTAGGCTGGACTAAATTTTAATACAAAGACGATTTTGGGTCTTATTATTTAGTTAAACTGAGTCATAAGTTGCAATCTTAGGCTGGACTAAATTTTAATCAATTCTCCCGTCTGTTAACTAATAATATTGGGTCTTATTATTTAGTTAAACTGAGTCATTAGTTGCAATCCTAGACTGGACTAAATTTTAATACAAAGACGATTTTAATTAATATACCCTACCAAATGACTCGTAACAGTTTTATCTTACATACTAGATATCAAAGTGGGCTAACACAGGCCCAACGATTTATGTTATAGTAGAATACCTAAGTAAAACTAGTTGCCTTTGAAGAAGACAAGTGACATGACTTGCTAAACATGAATGTTTTTCTTTTATTAATTAGATTTTATTTCTATTTTTAAAAATTGTGTAAATATAGATCCTAAAAACTATCTTTTTCTAACAATATTAGATTCAGGTATAATATTATGTTGCAATAACTCTAACTATTTTAGATCATGATTTAATGTTTTTTCCAATTCAAGGTCAATTGAATTTGCAGAATTTTCCAAACATAGGCAGATTAAATTTTATACATCTTCCCTGAATAACTAATTACTTAGGTCGATTTTCAGCAATTTCTGCATTATTTTCTTTTCTAAACAGTAGTAACTAAAAATAGAATTAAAAATCATTTATCCATCCACATGTTTTTGCAATAAAATATGGACCCATACAATAAAAGAAAAAATATTATTATTTGATGTATACAGATGATAGTTGGGTCAATTCCCAACAGGGTCATCACTGACAATTTATAATTTGCAAATAATGTAGACGTGTGATAAAGCTGAAAAGGATAAAATAGTCAATTCTTAGTATTTTAAGAAGCAACAATAATAAGTCATATTTTTGTTCAAGTTTAATTTTCTCATATGATTTCAAGTATTAAGAAAATCCACTAAAGTCATTTTAGAATACATAAAACAAAATGGCTAGACTCAATATTTTTATATTCAAAATTATTCTAGATTTTATATCAGGTGGCTTGAAAAATAAGTAATTAATATGATATGACATATCAACTGAAAAATTTAGTAAGAGAAAGACTTTGTAAGACATATATAAAGTTATAGATGAATCATCTTATAAGAAATTTTAATAAAATTTTCTCAACTTGAATGATTATACAAAAAATTAACTCATTTTTATCCGATAAGTAAGTAAAACCACAAAAACATTACATAAATACCCTTTAAATAAGTTGAGAGTTGTGGACACCATCACTCTTTCGAAGTAGCTGGTTTTTTTGTCTAAAGATAAACATGCATATGGTACTACAAAACAAAGTATAGCCTTTTAGAAAGAGCCAACAATAGCTAACATTTAAAACTACCAAATTACCTTAGTTAGGACAGAGGCATGTTGACGAAAATCTGCTTTCTAGCCTTTAAATAGTTGGTATTTTAAAAAAAATCAAGATATTTTAGTTGTTTGTTTCCACTTTTATTCTTAATCATAAATATGAAGAGATATTAACATGGTGCAAACGAGAAAAGTAATAAACATAGAAGAGTAATCCTCGATTTGATTTTTTTTTTGTCTTAAAATATATGCAAACTCCTAATATAAGAAGTGTCTAACCTATCTAAACGCAGGCATGCACGAGTCAAAGGAGGCAATTCAGAATGAAAGACATGCAAAGCAGAAACGGAGGAAGCCGCCTTTGCAGATAAGATGGCCAAGATACGGAATAGGGAACTTGCTCGCTTCGGAATCCCTTTCAAATAGGAGGACCCTTTTTCTGGGATAGACCAACCCCTACACGGGAGCGATAGCGAAGCCAATTCGGGTAGACGCATAGTCCTTATAGCATAGCAAACGTTCCACTATAGCTAGGCTTCCGAACCCTCGATTCGATTGTTTTCCAAGAATGTTGAGCCGGGTATGTAAGCCATGTATTTGGGAGGAACAACAATAAAAAAAGGGCTTTCGATTTTTGTCTTGCAGCTATTTTTAAAATATATATATATATAAGAATCCTTTTTTAGAAGAAAAATTATATATATGTCCAATCTAAAAATAAACGGAATATGAATAATGAGTACCATATATTATATTATAGATAAGCATAACTTGTGTCCCTAGATACTTTTGAGATAACAAGAACAAGTCAAGATCTGACACAATATTTCCAACTTATCACATAAGTACAAACAAACAATATCACTCTCAAATGGGCTACTATACATTTCTTTATAGTATAATATAAAATATAAAATAAAAACAAAGAAAATAACTTTTTAAAAAGGACAGCTTAATACACTTATAAGCTTCTAACACACATTCATCTTTATCATATGCATTTCTGCAAGCAGTTGTTTCAACTTTCAACCACTGAAAACTATAATAATCTTTTTATTCACATAATGACAACTCTTACTGTTTCACTCGGAAGAAAAATAAATAGAGGAAATTTTAACACAAATACTTATTAATTAAGAGTGCATTCATGAGGGAATCCTTGAGGGAAACGTTTAGTATCAGTGCAATAATTGTATATCATATAGTTCTTTTGCACCCATTTCATCCTTGCTAAGCCAACATTATCCAATGATTGAGTTAACCAAGAATTGGCTATGGGATTCTTGGAAGTTTGGGCATTGAAGTTTCTATAAGAAGCAATAAAAGGGGCTTTACTCCAATCAGTCCTTACAAGGCCACCTCTTGTTGCCCATTCCTCAGCATTCCATAGACTTGAGTATAACCACATTGGTTGGTTCTTTGGGTAAGGTATTCCATTTGTTGCTTCAAGATTCTTGTATTGCCTTATTGGTGTCCCATCTACTAAAAATCTAATAAATAAATTAGAAGAAGATGTTAGTAACTTGCATAGCATGTGTGTATAGGGAAACTTGTACTAAATAACAGTCTGGTGCTCAAAGTATCCAACATCCACGTGGGGTTTAAGATAGGGTGGCATTCCAAGAAGTATGATGTAGACAGTCTACTTTAATGCAAATATTATATTAGTGGTTATTTCTACAGCTCAAACTCACGGTCACCCAAAAACAACTTTATTGTTGCCCCAAACAGTACTAAAAACCATGAAATTAGCAACGGAATTTATCTGTAATTCCTAGCTAATCTATCACTTAATATCTTCTTGTAGCTAATTGAATTTTCATATAATATGTTATTAATAACATGAAAAATTTGTTATTTAGCTACGAAATTTTGAGTATCACTCATTTCTTGAAAGTTCCACTTCTCAAAAAAAGATTGTACTTCTATATTAAACTAATACTTTATACTATAGGTGTAAATATAAGTTAAATCCTTATCTTAATAAATGAGTTTTAATATGGTCATTTTCATATAGTTGCTTAACTTTATCACCCCGACCCCCACCCCTATTTTAGCAATATATGGAATGATAAAACATCTAATTTGAGTAATACTACTATTTTACCATTGAATCTGAAAGTATTTTTTTAATATAACTATCTAATTTTTTCAAATTAACTAATAAGACTTCTGATTAATGATAGACAGGTCTCATTCATTCTATCCCTAATTAATATTTTGAAAGTTTGTGCCATGGTGATCTCTTATCTAAAATTTTTTAAATATCAATCCTCTATTCATCTTATAACATAAGTTTAATTTATATAGGAAATGTTTAAGTAATCTAAAAATTTAATAATATATATGTAAAATAATTAAAAGGTATGCTTACATGATATTTCGAGGATTCCAAAGAATAGAGTAGGTGTGGAAATCCTTAGTAGGGTCAAACCAAAGATGAAATTGTTGCTCTCTATCTCCCTTGCCTTGTGCATACACATTTGTATGAAGAGTATATGGTTCCCCACTTACATTCCCAAGAAACTCAAAGTCAATCTCATCATGAGCTGACCCCACTGATGATAACTGTATTTGAATTCACAGTCAAAATTAAATTGAAATAGAAAACGTATAACTAGGTTCAAAATAACTATATAGGTTATCTCATCCATGGAGAGTATGAATTAGTAACATGAAAGTACGATATGTTAACGGCTATAACAGGTTAAAAATATATTTATAAAGTATGATTAACTTACATAGTATGTAGTAGCGGTGCCAGCGGAATTGCCAGGGACAAGTTTGATCTTCATGTCAATCTTTGCAAACATATATTGTTGTTTAGACTTAAATCCAGAGCCAGAACTTCTATCAAGGGAAAGAGTGAGAAGTTGCCCGTTTTCGAGTATTTTCACCCTCCCATAACCCCATGTAACCTCAAATTCTTGGTCGAAAGTACCACCAAAAGCCACCACCACCAAGAAACATATAAGAACCAAGAAAGAAAATATACAACTTGAAGTTTTGATCATGGTGTTTGAGTGTTGTTTTTTTAGAACTTTTAAATATTTTGTGTTTGAAGAGCATGGACATGGTTAATTAGAGGCATTATATATAGTAGTGTTGGGGGTGACAGTGTAGAAGGTGTTGGGAGAAATACACAATTATTAATTTTTATGTTTGGGGGGAGGGGGGGGGGGGAGGGATATAGAGAGGGTTGGATTTCCTTTTCATTGATTTTCTTGGCTCCCAAACCTATTTTTCAGACATTTTAAAGTTCTATGGACCGACAAAACATAAAAATTATAAGATAATTATAGATAAAAAATTTATTTCAACCTTTTTATAGGTGTTTGGTACTTGTAAATACACTTTTTAGAATGGTTTCGTACTGAGCCTGGTAAAGGTGGTTTCTTTTTCATTTTGATAGGTAGGGGAGGAGTATACCTAGGAAGAAAGTAGAAGTGGGCTCGTAGTATATGTTAGGGTTTTGTCCTGATTTTCTTACCATATTTTAAGTTTTATTTTTTCTTTAAAGGAAAGCCAAAGTATTACCATAAATGTTTGAACTTTTCTCGAAAGGAAAATATAATTTTCTTCCATATTTAGTTTATTTTTTCCTTAAAGGAAAATTTTGGAACTCTATAAACTAAAGACCCTTTTTCTCATATCATAACACAATAACATCCACAATATAAATTTCCGCATGACTTTCTAATCACTTTCGAACCCAACAATACTTGCTAGCGCGGCTACACAACGAAAGGGAAGGAGCCTAAACTGAAAAAATAGTAAAGAGTAAGGACATTAAACTCTCGAATAAGACTAGCAGTATATCTATAATATAATTAATTTGTAACATAGTAAAAACAAAATTGACATACCATAACATGTTAACTTTCATTAATTAAGAAGATAAATACCAATACACTAATAAAAATACATAATTAACATCTTAATTCATAAGGGACACTAATTGGATACTAGGTTTATTTGAATTTTCTTTATCAAAAAATTACATTATACATATAATGTAATTTTTGATATAATATAATAAATGTTACATTAAATCTCCTTCACATTTTAATATTTTGGACCCTTCTATGAAAATAGTGGCACAGTTAGCTTGTTTACTTGTTTTAATTTTGTAGGGAATATGGCTTACTAATATATATGTCACGTTTCATGGTTTGAATTTTTCGAGACCCCACTTAAAATTATTTTTGTTTGGATTTCATTTATTTAGTGAAACGAGTTTTTTTTTTTTTTTTTTTTGTAGAAAAGGAGATAATTTATTATAACTTAATATGTATCAATACAAGTTAGTGACAGTGCGTCTGCTCTTGCTAGTACTGCTTGGAGATCGGGTGGTAATACATAGTAGGTACTACAACATTTCGTATATGTGGAGAATTTTAGTAGTTTAGTTAATTGACTTTCTAAGTTATTTAGAATATATATATATATATATATTATATTACGTGTTGAACTCATACATATTGTATCGACTATCATTAATATCACTAAACAATATTTTTTACGAATCGAACAATCTCATCATTGTAATAATTGAATGTGATTTTACCTCCATATTTTCCTATCATATATAGTCACCAAATCTCTCTATATATATACGTACGTTTGCACTCACTGTACGCTTTTATGCTTACACATATAACATACATATATATATATCTAACTCTATACTTTTTGTTTTTTGAAATATTGGTGAGCGTTGAAGTGGTTAGCGAAAAGGGCATGCTTGTGATATACTTCCTCTGGTTTATATTAGAGTAGTTGATCATTTTTTTTTAACACGAATATCAAGAAATCATAAATAAAAAAAATAGTTTTACCAATTCACTCCTTATGAACTTCTTTGAAACTTTACAAACAAGTTTGAATACTTTCAAAAATAATTAATTGTCAGGGTAATATGTGAAAAATCTAATAATGCTTTCTTGATTCAGATGTGTGATAACTATTTTTAGTATAGTAACCAACTAATACGGGACAACGAGAGTGTTTCCTCTATTCCATATTAACTGAATTTGTGAGGTAATGCACATATATATTTTAAAAACATTTAGGGACATAATTTAAACCATAATTCTCACTATATATTGTCATTTGTGAAATCATAAATATGACTTTGTAAGTAAGACAATTTATCTCCTTGAAAATGTACGTAAAACTTCAATAAATGAAAGAACAAATATGGAAAAAAATTCTTTGAACAATTCAGTAACTTTGAACAATGAAAAAAGACCTAAAAATTTATTAGTTTTTTTTTTTTGGTTTCTCACCCGGTGTCCGGAGCTTGGAGCTCTGACTAAATTCGGATCACGCTCTGCAGGGCCTATTCGAGGGTGGCGCTCCCAACAGAATTTTCTCTATACCCAGGGCTTAAACTCAAGACCTCTGGTTAAGGGTGAAGCCAAGGGGCGGACCTAGGTGGACCCTAGGGGGTTCACCCGAAACCCCTTGTCAAAAAATTACACTGTATATATAACGTCAAATTCTGATTTTATGCGTATATATATTAAAATGAACCCCCTGAAAACAAGGTATAGGCTTGGCTCAATGGATAAGTGGTTCAACAAATTCCCCAAGGTCACTGGTTTGAATCTCATAAACAACATTTTTTTCCCTCTTTTTTAATGCTTTGGAAAATGGAACTTTTGGGCTTAGACTTTCTTCTTCTTTTTCATTATTTTTTCCTTTTGTTCCATTTCTTCTTTTTAATTTTTAGACACATTTTTTTTTTCTTTTTATATCTATTATTCATTTTGTTTCAACGTAACTCTTTTTCATAAACTAACTTGAATAACTCTTTTAAAAAATGATGAATTATATTTAACTTGAAATTGGGATAGAAATATAATTTATTTTTTTTAGAAAAAAAAGTAAATTAGATGTAATTGATTGAAGAAACTTAAATTTCGTCAACATCCTTTTAAAATATTAATTTATAGAATTCATGAAATTTCTTTTATATTTTTAATTCTATTTTAGAGAGATGGAAACTAAACATATTTGATTTATTCGTTATTTGTCTATTGTACAAATTATAACTAACCTAGTAAATTGAACTATATGAACTAAAAAAATTGGCGATGCTATTTATTTATCTTCTAAATATGCATTATAATATTAGTAACTCTATTCTTACACACTTTTAGAGAATCTTGACGATTTTCATAGTAATATGTGATTGAATGGATGCTAATTTAAAAATTTTAAAAAGTTAAAAATAAAGTGAAACATTACAAAATAAAAGTATAAAAAGCACAAGAAATTTTAAGAATGCTCGATGGAGCATGATAAAAGTAGAAAGAAATGCTTAATACAGTATGATAAAGTAAGTTAAATTAGCATGATAAGGTAAATATCTTTCTTCCCTGTCTTGCTCCCTTTTTCATCATTTAATTTTCACATGTTTTAGGAATTAACTTATGTAATACAGTCGATCTACTAAACTTCTTATGAATGTATCTTTGTCCTCGATATCTTTAATTAATTCAGTCTTTACTTTTATGAACCAATGAAATATCTATGGTTCTTGTACAAAAAGCATGCCGAGGGACTACTACGCTCACCGTGCACTTGAATTACCACCTAAACTTCTTCTTTATACTTTGAACCCCCTCAACAAAAATCTTGGGTCTGCCACTGGGTAAAGCACCCCCACCAGTGCACCACAACTTAAAAGTTTATTAGTTAATTATATGAAATAGAGGGTGTAGGGATGCACAAAACCAAACCGAAAACCGAACCAAACCGCAAATTGAGTCAAACTGAACAAAAAACCCGACTATATTTGGGTTGGGTTGGCTTTAATTAAAAAAAATCAACTCGAGACCAAACCAACCCGACATTATATATGTAATTTTAAAATTTTATTTTATACGTAAAAATATTTACATTGATATAATTTTAAAATATTTCTTATACTATTTCATAGTTTTTATCTTTTAATATATTATTTCAAGTTTAAAACTTAGAATTCGGAATGATCCAATAAAGATTATAGTTCATAGATGTTGATAATTATAATAAAACTTAAATCAAAATCAAATTAATACTAATGCAAAAAGAAAATCAATTCAACACTAAGAATGAAAATAATATTGAATATTTGTTCTTTAGTTTTACATTGGTTTAGACAATTAAAATACATAATCTAATTTTAATTTTCCTTAAATATTTAGTAATGTAACTAATACTTATTAAACTTATTTTAGCATGATTTAGTACTTTTAAATTCTGATCATTTTCATTATGACTTTGCAATATTTATTTTATATGATGATTTCATTATTATTTTTAATATTTTAGTGTCATCACTCATCTCATATTTTGGTGTTATTTTCTTAAGAAACACCTTAGATAATTGTATTTTGATTGGACTAAAGAAATATTTGGAGCACAAGAAATATCTGGAAAAAATCTGAGGTTTATTAGTTTTGTTTGATTTATAAATTTAAAAATTCGACACAATGATTTGGTTTGGTATTTGAAAAACCTGAACCAACCCGAGGTTGAAAAAGCCGAAAAAAATCAAATTTTATTAATTCGGTTTGGTTTATAAATTTAATTTTTTTACACAAATGATTTGGTTTGATATTTGAAAAACCCGAACCAACCCGATCATGTACACCCCTAAGAGGGTGTGTATGTTTTAATGTTGACTTGGCTTGAAAGAATTAATTAAGGGGCCATTGGACAGCTAATATTATGACGTGAAAGTTAACAATTTGCATTGCGTGCATGGATATAATATGGTGGATATGAGTGTGTTACAGAAAGATCAATTTGATACAGCCTGTCTGATGCATACAATACTTTTTGGAAATATGTAATTCTCTTTTTGGAAGATTCCCTTTAATACGACTGTCGCTTTAGTTATTTTCATGTCCGTTAAAAGAAAATAATAAATATAAGATATGCGTTATTACGTTACAAATTTTACGTATTTGAATTTTTTCTTGAAAATGTTCTTCAGGAGAATAATTGTAGCCCATCGAAACCCTAGTTTGCCTACATGTTTTCCCGGCGACAATGATCGTGATGGTTGTTGGATATTATTTAACGAAAGATTGATCTATTGATATTTCATTTAGTTAAGAGAGAAAAGATTGTAATTAAGAATAAATAAGAGAGAAAATTATTTTTTATCTCATCACATAACACTTATCACAATCATGAAACATTGTTGAAAGACCCAAAAACTCACTCCATCTAAGATCAAGTTCCTAATCTTGATACCAATAACATGTCAACTCTTTCAATTTTCTCCAAATTTCAAGTCTAGGGTTAGGTTACAATTTCTTCATATATCATCAACCTAATGTTATTCAATATACTAAATATTTAGTTTATAATATGATAATTAAAATAGAAACAACTAATTGTGAAACGTACTGGTCACACAAATTCATGGCAGAACCATGAAAAACACACGGAAACTCAACACTTATCCGTTCATGACTATGATTATTAATGGCTCGCCAAAAGAATTCTATATTCTAACAATATGCTTATTTTTTAAGAAAATAAGAGATTCGCTTATTTTTCAAGAAAATTATTATTTTTCAAGGAAATTATTTTTTATGAAAAATATTTTCTTTTGCACGAAACACATAACCCTATATCTTAAAGAAGGAAGTCCTTCTAAAACTAGAATAATTCTTTTAGAACCAATAGTTATCTTCCAATTAGAAATAAGTTTATTTCCTACACAAAAAGTTTGGAGTATGAAGTTCTACCAACCCTGTTGACCTAGTCTCAAATCCAACATGTAAAGAAAGTATATATATTCTCTTTCCGATTTTGCCCCCTCTAAAATTTATAGACATTATATTCTTGTTGTTCGCAATAACGTGGGTACAATTCTGTCATGATTCAATTGTTGTTTGTAGCTTATTTCTTGAATTAGAATGATGTGGAAAGTTCGGCCAGATCTTGATCTTTGTGAATATTTCATGGGTTTATGAAATTTTTGAGATGCATCTTCAACAGAACATATTGCACATGAGCATGAGCTAGGGTTTAAGGTAAAATAGCCTCCAAAAATTCTAACTCAAATTTAACTGTCCTATAGAGTCCCAATTAGAATTAAACATGTCTTATAGAGTTTCATAAAATTTTGATGTCTAGTACACTTATATAAATATATGTAATTAAAAAGCATCGTGTGGACATTTTATGTGCTATATATTGCATAATGACATATGTTAATTTGGTGTTTGATCTTTCTAGGTGCGAGAGAAGGTAAATATATTATGGGTGTTTGCCTAGGAGTAGTAGCAAGTTAGGTATTGGTCATGACTCATGATATGTGTTTACAAAAGTAATTGGTTTCTATATGTGTAGTCGTATACATAGTCCCTCCCCCCCCCCCCCCCCCCCTCACACACACACACTAAAAAGCGGTTATACTCTTTAGCTAGTTAACATTCATGCTTACTTAAAGGAAAAACATATCTTGAAGTTAAAAGTCTCAACATACCTATGGCTATAACTATCCAAAATTGCCTTTCCTTGCTCCTTTTCCCTCAAATATTCCTAATCTAAGTGAAATAATAACACTAAACAGAATGGTTGATACGTATTGTTTCATAATGTATTGAGTATCGTATTATATTATGTTTTGTTATATTATATTATATTATATTATATTATTTATATTATATTATATTATTTTAATGAATATTATGGATAGATTCTATCGCTCTCCGTCGTTACATAATATAATTTGAATGATAAACCTACAAGAAAAGTAGATAAAAGTAGGTACAAGATAGAGGTACTATGAAAAGGTAGGATAAAAAATTAAATATAATTATTAAATAAATAAAGACAAAATGAAAAGAAAATATTAAGGTAACGACGCGATCACACCAAATCGGTTGTTACTTAAAATTGTTCTTTTCGTCGTCACCTAACCATGAATTTAAATGATACTATACAATAAAATTTAAGTAATAATCAAAACAAACATTGTATTTAAAATAACAATACAATATAATACAATACAATACAATACAATGGATAACAACCGTCCAAACAAGGTGTAAATGTTGAGGTTAATTACATCTATTGAGCCATCTCTAATTAAAAAGCCTAGACTTCATACGGGGCGGGATTTTAAGTTGATAGGTTCAAAATCAAATATTTAGTTAATGTTACGTTGTTTGCACATATATATTCAATTAATAAAGAGAATTGAATTTAGTTGAACTCATAACTCTAAAACTACACTTGCCACTGTTAATGATGTTGAAACCGGATAACCGTGTGTTTGTTCATGCATGGTGATTGGTGTTCATGGTTTCGAAATTCGGATCCTTCGATCCTATAACTTTTACATTATTTAATAAATATAAAAGAATTAAAAATATCTTTAAAGTATGAAAAATTATTAAGTTTGTCTTTCGTTAATAGTTTGGATTAATCATGCATGTCTCTACCGTTAATTAATTAGACCAAAATTGGTCTTATTTTACATGATAAAACTTAATATTAGAGTAATAAGAGTATATTTCGACTTACACGCATATATACTTTTAAGAGCAATCTAGTCCAATTTAGTTCCTAGTAACTTTAGTGATGCAATAAAATGTAAAATTACATTTATAAAATAAATTGATTAAATTATAATAAATATACTCAGTAATTTAAGGCATCTGATAGATACATTATAAGTTGTTTTAAATAATTTGATGTGTCATTTGTGCAATTTAAACATATTCTAAGAAATCGGCAAAGATATTTTTAAGATTTTAATGACATGATTTTAAAAGGTCGATACTAGATGTAAGAAATAACTTAATTTAAATTCTAATTTATTTATTTGGATTATGAACAACTTCCCACTTACAATTTCAGATTTGGAGGTAATTAAGAGGGGTGGGTGGACCTTCAAATCGAGAGTATACATGTGGTCATCCATCAAACCAGCAAGATGTCCCCAATCACTATCATTTTTCATTCGAAAGATTATTATTATTTTTAAAAAAATAGAAGATAATCCACTTCAGATAACTACGTCTTTGCTAAGTAATGTATGGAATGATTGAGAATGAGCTTATTTGGATATATAATTTATAAGTCAAGAGTAGAGTTATCCAATTGTCTAATTCAATAATTGAAAGGCTTAAGTCATCGATGACGATCTTTGAAAATTGTTCGCATAATTCACTTAGACATCTAATTAACTAGAATTAGTACCTATTAAACACTTAAATTATTCAAAGTGTACCAATCAAACACAAAATGTTGATGTGGCAAAAAATGTTCTTTTCACTTTTATTGGGCGTGTGAAAGAATTTTGAATAATATTTTTGTTTTTGTTTTATAAAGAGCTTGCCTATTTTTATTGACATTTGACACTAAATAAATAACTAAAAATAAATTTTTAGTTATTTTTAAAGATAATATTTTTTAATAAAAACGGGAAAGTAACTTTGGTCGCTATCTTCTTTAAGGATCAAAATCACACACTTCGACTAATTGAATGTTAAATGTGCATAGTCAAATAACATAGGGACGAAAATTGAAATTATGTAATAGTACAAGAATTAAATCGCTATTTTTATGTTATCACTTTATTTGTTCTTTTTCTTCATAATATCTACATGTGAGATACATACACAATATTCTATAAACCGATTGTCATTTGTGGTTAATAGATATAAATTGATCAAAATTGGAGTGTTCAATCGGTACATGTCCTAATTAAAGTGGCTTGATAAAATATGAAAGCAACTTCAAATGGAGTGACTACTTAAATTTAATTGAAATTTTCAAACAAGCCATTAGTGAGATATCACTTTTGAAGGCTTAGAATTCTAACCCTATGTCAAGACTTACGAACCAAGGGACAGTCTCAGGTAAACAATTTCTATGGGGTGTAGGCCTCCCAAAAGTTACAAAAGTGTGCGAAAGTTTCCTCGGGGCGAACAAAGATTAGCCCTCGAGTGCAAAGGTAGAAGGGAGTTTGACTGCAACACCCACTTGTCGAGTAGGAACGAAAGTCGACCTTAGCGATTCGATGATGTCGAGTGGAAGGATAGTGACTCAACGGATAAAAGTTACTCTAGGGGCAACAAGTTGATCTTCCCCGAGAGTTCACATTGACGGGAAGGTTTGGAACCTTGATGTCGGCTCTTCGCCACATGGGGATGTAGTATATTCGGTTGGGTTGTTCGCCTATTAAAGCAGCACGTGAGTTGGGTGCAGAACATCAAGAGACAGTTTGGACTTTGGTCCATATCTAATGTGAGCATTAGAGCATTGGGAGGATCTTTCTTTAGTACGAGAGGATGGAAAATTACTTTCACGTTCAATTTAGAAAGCACTTTTTTCATTCAAAATTCATCATACCTAACGGCGAAGTTCAAACTTGCAAAAATCCTGCAATATCCATGAAATAAAGAGATTTGTATAATTTCAAGTTCATTAGTTAATTTCACAAATGAGCATTCAAATCATAAAAACTAACCATATAATGTCATTATTGATTTCTTATCCAATTGTCTAATTCAATAATTGAAAGGCTTAAGTCATCGATGACGACCTTTTAAAATTGTTCGCATAATTCACTTAAACATCTAATTAACTAGAATTAGTACCTATTAAACAATTAAATTATTCAAAGTGTACCAATCAAACACAAATGTTAATGTGGCAAAAAAATGTTCTTGTCACTTTTATTGGGCGCGTGAAAGAATTTTGAATAATATTTTTGTTTTTGTTTTATAAAGAGCTTGCCTATTTTTATTGACATTTGACACTAAATAAATAACTAAAAATAAATTTTTAGTTATTTTTAAAGATAATATTTTTTAATAAAAACGGGAAAGTAACTCTGGTCTATATCTTCTTGAAGGATCAAAATTACACACTTCGAATAATTGAATGTTAAATGTGCATAGTCAAATAACATAGGGACGAAAATTGAAATTATGTAATAGTACAAGAATTAAATCGCTATTTTTATGTTATCACTTTATTTGTTCTTTTTCTTCATAATATCAGCATGTGAGATACACACATAACATTCTATAAACCGATTGTTATTTGTGTTTAATAGATATAAATTGGTCAAAATTGGAGTGTTCAATCGGTACATGTCCTAATTAAAGAGGCTTGATAAAATATGAAAGCATCTTCAAATGGAGTGATAATTTAAATTTAATTGAAATTTTCAAACAAGCAGGGATAGCTTAGTTGGGAGAGCGTCAGAGTGAAGATCTGAAGGTCACATGTTCGATCCATGTTCACCGCATAAAAGTTTTAATTTTTTTAAGGAATTATTGAAGTATTTCTACAATTTGGATAATTATTTTTGAAAACAACTCAAAATTTAATTGTTTTGCTTCAATATACTTGCTTCAAAATTAGTAATGATGCATATTGCGGCAATTTACTAAGGACGTGATTTCTTATGCTTTTCTTTTAACAAAAAAATCATGCCGCTATAACGTTCAAAAGCATTTGGTTAAATTTACTTAAGATCGATATTTACATTAGTATATCGTACATTTATATGATGTAAATATTAGATATGAGTAATTTTTTTCTTTTCATATATACA
Source organism: Solanum commersonii (assembly GCA_029007595.1). Lineage (NCBI taxonomy): Eukaryota > Viridiplantae > Streptophyta > Magnoliopsida > Solanales > Solanaceae > Solanum > Solanum commersonii. The sequence continues at coordinate 1,247,677 of JAJTWQ010000093.1, read as the reverse complement.
TGTCACCTAAGTTAGTCGTGAAAGGTTATATAACGATAATTACAGAGTCAAATGCAAAAAAAAAAAAGTAATACCGAATTCAGTATTTCCGATGTGAAGCACAAAATTTATATGTAAAATCAATAAAAATATTATAATATTATAACAAATAATAAACATGAATGCATACTTATACAATATAAAGGAATAAATGCTAATTAAGGATTAATCTCATAAATTTTAGTGAAAATTTTATATATGACATATATTAGACTAATATTTTCAAGTAATAGTAGTAGAATTAAACTTTCAAGTTGTAACATTAAAAAATTTCATGTTGTAACAGTTTATAAAAAAAAAAAAGGTTTTTTAATAATTGAAAACACTTGTTTTGAAAAAAATAAAAAAATTATAATAATCGTTTCTAAGAAAAAAAGGTAAAAAAAGGAAATAGGGGTGTTAATTAAATTTAATTGATTGAAGATAATTATTAATTAGCATGAATTAAGAAAATTCAAACTAATTAAAAATATTCAGTTTCCTTAATTCACTCTAATTTATTAAAATTAATTAAAAATTCTGATTTTATCCATTTTTTCTTCCACGTTTCTCTCTCTTCAATTGTTTTCCAGAAATCTTGTCACTGGCCTGGCAATTAATTGAAGTTTTTTTTGTTTGAAAAATCTTGATTTTGTTGTGGTGGACAACTACTTATCTATATTGATTAAACATGGTGGAAGATGGGATCCTTTAGGTTAGTAAATATTATGGTTTATTGTTTGTATTTGTATGTTTGTGGTCTTGGTGTAGGATAATTGGTGGTATCCGGAACATGTTTTTTTGCTATGTTAGGTTCACCAAATTTGCTAGCAATTGTACCAGTAACTTCACTCTCACTGATTGCTCCATCCTCATTTTTGTTTTTCCATAATGCCATATGATTGTGACATACCTTTGACGATGGTGCTTTGAATCCTTATGTTGTGTAACTCATAAAATACACTAAATGGTGTTTGTTCCAAAAATTGTTGAAACCTCTCTTGCCCAAGGAAACTCAACAGATCACTAAAAACATTCATGTTTGTACATGAAGCCCAGTGTGTGGATACCTTCCTTGTCTATAAAATAAAAGTGTTTATACAAAATTAAAACAAACTTTATACCAATCTTATTCAAGTTTCATTCCAACACCAACTTCAGTTTATATCACACATATTATAGTACCAACAATAAATCAATTTCATATAAACATTGAGTAATTTCCCTGGATAGTCACCCATGTTTGGGAAATTACTTAGGAATATCACTTATGTTTGTTTTAGAACCACAATATCACCCAACTTTACCTATTTTCCTCAAAATATACTTGACACAAAAAAAATATTATCTCTCTCCTAATAGGATGCCATGTCACATTATTCCTTTTTTATTATTAACATTTTTTAAAATTCTTTAAAAACATTATATCCTTTGTAGTTTGACAATATGGTTACCTTATTACTCTAATGAATTAAAATATCAACAAAAAGGGAGTCCGAAGCTAAAAGGGTCATTTTTTCTTCTGACAAAAATTGACGCCGTTCCGTTAAAAGAAATAAAAATCGCTGCATTTGACAGCGATTTTCTCAAAAAATAAATAAATCATTATTTCTTTAAAATCGCTGCTATAGCAGCATTTTTATTTAAAAAAAAATTAAAAGTGAAATCGCTGCTACAGCAATGATTTTTTGTTAAGGAATTAAAAAAAAACATAAAGAACAAGTTTTAAATTACATAAATTTCCGGCAACAGCCATTTAAAAAAAACAAGTTTTTTAAAGAAAAAATTGTTGCCAAAGCACCGATTTTCAGTTTTAATTTTTTTTAAAATTTTCATTTAAATCGCTGAAAGGGTAAAGATTTAAAAAAAAAAAAACTTTTTATGAAAATCGCTGGCTTCAGTTTTACTTTTTTTTAATTTTTTATTAAATTCTCTGCAAGGGTAGGATTTTATTTTTTAAAAAAAATAATTTCTTAAACAAAATAGCAGCGATTTTGCTTTTAGTTTTTTTAATATAAAAATGCTGTTATAGCAGCGATTTTAAAGAAAAAATATTTTTTTGAGAAAATCGGCAGCGATTTTTATTCTTTTAGCGGAGCGGCGTCAATTTTTGTCAGAACAAAATCGCTCCGTCAGGAGCGATTTTCCCCTTTTGGTTAAATTTTTTTTGATGTGCCCTTTTTGTTTTTTAAAGAAAAAAAATTGCAATTTTGGCTCCGGACTCAACAAAAAGGTGTCATTTCCCATTAGTGCCCATATAAAAACATTGTCTCGCTTGAAAAATCGGAGGAAGCCACATATTTTCTTGAAGAATCGGAGGAGCTCATATTTGGATTTGCCGCCTAATCCCCTAGAACTAGGGTAGAAATTTTTGAGCTATGTAATTTTTTTTTCACTAGGTAATATGGGTTGTCTAAATTTTTTTTAAAAAAATGTTAATAATGAAAAAGGAATAATGTGACATGGCATCCTATTAGGAGAGAGATAATGTTTTTTTTGTGTAAGTATATTTTGAGGAAAAGAGGTAAAGTTGGGTGATATTATGGTCCTAAAACAAACATAAGTGATATTCCAAGATAATTTCCCAAACATGGGTGACTATCCAAGGAAATTACTCTATAAACATTCATAATTTCATATAATCACACAATTCATACTATTTGTATACCAATATTATATCACAATTCATACAATATCTAGCAATCAAACATTAAAGTCAGAGTCATACACATATTAATCAAATTTCATACACATTTCATCCAAACAACATGTTTAGAATAGAAAATAAGCATAATGTGATATTTTTATGAAAAATCACTAGTTTGACAATTCATATCATTTTCATATCAATTTAATAATTCATACCATATACACAATTAATAGACCATCACACCAATGTTAAAACACAATTCATACCATTTGTATACAAATATTATATCACAATTCATACAATATCCAACAATCAAAATTAAAATCAGAGTCATACACATATTAATCAGATTTCATACACGTTTCATCCAAACAAATATTTCGAAAAGAAGATCATAAACATAATATGATATTTTTAGAAAAAAAATCAGTAGTTTGAATAATGTGAAAATAAATTAAATATAATACTCACCCTAACAACTTTTTTGTCTTTTTTAGATCTTGAGATTTCTAATTCCTTCTTTTTTGTTGTTCTTCTTGTTGATGGTTTTGAAGATTGAGCAACTTCTACATTTGTTGTTTTTTTCTTTTTTGATTCACTAACAAAATCAGAATCAAAATAAGAAGGAGTTTCAACAATTTTCCCCTTCCTCTTCTTCCCCTTTTGATTTACCGGACTCACCCTTTTCTTTGCTTCGTTTTTTTTTTCTCCTTTTGATCTTTCAAAAGAGAGGAACCACCCTAGCCGGAGTTTCAACATTTTTTGGTGGCGATATTTGAGTCAATCTGTTGAAAGATGGGGCATGAACTTCATCAGTAGAAGTTCCTTCAACTAATCGAGGGCTCTTTCGAGGAGTTACAACCGTTTTCTTCGACATGATTTTGTTGAAAAACAAAATTGGAGGGACGATTGTGAAGTTGGTGTAGTTGGGTGGTGAGAAAGATGGGAGAGACGAAGGTGCAAGTGGGCTAGTGGGGTGGTGGCGTGTAGAATTGGATAGGCGTGGGGGTAGGGGGGTGGGATTGACGTATGGGAGGTTTGGAGTGTAACGGTAAACAAGGAAGTCTAATCTATGTAAATCCCTAAAAATGTGTAACTGATAATTTCAGTTTTAAAAAAGGAACTGAAATCAAATTAATTACATATTATTAATTAATAATATAAAAATATAAATAGATTAATCATTTATTAAATAAATTGAAATTGATTTTTAAATAAAATTAAATTTAATTGATATGTCATAACCCGTAAATAAACTGTTATAAGTAAGAATTGTTTAAAAGTATGTTTAAAACTCATAAAATTGACTCTTAAATGTGTATATGGTGTGAATTTTCCTAAATTTTACCACCAAAGGATGTGGTACAACCGAAGGGACTCCTCCTTCTTTAATCAGATGTCACGATATTTCAAGTCTTTGATATGGAAAAATCTTTGACAGAAAGCACTTTCTGTAAATGGAGTACTACTCTATGCTGCGAGAATCTAAATTAGTGATATTTCAATACAAATATCGTACATGTATCATTAACTTTTAAATTCTAAATTAAATTCGTTTGTAGATAATTACAAGAAAGTTTGATAAATGAAGCAAGTTGAGAGTGATAGCAAAGTTGAATTAAAGTCAAAACAAATGACCAATAAAGAAATGAAACGATTGTATTGTATGGAGAAGTAAAGTGAATCCAAATAGAGTAAAACTCATACATTTCTGTTAAATTGTCAAAATCACTTGTCAATTTGTGGGGGAACCACTCTTTAAATGGTGTTTGCCTAATTAGTTTGTTTATATATCCAATCAAATAATGGTTATATATAGCTAATAAGTCGTTATAGCTAATTAAAAGCCTAAAAAATATCATAACAAAAAATCATTAACACTCTTTATTTTTTGTGTGGTTGTAAATCCTCTAACCAATACTTCATTAATCATCAATTATTATGATTTGTGATAGGATAATTAGAGTTATTTCGTTTTTAATCAAAAGTCTTGATACGTGTCGAAATATTGAAAATGAATATGTTTCAATAGGCAGCACTTCATCCGCGTTAGCGAGTCTACTCGCAATGATATTTTAATTAGTCGAGCTCAATGGAGAATTAACACTAAATGATTAAACAAAACAAAAGATATATATACTTCATTAGTACAAAAATATAAAGACGGTAAATATTGATGTGATCAACTGGACAAATACAATGTTTAGAACCCCATATAATAATTAATAGGGAAATTTTCAAAAATATACTATCCCACATAAAACATTATGTTATGTTGCCATATTTATTATTTATATAATATATAATTATTATACTTTAGAAAAAACATTATATATAATGAATTAATCCTCAGCTAGAAAGAAAGATTTTTTTTACCGTGAATATGTATGAAATTTATGCTATAAAACTTTTTTTTTCTCTTTCATTTTCCACTGAACATTTCATGATTGAAAAAAGGAAAAAGGGTTAAAAATGCCCTTAACATATTCCAAATGGTTCAAAAATGCCCTCCATCCACCTTTTGGTTTTAAAATGCCCTCAACGTTTTTTTAAGGTTTATGTCACGACCCAAAATTGAGTCATGAGTGGCACCCACAGTCAACCTCCAAAGTGGGCGGACCAAGGAATCTAAACCCCAACATATACCAATAATTCAACTGCGAATAACAACAATAACGCGGAAGCTCCAAAACTTATTAAAGTAACTAATCAAATAAACCTCTAAAATCTATTACATATTATTCCCAAAATCTGAAAGTCGTCACATCAAGGACATCTGCTCTTAACATATCAAGTCTAAAAGTATTAGAGACCCCAAAATAAGTAAACACGATGGTCCATGTCCGAAATTCAAGGACATCACGCCATAACTGAGAGAATCCAGCACGAGCTAGAAGAATAGCTCACCCTAAAATCTGATGTGCTGGAGACTGGCTAGAGCTGAGGGCGAGTCGAAGTCGATGGTACACTTGCTGCACTCCACAAAAGAAAAAAAACGAAGAAAACACAAGTAGGGGTCAGTACAAGGAACACGTACTGAGTAGGTATCATCGGCCAACCTGCATAGAAACTAATATACAATGAATAATAGTATAAAGTCAACTATAGCACTTAGCAGGTGATAAGAAACCACAACATGAACAAGTGACAGTTGAAGCAAGTACGTAATCAATCACAATATCAAGCATACACACGAGGGCTCATGCCTCTACATCACACTCGTTTGGGAAATACGTTCATTGAGATTGAGTACATTAAGTTAATTCAATATCTTTTTCCTTTAATGTTACCGTGTCGGAACGTGACACTCCGATCCAATTATACCGTGTCGAAACGTGACACTCCAATTCAATAATACCGTGTCAGAACGTGACACTCCGATCCAAAAATACCGTGTCAGAACGTGACACTCCGATCCAAAAATACTGTGTCGGAACGTGACACTCCGATCCAAAAATACCGTGTCGGAACGTGACACTCCGATCCAATAATATTATTAATTTATCATTTATTATCACCACTTTTCAATTCATTAATAATATTACATCAAGCCTTCTTTATTCAAGGCATCACTTTGGTAGAGAGGTTTTCAGATTATAAATCTCACGGTCTCAGGATTTTAGACCAATCACAAACCACACAACCAAGCCACACAATCACACAATCAAGTATATAGAGAACTTCACAGTATCATTCAATGTATATCAATCGCTATTAAGAGTTTATCTATCAATAGAATAAACCATAACCTACCTCTACTGAAGAACCGAAGTCAAGCAAACTACTTCTCCGATGCTTTTCCCTTCCTCAATGCCTTTGAACCTTTCCAATCTATAAAGTATATGTGCATAATTTGTAAGTTGACGAGTCTATAAACACTTATATTATTCTATGTCTAACCTAGATCCAAAAATCCATCTAATTCTATAATCAATTTCCTAAAGTTCAAACCTGAGGATAAGTCTTAATTCCTGCAATTAGCATAACTTTAATCCCGAACTTTCCAATCAAGAATCACGTGAATGCAAAATTAATTTGCAACTTTACTCTATCAATTTTTATGTATAGATATATGCTCGTAATCCTCAATTTCAGTGTCACCTATTATTTAATGATAATCTCTCTTCCACTAATTAATAACAATTTTTACAGATTATATCCTTTTCTATTGGCACTGGCAGTTCAATTATATACTACCTTATCTACCGATAATCTCTAATACAAAATGCACCCTAATAATGATATTTTAATGTATTAACCTCAAACATACTAACAATTTCACCTCAGTTTCCTTAGTAATCGTTAGGTCATTATTACGTACAGACCTTGTCCCCAACTTCAACATAACTCTAACATTCTTTCCATCTGTAACGCATGCACAAGCCTAATTGCAACTCTAATCCATCATAATTTATGTAACACAATAGAAGAATTGATACTAATTACCTGGATATCGGTCTTCTTGACAGATGTCGCAAGTATTTCTTTCTCGCCTCAAACCCTTAATCTTTCTACAGAATATTTACTCCCTAATTATTATATAAGACTAACTATAAAAGTGGTAAAAGTGACCTCTACTAATTTTAATGTCATCTTCTTTAACCACCAACTAAATTAATTATTAAAATTACCCCACTAAATTCATAATTGTAGTTATGAATAGTCCAAAATACCCATTTAAAATCTATCAGAAAATATTTTATAAAAATAAAAAGCTCTAGTACTCAAAACGACCATATGGGTTGTTACAGTTTAAAATTGCCCTTTTTTAACAGCCGGCTTACATGGCAAATGATGAGTCATTAAATTACACAAATGGCTTCATCTTATTGGTCCACCTAATTTTTTAAAATCCTGCCCAACAACCCAACCCATCTATGCTACAAAAACTCAACCCCACCCAGCAACCTGTTTACATATTCACCTAACATATCTTTGAACTCCATTTTAGCGCTATTCTCGGTCTTTTTTTGTAGCAGCCGAGGATGGTAGTTTAGGGTTGCAAATCACAACACCTTCGAGGTGCGAATGAAATTGTGTCATTTTGGAATGGTGGTAGCAGTCAAGGATGATAGATCATGGAGGGGCTTTTCCATTTTGGAATTGTTGGCTCTGTTAGCGAGTTGACTAACTGTGTCATTGAAATAAATAGAGTTCTAATGCAATAAATGGTGAAAGAAATGGATCATAAGCAAGAACAACCCAAAAATTTAATGACGAAAAATGCATAGAATTGCGAGCATTCTCAGAATTAACATGTCGACATTGAAAAAATTTCATTATAGCACTGTTTCGAATTGTCCTGAAAGTGACAAGAAAAAATTTATATGCTGAAATCAAATAACAAAGAATACGGCAAGAAAGTGAAAATCCAGATTCTAGTACACATATTCCAATGAAAGAAGACAAAGATCATCTTTAGTTTGGATAGACATACTGTGAAGTTCGGAAATTTTCTCTGCATCCTAAGCTCATGCTCTGCAATTAACTAGAGAATGGAGAACCAATGAATTGAAGGAGAAGAAAGAAGAGAACTAGAGCTAATTGGAATTAAAGACCCAAAAACGATCAGCCTATTGGGTCAGATTTTTCAAAATGGGTTTTTAGAATAAATGGGTCATATATTTTGAAATGGGTAAAGAAAATCCATATCACATTTGCCATGTTAGTCGGATGTTAAAAAAGGGCAATTTTAAACCTTAAAAAAACGTTGAAGGCATTTTTAAATCAAAAGGGGGATGGAGGCCATTTTTGAACCATTTGGAATACGTTAAGGGCATTTTTAACCCTTTTCCCTTGAAAAAATGCATGGCGCAAGTCTAACTTTTTCATATGAAAACATTACTATTTTTTCTTTTCTCATTGGTTCAATCAAAATACTTAAAGAAATAACCACTGAACATTTTTGAAGGAAAAATAATGATGTTTAAATAGTGCATGTATAAAGTATAATAGTGTATACAAAGTGTTTATACACAAATATGAACTAAAGTAGTTAATTACAAATTCAAATATGAGTTAGAACGTATAAATATTTCTCCCAGTCAACATAAAGCTTAATTTTCCCTAAATAAAATTACAATACACTAGTTCAAATATAACAGTTCCTTAATTAATTTAACTACTTCTAAACCAGTAATTGTCTTTCCAAGTGGACATATTTATCTTCAGCTCTAATGTTGCTTTCATGCATAGACGGGCAAAGACTAGTTAGATACTAGTAATTATGAAGTGTATCCAGACACATATTAAAGTTAATTCTCACACTTAACATACATTAATTACTGGAAAATGTACTTAACCTTTTTTTTTTAATTCTGTATATTTATGATATCCATTTTGAATTCCAATTAAATAGGAATTCGGCAATTTCTGAGGTATCTAATAACCTTGCTTCTGCTTGCCGTTGGCGCACCTCTCCTAACTATTGCCCATTTATTCTGGAATAATCTTTTTAGGAGGGACAATTTTACATATTTCTGCCAAATCCTTCTATTATTAATTACGGCTGGTACCATTTCGATGTGTTTCACTTCTTTCGAACAAGAGAGGTTTGATGCTTTTGAATCCATTGTATTTCCACAAAAGATAGATGGACTTTAGGCATATAATACATAAACATGACCCTTAACTTGACGTCAGCTGGTGCCTGATAACTATAAGTAGACACTTAAACTTGTATAAAATTGAACAAATGGACACATTCATCCTACATGGCAATTTTGTGCCTACATGCATGGTGTCCTACATGTATTATGCCATGTAGGACATGTGTGTCTACTTGTTCAATTTTTTACAAGCTTAAGTGTCTATTTGTGCACACTCAAAGTTGAACAACATAGTTGTTCGCAAAAGTTAAGTTAAAGATCATGTTTATGTATTATACCAATGGACTTTAACTGCAATCTCATACAAATTAATTGAAGATCACAACCAAACATGTATGGACATTATGGATGATTATTTGTTTTTCCTTTGATGAAATTTGCAATTTATCAATTAATTGAAAATTTTGATTGTTGTGACATCCTTCTCATCTTTATTTGCATGAACCTAATCGTACATGTGTCAAACATTTAAGTACTTTATCGAAGAGAAGAATTTTGATAAATTCTTACGTCATTTTACTTCAAAATTATGAATTTAGATCTAATAGTAAATTTTTTAATATTATATATGTTTACAATCCATTTTTGAAACTTGATGATTATAAAAACACCTCAAATAACTTAGCTTTCAAAATACAGAGTTACCACCTAATTTGTTTCATTTTTTGATATGAAGGTAATTTAAACCTTAAAGATATTTGGAATTATGAAAAAGGATACGAGGTTCAAATAATTTTTAGAATAAGACATTAGATATCTCAAAAAATCACAAATGCAATTACCGGTGGAGTTTGAAATTTTTTGAGGCTAAAGAGTATATTATTTTTAAACGGATTTAAAATTAATTTTGTTTCGTATATTTAGTGCTTAATTATTATGACATTTTCAATTTTTCTTAGAGGAAATGTTTTCTATACTAGCGGTCAATGCAATTAGATTAACGGGAGAAATGAGGGAAAGGATGGCAGACAACAAATAACTTAATTGATAGATGTACATACAACTAGCAATTTAACATAAAATTTAAGATATTTTATCGAATTATGAATCTTTTGGCCATTTGTTCAATAATTTCGGAAGATATAATTAATCTTTCAAACTATGTACAAGTTTGGACCTTGAACCTTGATCAGTTTTGAAAAACTTAATTTTTTGGGCAAATTACAGAAATCACATACTTTAAAGGCAAAATTATAATTTATCCTTTAAAAGTTTATAATTACAGAAATCCCTCATTTTTGCGCATCAAATTAGTGTATCAGCGCTTATATTATTGTATTTCGCGCATTAAATTAATGTATCAACGCTTATATTATTGTATCTCGCGCATCAGATTAATGTATCAGCGCTTATATTATTGTATCTCGCGCATGTATCAACACTTATATAGCTCTGATACATTAATCTGATGCGCGAGATACAATAATATAAGCGTTGATACATTAATCTGATGCGCGAGATACAATAATATAAGCACTGATACATTAATCTGATGCGCGAAAATGAGGAATTTTAGAAATTTGTAAAACTTATAGGGAATAATGGTAATAAGTAAACTAAAATGTGGAATTCTGTAATTTTCCCTAATTTTTTTGACTTGAAAGACTTTGGACCTCAAACTTTTAACCTGAAAATCAGCCCAAAATATTTGGAAAAGTTGGGCAAACTAATTAAATCTTACTACCTTAGATTTTTCCAATAGTTTTGATATTACTTTCTATACTCTTTTTTGGCCGACTGATACATGTATCATGACCCATCAGATACCTATATCCATCAGATTTAATAGGCGAGATACACTATTTATTACTTTTGAATTAAAGGGTGTAACTTATTTCCTTAATTAAATGAGTTAATTAATGATGAGTAATTAACAACCAAAACAGATTTAGAGGGTCCTTCCATATCAACTCTTATCGGTTTTCCTAAAATATTGAAATCATAAAGTATAGTAATTCTGAAATTGTAAACTTCATTTTCTTCGTCAATTCCTTCCTTTGTATTTTCAAGTTTTGAGGTTTTTTTTTCTTCAAATGGTCAATAACACGAGCATCGTTGGATTTGGCCACTCCAAAGATCGCATCGATGGTGGAGAAATCGCTTGGACCGACAGAGGCTATTAGGAGGTCGGAAGGCACAATTGATGTATTTGATACATAAGTGAGATATGATTATTTGTATCTAGTTTTTATTAGTGATTCTGATTAAGTATGTATATATCTTCATGAACCAAACCTGTATGTTAGACTCCACTGTGCATTGTTGCACTAAACGTGTATGAGTTTAGTTGTGTTTCTGATATGTTGATTAAAGTTTGACATAATTTTGCCATTTTGATTGGGTCGTTTCTATACTTAGATCTATTTTTTATTTGGATGTTGGCGGATGAAGATTCAAACCCTACACACCATTCCAAAATAGTTAATGAAAACAAACAAATAAATGTGCTTAAATTGAATTTTTTTTGTTAATGTGAAATACCTTTAACAAGAATCATACTATTTTGTAAATTGTCGATCATTAAAATAGTTTGGAGAAAGAACAAAATCAAACATATTAATTCCTAAAATCGAACTATAAAAAATTTGAAACTCTAACTCAGTTACGTGAAAGTGATGAATCCTACGAAACATTAAAATAAGAGCGAATAATTAAACAAAATCTTAATTTACCTCTTTGTGGCTGATTATCAAGAATTAATTTTGAATTTAATACATGTAAACATGTGTTTGAGATGATTAAGGAAGAAAGAGAGATGGTGGATGTGTGTGAATTATGTGGGGGAGGTGGAGGGGAGGGGGAGGGGGCTGAGATACGGGTAATGAGATTGGGGAGGAAAAAAGTGATGTGAGAGAAAGAAATTAAAATTGTTAATATATCTTTAATTGAAGTGTTTAAATTTTAAGATAATTATTCAATATCATATTTGAGAGATTTATGTATCTGATTAAACTTTTTAAAATATATGGTATAATTATTAAAAAAAATGGTATTATAAGTAATATTTTTAAACTATAGGTAAAATATGTATATATAGTAGTTTAGTATATCTAATTATGTAGTTTTTCCGAAAAAGTTTGGGTATTATACCACGCTTGAAATTGGCCTATTTACATGGCATTTGTAGGTTGAGTTCAGAAAGAGCGAGTAGTGATGAGTTGAAAGCTCCAAGCTATGAATTTTTTAAAAACAAGCGGCAAAGTTAAAGAGTTGGTCAAGATAGAATTTGAGCTAACTTTGTTTGTATAAATTTAAAAAATGTTGTGGATTTTTTGTGTATACATTTATTATCAATTAGCGTGATACATACGAGCAAAGTACGTACACTTAATTAGTATTACTTTTAAAGCATGAAAATTCTTATAAATGTTGATTGAATTTTTTACTATTTATCTACAATAGATAAAATTGTCATTTATTATTTTTCTCAAAGAAATATTATTTATTTATTATCATAATATTTTGAAATTAATTAAAGTTACTATAAGATAACTATTAATTGGTTGCTTATTTATAATAGGTAATTTAAAATTCTAGTATACTTTTTATCTTATGTAAATTTTATTTAAATTATGAAAATAATAATAATTTAATTTAATAGATTAAAAAAAGAGGTTCATACTTTTTTTTAAAAATAACTTTTTTTAACTTCTTTAAATAAAATTCATATCATTTAAATATACATAACATTTTTTTTTAATGATAATTGCTATGGCAATAATTTGAACACATAATAATAACCAAAAATAAGGGTAAATCCGGTTCAGAAAAACCGACCGAGCCCCTCCTTTCCCGGTTTATCAACGTACGGACCGAGCGCCTCAAAACCCCTCTTTCTTCCTCCCTTAAACCCTTGAAAGCTTCACTTGTTTGTCTGCCATTGAATTACAGCAGAATGGGCAATCAACGATTTGGAAGAAAACGAGGTTAGTTAACTCTCAATCTCAATTTCTTCTACTGCTTTTTCTTTTTTCTGTTGTGAATAGTTTGTAATTTCTTCTCTCTTTTGTGTAAAGGTATGAAGAGAAGACTAGAACAAAATCCTTCTAAAAAGAATCAGAATGTGAAGAAGAATCGTCGACATAGCAGAGAACAGAAGCTCAATCGAAGTCCATCTCCAGGTAACTCATTCAAACTATAAACACTCAAACTTTTTAAATATTCAAAAAAAAAAAGTTGAGAAAATATAGTGAAGGAGCTGTTTGGGTTAATAGTAATATTGAGATAATAAAAAGGACTGATTTCTATTAACTTTGTGGTATGTTATTTGAGATTATTTGCTCAAAGTATGAATTTCTTTTTTGTTTTGTTTTTGGTGGGTTGATACTTGATAGATGATTCAGCAGAAGAAAATTCGGAGATAGATTCAGAGGAAGAAATGGAAGCACAAAAGAAAGAAGAAGAAGAAGAAGAAGTTGTGGTTTATAAGGAGCCAACTATGTATGATAGTTTGTTGGAGTCATTGTGGTAAAAGAAAGTTGTTACTTTTTAGAAGTATTTTTTTCCTTGCTTATGTGTTATCAAATACTTGTGATGATTTCTTGAAGTGTCAACTGTAGCTTTGTTTTGTTTAAGATTGTGTAAAGTTTTGAATACTTTAATTTTTCATGTTGAACTATTGTGCTCTATAATTTTAAATTAAAGCAAAGCCGACATCATTGGTACAGAAACAGAATAAGAAAACATAATCCATCTCTTCTCGTGCATTTTGAAACCATGAAGCTGCTTATATTATATCATGATAGTGGTTTGTGAACTGCGTGCAATTATAGGACAAAACAAGAAGAATATAACACGGACTCAGAAGAAAGTGGAGATGATGTTGAGCAAGCTCATGGCGCTTCCGATGACGACGATGAAGGTAGGACCTTAAGGACTAGGGAGAATTTGGCATTTTACTCTTAAATGTTGTGGAAGTTATTACTTTATGTTTTAGTTATAGAAAGTTATTGCTAGATGTTTCATGTTCTTTATTTGCTCTTATATTCCATAGTCTTTGAGGTCCTTTAGATGGTTATTGCTGATTCTAAGTAGTTTAGGTCGAGAATGGGACTTCTAACACATAAGTGAGGTTGGAAACTAATATCTTTCAGAAATGTTAACGCTATAGCTGATCTTAACTTTTTCTGGAACATTAACTCTACAACCAATCTCAAATTAGGTTGGACCTTTTTCTTCTTCTTAGTCAAGTTTATCATCTTCAGTAGATTAGGCATGATATTTGAGCAGTGAAGACAATTAAGAGAGTCAAAGCTTGCAATATTTGACTGGGAAGAGTACCACTGCAGTTTCTGCGTCTTCAGCATGCCATTTGTGAACTTAGGTTGCAGGCGCCAGCAAAACCTTCTACCCTTTCTTGTCAATTTATCTTAGTTTTTTTCCAGCATAAGCTATAAAGTCGAGACTTATTAAGTAGGTGCCCAAATATTGATTCCAGATGGACTATCTGTATGGAGAGAGATGTTTTTATGTCAGTTGGGGTTCTTATGTTCTCAAAGAACAGGAGTATGTAAAATGTCTTGCTGCTAGATCAATGCCTTTAGGATTTTTTCACCATCAAGGCAACACAATAGTTGGGGTACCCAACTCAATCTAGTCATGTCATTTTCTGCAGGTTTTGTATTTAGTTTTCTAGTCAAAATCTTCTTGCTGCTCCTGGATTTTGTCACTTGGTGCCAGTTGGGTTTATGAGTTACTGATATACTGATGCATGTTAAATTTTATGTACATAGCTTGTATTTGCATGGATGATGTAATGGGATAAGTAAGATTTGGGAGTGTTTTTCTCGTCTAAAATAATTGTTTTATCTGTAGAGAAAAGAAGTGTTTGTTATGAGTTTTTGTAGCTGTTTGGACAATATTTCAGTTAAAGTTGACAAAAGAGTATTTGAAGTCGATATTTGAAAAAAAAGGTGTTTGTAAGTTGAAGTTATGTTTGGCCGTGGATGCCACTTCGCCTCAAATCATCAAACCAGTATTTTCGATATTCCACTTGAAGTTCAAATACTATCTGCGGGAGTTAGCAATTAATGAATGTATATATATCCTAACAGGCCCTAAACATGCATGGTGGAGAAATGAATTTCTCTTTTCTTCTTTTATGATTTTGTCTTCAGAAAGTATTCCTTCTTACTTGGTTAATTATTTATCTATTGATGAAAACGGGACAAATTCTAAGATTTTACTCGGCTGCACTACATAAAAGTAAGCAATAGAGAATGAATCGTATACTATATTTGCAAAGAGAGTCCTACTAATGCCTTAAACCGCTCTCACTAATATTGGCAAAAGTACTTATAAATTGATCACCAAACACACTCAAATATTTTTCAAAAGACGCTAAAGAAAAAGAAATACTACTTTTAAAAACAAAATTTATTTGAAAATTTGGCGACTGATAGGAGTCCTTTTAAACATTCATAATATTCACATCACGTTGGTGGAGTCCAAGAAAATCTTCCAACAATGAATACTGGAATCTTGCTCTGGAGATCTCATGTTTCTATTATGTGGACCTAAGGTCATAGGAAGATTAACTTTACCTTATGAAGTGCTATGTGCCGTGAAGCAATGATAAAGAAACCTCCCCTCCCCCGCCAAATCCCATTCCGTCTCTTTGCCTTCAAACTTACTTTTCTGAGATTAAAAAGGGAGACAATAAATTAACATAAGCTGGAGGTATATCTCGTGATTTGTTATATATGAATTTGTGAGCATTTTTTTTCTTTTGAGGTGGAACTTTATTTTGTACTGATGCATATGTCTGTTAATAACAGTAGCGTCTACTGATTAGTCTGTTCTTTTTTTTTCCCCTTATAATTTTGTGATTGGAAATAGGCAGTGATAGTGGGTCTTCTAGACTTAGCGAACCTGGTGCTAGTCAACATGGAGGTGGTCTGGGAAACCCTGTGGGACGGATTGGAGGTACTGAAACTGATGACGATGATTCAGAGGCTTCTGGTTCAGATGGAGAACAAGAATTAAGAGTGAATGGTCAACCTACAAGAGGGGCTTGTGCAAGCACGAGGTCCTACTAGTTTTAATTGAGCTTGTTTCCTTTTGTTTATTTTCCTTTCATGTTCCTATATTTGTGTTAGTTCACTTGTTTATGTCTCATGATTGTGTTGGATTATGTTCTTGATATAATGCTCATGTCGTGTCCTCTTGGGACAAATCAAAGTTCATGTCGCCAAAGGCTCATTTAAGGCACGCTTAAGCCATACAACAACAACAACAACAACATACCCAGTGAGATCCCACTAGGTGGGGTCTGGGGAGGGTAGAGTGTACGCAGACCTTACCACTACCTCATGGAGGTAGAGAGGTTGTTTTCGGAAGACCCTCAGCTCAAGTACATCAAATCTAGGTAAAGGGAGAGGGGAAACAGTGTATAAAACAAAACAACCAGTAAAACAATAGTGTATAATCAACAAAGGACACAATAATATCAAGAAAATGCTTGGGGCAGTGAAACGCAACAAACAACACATGGCTATAAGAATCACAGACAAGAACTATAAGTGCAAGGCTACGACTACTACAAACGCTAACAACCCAAACCCTCGCAAGGAAAGACAACACGCTAACCCTACTAACCTTCAACCTTAATACGCGACCTCATGAAGCTCAAAAAAGTTTAGGGAAGGCGCTTCACCTCGCTTAAGTTGAGCTTAGGTGGGGTAAGCTACTAAGGCGTGAACCTCATTGACCATGAGTTCTACTTGAATCGATTGGTATTGAATGATAAAATGACCGGCAAAGAGATATACTAATTGTTAAGGAAAACATTATGGATGACTTTTCAACATATTTGTTGCATGACATAGATATGTAACTGGGATTCTTAAGGATCAATTTCCAAGTTTATTTTATGTTGTTGGTAATCCTGGTATCATGCTAGCAGACATGTTTATTGAGGAAGGCTGGAGTTTTCAGTTTAAGAGCAATCTTCTTGAAAGAGAAATGTAGGAAATTGATTTATTCCTTCAGAAGATGCAAAAAGTTTCTGTCACACAAAGGAAAGGACGATAAACAAATCTGGAAGGCTGAAGCAGTAATGGGATTTTTTCAGTTAGTTCACGTTATACTGGAAATGCCCTTGGAAGATGATTTGGAAGACTGCAATACTGCTCAAAGTTGCATGCTTTGGCGGTCAGTGTCTTGTGACATATGAGACAATAGGGGTCGGATATTATGTACAAGATGTTAACTCTGTGGAGCATTTATGTCCACATTTATTTTTACATTTACATTCCAAGTTTACTTGGCAGATCTGTTCCATGTTTTTGGTTGTCTTTGGAATAGAGTGGGTTATCCCTGGGAAATTCAGAGAAGTTCTTGAATGCTGGGAAGCAGCTTATCTAGGTGGTTTATTGAAGAAACTCTGGAGATCAATTTCTATATTCATAACATAGCCTATTTGAAAAGAAAGGAACAAAAGATGTTTCGAAGACACTATGGAGCAAATCCGGATTATAAAATTTAACTGCCTGTATCACTTGTATTTCTGGAAGGATGGAATACCATCTTTAATTTACATGATGTGTTAGACTTGCTATAACATTTAGGAATTTGGTGTAATCAAGTCTAGCTTCCTTTTTTTTTTCTTTCTTTTCCCAGTTTCAAGTATCAGCTTCATGCTGTTTTCGTTAATAAAATCTTACCTCATCAAAAACAGTTTGATGGTTGAGGAAAGATTTTGGTAGTCAGAAGTTATGAAAATTGTTAATCTACCATGTTCTTTCCGTGCATGCAGCTCATTTCACTCTCATTTGGATCACAAGTTATCCAAAAAAGAGGTTGACAAGCTAGAGAAAAAGAAATGGACTTACAAATGGGTGGTAGCCATGTCAAATTACAAGTGGAGGGGGACAGACAAGTGTTTTCTGAAGGTAGCTGTCTTGTTTGCTTATTGCTATGTTATTCTATTGTTGATTGCTTCATAGTGCTCAAACCCGTCTCATCGTTGGTTGTTGTAGATCTTCATTCATCCCTTCTCTTGGGCAGAAGGTCTATTAGGCTATGTTCATGTAATATCAGTCCGGTAAATAGTTAAATAGTGATCTGTGATTTGTTTTAATTCACATTGTTGCAAAATTGCCAGCTGCATTGCTGGAGCAACATATATCTTTGCTAGACCTAACGTCCAATTTAGGGGCAAATTTGGGCAATAAATCTATAGAGTATTTTGTGGTCCAAATTGTTTGAAAGTGGTGTCTTGCTTAACATCTTCTAGGATTTATTAGTGTATTTCTCAAAAGGAACAGAAAATAGTTCATGGTCAGTGAAGTGCTGTTGCCGGTGTGTGGTAACTCCTACCCACTGATAGAGATTCCACTTGCTTCTGGGTTTCTTTAGGATTGTGGATCAATTATCATATTGAATCTGGGTATTTTTAAGGGGAAATTTTTAAAATATACAGTCCTACATAACATATTACGCAATATATAATATTATATAACATTTTGCAATATTATACCTGAGGGAAAGCATTATACATAATGTGTCAACCTTGTATAAAAGTGTAAATAATATATAAAAGGTGTTTATACACAAATATGAATTACACCGGGAATAATGTTGTATACTATTTTATATTGGATTACGTGGCGTAAATATTGTCTCCCAGTAAACGTAAAGCATAATTTTCCCTTTTTTAAATTGGTTCATCTTGCATTTGGCTTTCTGTTAGATACTTGTCAATTCCAGTTATTTTTGTTTTCAACCTTCAAACTTGCAGGTGCAGTGATACTTATTGCAATGTGTCTGGATACTCTGCAGTTCTTTTTGAAATCTTTCCTTTTTAATATCCACTTGTGACCCTTCGGGGTGGCTCAGTGGTTTGGGCTTGGGACTTCCATGTTGGAGGTCTCAAGTTCGAAACCCCTTGCCAGCGAAAGCAAGGGGTTTGCCTTTTGGGTCGAGCTTGTCGCACCGGGCTTGCCTAGTGCAGGTTACCTCTCCTATGTGGTTTGCGAGCTATTGCATAGGAGCGGGGGTTTTACCCTGTGCGCACCCAAATGATAGCGGCTGCGGGTTTCCCTTGTCATAAAAAAATAAAAAATCCACTTGTGGGATTATACTCTGTATTATGTGTTGTAAACTTGCATATGGGTGTGCACGTTTGTGTGTTTCTTTTTGTGATAAACAACTTAAGTTTGTAAAGGATACCAACAGTCAAGAGCTCTCTTTTTCTAAAATGTTGCTCCCTATGTGTATTGAGTTACATGTGTACCATGTTTTTTGATGCTTAATGAATGAGTTTAGGTCGAAATGTCGAATTCCCTCGGTTACTGTATTTTAAGGTTCACGGAGGAATGCCTTTTGCTTGCATTGCTGAATAGAGGCAAACCTTGCAATGCCTAGCTGGACTACTCTTTGCTATATCAATGGATTTACCTATTAAAAATTTATGCATTGCTTTTCCACAGTGATCTTCCCATACAATTACAAGTTCCATTGCTTCCTTGCAGGAGCTAGACAGCTTCTTGTTTCATGGCTTGAAGCCAACACTACACAAGCATTGGTTGAGTATATATGAGAAGTCTGGAGGGGCAGATTTTGATTCATCAAAGCAGAGATTATTTTTCTCCATATGTGAGTAAAGGCCATCAAGTTTGTTTTGGTCATTTATTGGTGTTTTACCTATCAAATGTTTGTTGCCTGTGGTCTGATGATAGATGGATAGAACTATGTGCCTGTTTCTTAGTTATTTTGCAACAACTTGTGCAAGATATGTCAGTTACAGTAAGCAACCCTTAGAGTAGTAGATCATTAGTGTGACACCAGAACCCGATGTTCTTTCAGTTTATCAATCAAAGTTTTCATGTCACTTATTTCCTGATGTTCTATGTGGTTCTATATGATACTTGTGGTTTTACTAATAGCACTATCTATTCTTGTCTGAAGTAGTGTTTACTACTAGGTGTGATTTGGTGAAGTTAAAGTAGAAAAAATGAATTTGAGTTAACCTTGTGGAAAAATTGGAGAAAAAAGAGATTACTAATGGTAGAGAGATGTCTTAGGTTGCATTATTAGCTACTATCTCTTTTTGTGGTGAAATTACTTGTGGAGTTCTATATGTATGTATTTGATTTTGTAAATCTTGTCATAAACTAAAATTGTTCCAAGTGAAATATTTTAAACATGTAAGGGCATAGGAAAAAGCAAACAAAAAGGAAATATAAAATTGAAGAAAATTGATGGAGGATGTCCACGTTGTGGCCATGGAGACCTGGCCTTGTATTCCAGCGACCACATAAGTTATTATTTTTCTTATCAAAAAAAGAAGAAGTGGGTGTAGGATAGGGAATGGGAGGTGGCTCGGTGGAGGATCTCCAAATTGGCAAATTCGAATCTTCACAACAAACCTTGGTGTGAGCCCATCTTCTGCCGTTTTTGTGGGCAAGTTTACCAAATGGGCCTATAGGCTGGTTCTAACACTATACTCCCCCCCCCCAATTGGTCCATTAAACATTGAAGTCCACTTGTAGTGTTGTTATTCTTGGTAGGTGAACATACATTCACTCATAATGCTGCACAAAATTTCACTATGCTGAACTTGACTCATCTCAACAAAGTAAACATGCTTGACAACGTATTCAATTTTAATTCTGATGTGATATTTCCAACTTAACCAACAAGTGAGATCCATCTCTTATGATTCACACCTTACGTATGCATCAGTGAATGCAAAACGTTGTCGTCCTAGGAACTTTCAAGCATTTGCATTATGTGGTTTGGTGATTGCATCATTCCCTCAAGCTTAAAGTTCATAAAACCAAAGTATACAAAAATTACAGGAAGTGATGTAGAATTTGGTTTTGAGTGATTGTTGAGGGAGGGAAACAAGAATGAGATAGGGTGTGTATTTTCTTCATCGAAGGAGTACTAAAGGTGAATTAGATTCTCTACTTATTTGTTCCTCTTACCAAACTCCTATTGTGGCACCCTTTTTGTTGTTAACCTGGTGGATTTTATCTTGCTCTTCATGTATATTATTCTGTTTCCTGTTCTGCTATAATTGGTGTTGTAATTACTATTACTTCCTTTACTCTTATAGGCAACAGCTACCGGGATATTCTGCACCACAACAAGAAACCCTTCTATCTCAAAGGTCTAGAAGAAGATTCAAGTACCATGGATGCTTATGTTATGCATTCTGTAAGAGCATCTCATTAGCTTCTTTTCACCATAATTTACTTGTTCAAGTTTGAGTGATGTGTTTTATAATCCAAATTGCAAACATGTCTTGGTTATTTGAGGGAATCGTTTTATGCAGCTCAATCATATCTTCAGAACCAGGGATCTTGTAAAGAAGAACGAGGCAAAACTAGCTAAGCTTCAGGACAATGTGAAGGCGGATATCCTAAGTAATGAAGCCTTTCTTGACCGCGGGTTTACTCGCCCTAAGGTATTTACCTATTTTCATTCCTATTCTTCTGAATATGAATTTGTGAGAAATATACACTTGTTATCTATGTTACATGGATTTTTCATTTGCCCTTGGTGTACCTGTCGATCGGGTGATAAGGAAGGCACATGGGATGGAAGCAGGGATGTGTCACGTGGGAATGGGTCCACATGGGTGGGGCCGATGGAGACACCTAGCAGCAGTAGACTTAATATTATTATGGATAAAGACCTAGGCAGGTCAGGGTTTGGTGAAGGACAGAGTACTGGGCCTCCTCTTAAGCCCAAACCACCAAAGCCCACAATAATTAAAACAGCTGAGCCTTTCATAGGTAATATCCATACTCAATTAAAGAATACGGGCCAAAATCAGGATCTCCTCGTCATTGCTGACGAGCTGGAGTCCATCAGAATCACAACGGAAAAGCAGAAAGAAGGAAGAATAATACAGTGCGTGGAAAGACAGATTGTTCAAGGGGAAAAGAACATAGTTGGAAGTAGCTCCATGGAAATTGAACCCTGGGAAGGAGAAGAAACACAGGAGAGTAACCCTAAGCAGATGATGTATTACAGTGAAATAGAGCCATTACAGGTGGACGAGTCGATCAGTGAGGAAGAAGCGAAGGAGAAAGCGACATTGTGGATACATTCAAATGTCATTAAATTAGGGAAAAAATTTGGGGCAGCTTTCCAGGGGTGCGAAGACATAGCATATGAACTGATGTTAAGGATTGATCAAAGGAGAGGAATGGAACAAAACAAAGAGGGGAATGAGAAGCAGGTTAATTCAAAAGCTGTAATTCCTAAAGAAATTAGGAATTTAGCTTTCGATATGAAATTCAAAGAAGGGGAGCCAAGAACAAGAGGGAGAATCTCACATGAGGGTTGGTCATGAAGATAAAAATTTTATCTTGGAATGTTAGGGGGTTAAATGGGGAGAGCAAAAGAGTACTTGTAAGAAATTTGTTGCTTCAATGGGGGGCTGACATTCACGTGTTGGTCGAAACTAAGCTAACAAGGAATGAATCAAATCTTTATCAACAAATCTGGAACAACAGATGGTTGGGAGAAGCTCATGTAGAAGCTATTGGAAGGAGTGGGGGGATAGTAGTGCTATGGGACAAAAGAGTTTGGAAGGGGGAAATGGTAGACAGTGGAAATCAGATGCTTACTTGTAGATTTGAGGGCATAGAGCAAGAACTGACATGGCATTTAAGTGCAATTTATGCAGACTGTGATAGAGGGGAAAGGAGGGAACTTTGGTGGGAATTGGCAGCCATTAGAAGCCTTTTTGAGGGACCATGGGTAGTATGTGGGGATTTCAACATCACCAGATATCCAGAGGAGAGAACCAACTGCCAAAGAATCAATGGGGCAATGACTGAGTTTTCAGAATGGATCAATGACATGGAGCTTGTAGACCCTCCTTTATTTGGAGGGTCTTACACTTGGAGAAGGAGTGAAAATCATGAGAGTGCTTCCAGAATAGACAGATTCCTCTACTCCTCTCAGTGGGAGGAACAATATCTACACATCAAACAATCAGTGATGCCAAAACTGGGATCAGACCACAACCCCATCATGCTCACATGTGGAGATATGGATTTCAAGAAGTCATATTTTAAGTTTGAACAATGGTGGTTGGGAGTGGATGGGTTCAAAGAGAGGGTAAAAGAATGGTGGGCCTCTTTCAATGTAACTGGGAGCCCAGCATACATCTTGACTACCAAACTAAAACTCCTAAAAGGGAAATTAAAAGAATGGGGGAAGGAAAACAAGAATAACTGGAGACAAAGGAGGGAGGACATCCTGAACCAAATTACTGGATTAGAAAATATCATGGAGCAAAGAGCACTCACAGTTGATGAATTACTCCAGAAGGTTCATCTGGCAATGGAGTTTGAGGAGGTGATCAAGAATGAGGAGATAGCATGGAGACAGAGGTCTAGAATCCAATGGTTGAAAAATGGAGATAAGAACACCAAATATTTTCACAGAATGGCTACAACACATAAGAGATGCAACACCATTGACAAAATTGAAGAGGAAGGGACGTATATCACTGATCCAGAAGTTATCAAGATTAAAATACAAGACTACTATCAGAATCTCTACAAAGAGACAGAGACATGGAGACCTAATCTAAACTTACAAGATTTCACAAGCATTAACTTGGAGGAACAGATCTGGCTGCAGAGACAGTTCGAGGAGGAAGAAGTCTTAAAAGGCATCAATCTTTGTGCTAGTGACAAGGCACCAGGACCTGATGGATTTCCAATGAGCTTCTTCAAAGAATTTTGGAGTGTCTTGAAAGAAGACATCTTGAACACTATGAAGCATTTTCATGAGTTCCAAGTTTTTGAAAAGAGTATGAATGCCACTTATGTGGCACTTATCCCAAAGAAGAGTGGAGCTACATCACTAAGGGACTTCAGACCAATAAGTCTAATTAGTGGGATGTACAAAATCATAGCTAAAGTGTTGGCTGAAAGACTCAAACAGGTGGTAAACAAGCTGGTGAACAAGCACCAGATGGCATTTATTAAGGGCAGGCAAATCATGGATGCTGCATTAATAGCCAGTGAATGTGTGGACACAAGAGTAAGAGGAGAGAAAGCAGGCATCATGTGCAAACTTGATTTGGAAAAAGCATATGACCATGTAAATTGGGGGTTCCTTCTAAACATCTTAAGACAGATAGGGTTTGGAGATAAATGGTTAAAATGGATAGGTTTTTGTATTAAAACTGTCAGGTTCTCCGTTCTGGTGAATGGAGAACCGGTGGGTTTTTTTTCGAAGACCCGATTAGATATATTAGAGTGATACTTGTGATCCTGGGAAGCCGTCTCTCGGTCTAAGGGTTAATGGAGGAAAAGCGGTTTATTTCCTATCAAGGAAGTAGCACGGATGCAAAGATTGGCTAACATCCTAGGGTGCAAGATTGAGCAATTCCCAACAACTTACTTGGGAATGCCTCTCGGGAAGCAATCATAAAGAACTACCGATATGGGATGGGATAATCCGAGGTCGGAAGAAGTTAGCCATATGGAAATCTCAATACTTGTCACTCGGAGGCCGACAAACACTAATAAATGCAAAGCTAGACTCCCTCCCCACTTATGTCATGTCTCTATTTCCCTTACCCGCTAAGGTGCTAGAGAAATTGGACAAACTTAGAAGAGATTTTCTTTGGTTTGGAAACAAAGAAAGAAAGGGGTACTATCTAGTTAACCAAACAAGCGGCTCCCTAAGCTCTCGGTGGTCTTGGAATTAGGAATCTTCGAATCCATAATGAGTGCCTCTTGATGAAGTGGTCAGTGGAGATATGTGGAGGAAGAACATGCTCTTTGGAGAGAAGTTATACATCACAAGTATGGCCAGGACTCCCAATGGTGTACCAATGAGGTTACTATACCGTATGGAGTTTCAACATGGAAAACAATAAGATCCTTCTGGACCAAACTAGCAGGAAACATCAAAGTGAGAATAGCGAATCGAGCTAAAATACTATTCTCGAAAGATGTTTGGCGAAGAGATGAGGCATTAATGCGATCTTTCCCCGACTTATTTTCTTTCGTAGCAATCCGATATCACTCTAGCCGAGAGTTGGGAAAATGGTTGGGAGATATCTTTCAGGAGACATTTCAATGACTGGGAAATAGATAGGGTGGCACAATTGTTACATGCAATCAATGAGTTTAATGGTTTTGCTGCAAGGCCAGACACAATCTCGTGGGTACACTCTGAGGATGGAAGATTCACAGTTAACAAGCTCTATAAGAAGGAAATGGGAACTCAACAAGGTCCAAGATTGGCTAGATGGAAATATGTATGGACAAGCCAAGCACCAACCAAGATCAAATGTTTTGTATGGTTGGTAGCTAAGAGGGCTTGTCGACACGGAGGTACCGCAGAGGAAAGGTGTACAACTAGTACCAAGGTGTTTTCAATGCAATGAGATAAATGAGACCAACAGCCATCTTTTTCTACACCGTAGAGTCACAGTCAACTATGGTCTCTGCATTTACGAGGCTCACCGGTAACAAAACGGACGATGCCGTAACATACCGCCGACCCGTTGAGTTGCTTTGGATCGGAGAGGAGGCAAGAAAAGCCAAAAAAAATGGTGGAGAATTATTCCGGCTTGCATATGGTGGTCGGATGGAAGGAAAGAAATGGAAGATGCTATGAGAACAAATCAAACTCCATACGTAAAGTCAAAGAAAATTGCATTGCACATTTGTATTTTTGGTGTAAACTGGAATGTATAGAGGAAGTAGAGCAACTAGTAGATATGTTAGGATCTTTGTAATTAGCCTTCCTAGCCCCTCTATGTACGAATTTTTGGAGGTCACCAGCATATCCTTAATGCTGAGGAATACAACATTACTATTTTCAAAAAAAAAAAAAACTACTTGATGTACAACTATAACTATCCAATCCTCCGTTCAAAGAGACTCTAACTTATTCCATCCTGACCCACATTTATGCATATCACTCCTGATAGTTGGGTTAGCCTTTAAGAAGTTAAATCACAACATTGCCCATCTCCAAAGAATCATAAATACTAGATAGCCTAGCAATTTCTCTTTCCAACTTGACAATTTCTTTTTGGGTAGGACCTGTTAATGTGTTAGGCACATCAGATATGCCCTCCCCAAACCCTCTTATGAGGGACTACTGGTGGTTCTTCCCACTTCTTTTCTCAGTGACTCGAACTTCTGACTTCTTGGTGAGAAGTGGAGTGCTTTTCTCACTATAGAAACCTTTCTTGTTGATATTCCCTTCTACTTATTGTATATGCGCTCAAGCTTGAAGTTCATTTTCTTCTTTTTCTGCTTTTATATTTTACTTGTAATACAGCCTGGGATATTATATATCTTTTAAAAGTTTTTTCTGATTATGCCAATGGTCAGATCCCTATGAATAAGCTAGGTTCGGAATCCCACTACCTTTAGTCATTCTGTCATAAGATTTTCCTTATTCTCTGCCCTCCTACATTAACCATCTGCTTAACTGTCTTTAGACATAGCAAAAGTGCAGTTGACTATCACCTGAGTATTTAGGAACTAGCAGCGCATTTGAGGTCCACTTATGGTTTTATATTCTGGATTCCAATGAGCGTGATCAACTTTTTCAATAATTTCTTGATGGTTTGGCTTAATTTTCTTGATGATTGTACTTCTGTGGTTACATCCATCTTTGTTCTATACTAACTTTTGTACTATGATCTTGCATTTCCTGGTGTCCGATTTTGTACCCTCATCTTTCACTAAGCACTTTGAAACATATAGTGTTGATCATTTTCTTGTGGTTTGGTTAACTTGTTATAATATTTGATCATTTCTTGTGATTGGTTCAGGTTTTGATCCTTCTCCCTCTAGCAAGTGTTGCATTTCGGTTAGTCAAGCGGCTGATTGATTTGACACCTCCTAAATACAAGGTAGTTTTTCCATTTCCTGAATTCTCATGCACACCTTACGTAAGATAACATATATCAAGTTAACAACTGTGCTATTTTATTTTGCAGTAATATGCAAACTTTTAGCAGTGATATGCTAGTGAATATGGATTTAAAAAAAATTGGTAATGGTATAATTTTATTGATGAAACTGCTAGTGCATAGGTATTTCTAGTAAAAGGAATTACATGTTTGATTTGCAAATTTAGCTCCGTCTAGAAGACAAGAATGTACAATGACCTATTACGCCTTCATTTTTGAGATTGAGGTGAATGTTTAGATTTCTAGGAAAACATTTTTTGCCTTGTTAGATGTGAGTCATTAAGTGGAGCTCATAGTTAAGGTAAAGACATTATTCAGTTAGCCGCCACTAGACCAAGATTATATTTCTAATTTTGGCATCAGTAGGCCTTCTTCATACTTTATTAATGTGGTTTTGATTCCCTCAGTCTAATGTAGAGGAGCATGAACGTTTCTATAGAGAATTTGGAGCTGGAGTAAGTGAAGAGAAGGAGGATGAAGATACTGCGGAAATCTCTGAATCAAAAAGGAGCTCAAAACCATCTGATTTTGAAACACTATTTGGGGGAAATAACAATGATCATTTCATGATTGGAATTAAATTCACTAGGTATGTTTCTGAACTCTGGTGAAATTGCCCAAACATTTACTACACCATGAAAGCTGTGTTTCTTTGTCCAAGTACTTTTCTACTTTGATGCTCTATGTATTGCTGGTAAGCATTATTCAAAGGACACATAATTTGCTCATTATTCAGTCATGAACAACTTTCTGAAGTACCTGTATTATGCAAGCAGGTTCCTAAGAGAAAAGTTTAATCGTCTATCTCGCCTTGCATTCATATCCTCCTGGTTTATTTGTTTTTAAGATGTTGTGTGCTGCATGTCATAGTATCCTTGATACACATCTTGCTAAATAAAATCACGATTTATAGAAAGAACAACAAAGTGATTAAATGAAACCCACAATTTTCAAAAATGTCATGTATGTTCATGGGATGTCTTGTGGTCGTGCGCTTCCACTTTGACTGATGATGCTTTAAATTGGTTAATCTAAGTAAGCTTTGACTACAAATTGATGGATGTGGCACATGGTTCAACTTGAAAGCAATACATGAAGATAGACAAATCGAGACACTTATTTCTTTTCTCACAGAGTAGGGTAGAACATGCTAGCAACACTCAATAAGTTAATGAAACTGTGTACATAGGTATGAGTAACTCCACAGTATAACGTCAAAATTATGGAGAGATCCATCTGGAATATTTTTATTGTCTTTTTTCTCCGAAGGCAAATCATATGTGTTCCTTTATTTTAGGAGGAGCATAAGATTGTATGGTGACTTCTACTCGTCAGACATGATTGTTGCTTCTCCTCTTGGGTTAATCACTGTAAGTTTGCTAATACATGCAATTGTTTAATCTCTTGTTCCTTGTCATTTTATGGTTTTTAGATCTGTCATGAAATCCTTGATTCCCTCTGATGTTTGACATATACAGTATACTTTTTCCAGAGCACAGAAAGGAAAAGAAGTGCTAAATTCAAAGCCATAAATTAAAGTAATAAGGGGAACTTGCAAATCGTCGCCTCTTGACTGATTTTTTTGTTGAGGGGGCTTGTATCTGTAATATTCTATACAGGCTTAAGACATAGCTACAATTTTTTCTCCACGAATATTGTAATTTGAATAGTTTCATTACTTCAAAGGAGCCCGGCTAATCCTTTTCAAAAAAGAAATAATCAAAAACATCATGCATCCTTCTATAACCTCAGAACTCTATTCTTCTCATTTCTATACCCTGTTTCAGTATATCAACAGATTTTCTCAAAACTTATTCTCTTAATGCTAACGCTATGCAGCTGTAATGTGATGTATGAAAATCGTTATAAGTTGAGCTGTTGCTAACTTTTTATTGATTTTCTTACTCCAGAAAATTGGGGAGGCAGAATTATACAAGGATAAAAATGTTGATTATCTGTCTTCTATAGAGGTAATTGTTATTGGAATATTTATATTAGTTTGGAAAGTAGTGGGCTGTGCTTTATCTTTTTTAGCAACACTCATTACCCTTTTATCATCTAACGATATAACTACCATTTGAGCAGGTTCTAATTGTTGACCATGCAGATGTCATATTGATGCAGGTACTTTGATAGTTTATCTGTGCCCCTTTGATTGATTGATTTGGTGCATGTCTACACTTCACTATCTTCTGTTCATATTTTTGTACTCGCAGAATTGGTCACACGTGAATACAATTGTTGAGCAATTAAATCGGATACCTTCCCAGCAGCATGGAACAGATATTATGCGCATTAGGCAGTGGTAAGCTTGCAAACTGCTCTTTTATTTGCCTTATTGCTTGTTTCAGTTATCCACCCCATTTTTGGAAAAAAGAAGTGGGTTGCTCTGTGTGTTCTAAACGCGGATTCACGTAAAACATTCCGCGACCACACAAATATAGGATAAATATGAGGGACAAACTGAGAACACGTTGCACTCCCTTGAAATGACTGATGCTTTTTGCTGATAATTCTGTTTTGTGAATGTGGCTTGCAGGTATTTAGATGGTCAAGCGCCATTCTATCGGCAATCAATAATCTTATCTTCTCATATAAATCCAGGTAAGTTCGCAACTTTTGTGTGGTGTGCAGGCTGTAAAGATAGATGGTAATGATATCATTTTAAAAATCTGGTGTCATTCTTTTTTTTTTGATAACCGAGAAATCCGTCTGTGACCCGCCCTTTGGACCAATCACAACCTTCTAAACTCGGTGGATAATGGGCCTGCCCCTCTACCCTTCTCCACTTAAATACTGCGCTTCGCTTTAATCTGGTGTCATTCTTGATAACTGTTTTTATATTTACGGCCTAAAATTTATAGTTTTTTTTCTGTCCTATGCAGACATCAATGGATTATTTAACCATCATTGCCTCAACCATGAAGGAAAGGTCTGTCCATTTGGCATTGCATAGAAATATTCCTCTTTTCTCTGGTGACAATGATGGGAAACTTTCGAATAATAATAACCCTTAATATGATCGTGTTGTGTTTCTCTCTTGAGCTCTGTTCCTGATGTAGAGTGCTATGTCGTTACTTTGACTGCTCTTTCCGTCATCCACTTTCCCTCAGTTATACCTCCTTGTGTTTGGTGTATTACAAGTTGGTGGCTGGGGGAAATAAGCATTTTGGGCATAGTTTGAGCATCTAGCGCATAAAAGAGGTATATGCTTTTCAGAGGGATGAATTAACTTTGATCTACAAACGAAAAGGGGTACAAATTATTGGTCTGCTTGTTAAAGAAAATTACTGGACCAGTCTGATGGAATTATTTTTTCACCCAAAATGTTCAGACGTTGATAGCCTTCTTGTCATCATGTTAATTTGAAGTGTCTGGACTAATCAGTCGTCCATACACTGGTGATTTGTTGCTATACTTGTAATAAAATTTTTGTTGATAACAGAGGTAATTTTTGTTGGAATTTTGTGGACCAATGATGCACAACTCAAAACTCGATGGAGAATGGACCTTACCTTCTGTTCTTTACTCTTAAATATTGGGCTGGTCTGTTTCAGGGTTCAAACCAGTGAAGTGCTTCTAAACCACATCATGTTGCACTCTTATCACTAGGCCAAAGCCTGGGGGCACTTTGAAGCTGTAATTTTAATTATTGTTTTTCCTTTATCTAATTAAAAATAAAAACATTTCCCATTTGACTTTCTATTTTTCCTTCCACTTACATTCTTCTAATGAGGACCTTCATAAAAGAAAAAAAATTCTTCTAATGAAGATGATAGATGTGCCTAAACTTATGCAACATGATGAATGAATTTCCATTATACAGTAATATTTAATAGTGGGAGATGGAAATTTTGATGTGAGTTCAATAAGTTGTTCTTACTTCATTTGAGTTTCGAAGGGCTGCATACATTAGGGAAAAAGAATTGGATTTCCACTAGAAAAGATTGATGCATAGTCCTGCACATTACCTTGGAATTCATAATGCTCATTCAACATTAATTAAGAAAAAATTGCTAGAAATGTCTTCTTTACTGTCCTAAAACATCAATATAAAATTTCAGCATGTTTACATTCTGTGAATGCTTAGAAAAGAGAGATATTTTGCTTATCTAAGTGCTGCATTTTCAGGTCAAATTGGCAAGCGAGTATAAAGGTGTTTTACTGAAGGTAGTACTTCAAATACGGCAGGTGAGCATTAAAACTATGGTCTTTTAGTTATATTTAATAATTTGGTTTGAATCTGGCGAATTTTCAGTGTAAGAATTTCAGTTTATTTTTTTTGATGACCATGGTGTCCGGGCTAGCTTCTGCTCACCTCGGACTAATTCCACGGAATACCTGACACCTCCCACCAGCAGGTACTGGTTAACTTTGTCCATCAAGGCTAGGACAGATGGGAAGAATCACCTAGTGTTTTTTTGTCTCCACTGGGAATTGAACCTGGGACCTCATGGTTCTCAACCACTTGGGTGCAGGAATTTCAGTTTTTCAAAAAGGAATACATTGAGTTCTGGGTCACGTTATGATTATGTTTATATTATGATCACCTCATCTAAAACTTTTGTTTAACAGAGATGGGACACTTATATTTCTTCTATGTCTTAAACACTTCCTCTTCCCTACAGTCTAAATTTTTTTCTTAGCCAAGCACGTGGACATACTACTGTATGCTACATGTATTATTAAGTTTGAATCATGTCTGGCTTCTGTTTTGTTTTTTAATTGCTGACATGAGTTTGATTAATCATGTTAATGTGGAAGTACTATAGATTCCTTTCTCCTCTTATGGGTTCTTGCCATTTCTCAAACTTGCAGATTTATGAGCGATTTGATGCGAATACTGCTGAAGATGCTGATGATGCCCGGTTTGACTATTTCACAAAAAAGGTCTGTTATTCTTCTGCATTATTGATCATTTCTCTTCATGATGGCACGGCTCAAATAATTGTGATATTATCTTTCCTGAAGTTCAGAGCTTGCTCCTACTACGCCTTTAACAAGATGGAATGTATTTCCCAGACCATAAAAAATATTAAGAAAATGAAACCTCTTTACCTTCTCAACAGAAGTTTGATAAAAATGATATCCTCTTTACTAGGCTCCAGGGTCATAAGGCCTGCTTCACATTCTTTAATCAAATCTTTCCTTAACCAAATCATTGTGTGGCTGCTGTAAACCCCCCTCCCCCTTTCAAAAAAAAAAACCCAAAGAAAATAGGAAAACAATAATGAAAGTGAAGATAAAAATACTCTGATGGAAGTGAGTATGGTTCAAATATTAGTACATTGTATGATCACATTTTTTCAAGTTAACATAGGTACAGTTTCGCATTGTCTGATCCGTATAACCCTCCATCATTTCTTCTGTTACAGAGCCGCCAAATGATTCATCCTTTAGGCTCTAATTTTCTTAGATCCTGTATTTTATAATGTTAGCTTATATCATAAATGCAACTCTTTTTCCTTTTTCGCGATGAAGCTAGATAAGTGGATAGCAACTTAATTCTCTGCCGGAATGTATTTGTATAAATGATTATTTTGGAACCGGATACTCTAATCATTTTTCGTGTCTGTATTAAAAGATTGTTTAAGGCACTGCCCCTAATCTGTGTAAATTTCAAATCTGGTGGTGCATATAAACTAAGATTTTATCCAATACCATCTCGTTACCTCCCACTGAGTTTTCCTAAACTATGTAGGACCTGCATTTGTACTGTGTTATTCAATGTAAAGAGAGATGAAGTCGTCTTGCTTCAGTTTTTGTCATTTACTAATTAGTTATGGAATTGTACATTTGTTCTTTTTTTTTCCTCAAAAAAAAAAAAAAACTACTTATAACCACACCCTTCTACCTGTGTAACATGATTTTGTAAAGTTAATATCATCATCAAATCAGTTGGTCTTACAATTGTGCTGTACTATTGATATATGATCAACTCCACTCTGATCAAGTTTGTTATTCTAGGTGTTCCCCAAGATAAAGGATTCCACTCAGGTATGTTTGACTGAGCTTGGGAAACAATTCATTTTTCCCAAGTATTCAGCTGTGTGAGAGATGGTCTTTCTTTGACTCTTTTTTGTGTTCTGCAGGGAGGTATAATGCTATTTATTAGCTCTTACTTTGAGTTTATCCGTGTGAGGAACTTTTTGAAGTCACAAGAGGCATCCTTTTGTCTATTGGGAGAGTGAGTAATATCTTGTGTTCAGATCGCTTTGCATTTCTGTGTATAAAATTGAATTTGTGATCCAAGAGGTCTACTTGTTATATAAGTATGCTGTTCTGGTTTAAGGTTCAGTCAGTTGTTTGCCTTTGTTTCTAGGTACACTGAGCAGAGTGACATATCTCGTGCACGAGGGTGGTTTTTTGATGGAAAGAAGAAAATCATGCTTTACACTGAAAGAGCTCACTTCTATCACCGATACAAGGTTCTCTCTCTTGAATGCTATTTGTGCTGCCTTACTTTCTCTACTTTTTTCCCTGCTTGTAAGAATGCTCTGGCATTTGTCTTGGATAATGTTGTATGCTTTTAGTCTATACCTTGTATATCTGATTCTGCAGAGAAAATTGTAGTTAGTCCAAGGCACTCTAACTGGGAATTTTAATCAGCTTATAAAACTCTTTTTATAGTTATTCCTGGTTCCTTCAGTCTTGACATGAACAATCTCCAAATCTCTGTTAAATGGGATAAATGTGCTTTCTGCCAATTGAAAGTGGTTTCTTTCAGCTGATCGATCTGATTCATGAAAGTTTTCCTGAATGAGCTTTTAGAGGATCATGATCAAGGTGATATCCACTCACAAACTAGTATACTGTGAGGAACAGATGGGGATTATGCATAGATCTATGGTACTCATCCAAAAAAAGGAATGAAATAGAAAAACTGGTAAGATAAAGCTCGGAGTGCTACAACCTGTCTCTGGCAAAGGATTCTAATTTTCTTTATATCTGATAGCTGAATATGAAAGCTCCTGACTGTCTAAGACAAACGATCTTCAATGCTAATAGCACTGTGCTACGGAAGTTATATTGAACCTGGAAGTATACCTTCTAAATTACTTGATGGTATTATGGATTTTTCTACTCTTACAAGTCTGTAGTTCTAGGGAAAGACTAGGAGTGCTTCCAAGGATAGTTTTGTATTTTGTTCCTGGGGTTGAATTTGTGATCTAGTAGACTTGTCACTTCCAAGAAAAGGCAGTTTGTTATGTATCAATCTCCAAGTGAGAAAGGATATTTTAAAATGTATAGCACTATGCCAAATGTTATAAGGAAAGAGGTTTTCTGTCTATGATCCCTAATGATATTCTAAGCTAAGCCGAATTGTTGGAGTATTGGCCATTCTCAGTAGCTTTCCAAATAGCATAGTCATACGAGGTCATTTTGACTGCTGTTCAGTTTGGTATAAAAGGTGTCATTCCTTTTCAGAGTATTGAGAGGTCTGGGGATTCTGGTGTCAAAAGAGTAAACAAGAGTACTGAATTTTTCTTTTTGATATCATATTCTCAGTAACATTTGTACTTAAACAGTATCATGCGGTAGTTGCCAACTTTCTTCTCAATTGCACTGCCATTTGATAGTTAATGTTGGTATTAATCTCGTCTTCTTTCATGATTATTGGTTGTATCTATCCTTTTTGAAACAGGTAACTTATTGGTTGTATGCATCCTTGGATCCCTCTAAAAGATATTATCAGCCTTTTTTATTTAGTGTTTGCATAATACTAATTATTTGTGTTCAACTTGTTCTGAGAATTAGATACGTGGCATTCAGAACTTGATCATTTATTCACTTCCAGAGCGGAAAGAATTTTACCCAGAGGTGATCATTTCTACTTCGCCCCCAAATTAGGATTATATGGTGCTTCACATGAACGCAAGTCTTACCAAGTTATCTTTTTCATTTCTCCTGCAGGTTGTAAATCTGCTACAAGGGTCTGCTTGCACTGTTCTATTTTCTCGTTTTGACCAGCTTCGGGTATGGCTTCAAATCCCCCTATACAATTATTAGTTCATATCTTTTGCTCTCATGCTTCTTCAACCTTTTTCCCTTTGCCCTGTCAAAGTATTCATCTCAAACTTTCTGCCAAGTGTTTGGTTTCCTTGTAGTGTTCTTACTGTGCAATCTACTTTCTGTTGAATTCAGCTTGAGAGGATCGTCGGTACTGCTGCTTCAAAAAGGATGGTCACATCGGACAAGGGTATTTTCGTCTTTTGTTAAAAGAAAAGTCACAAAAAATCTCAACAGAAGTGTTTGGCCAAGGGAAAGTCTTACTTTCAAAAGGGTCCAACTGTTTCTGCAGCTCAAGGAACTGGTTCTTGCCTGCACTTATCCAAAAGAAGGAAAATGGTTCTTGCCTTCAATTGAGAAATCTTATAACATATTATTTGAGCAATATTGCTTAATCAATTTTGTTTTCATTTTAAATTGTGATATTAGTGTAACATTATTCAATTCCAGAAACATATATAAAAAATGAACTTATTCGTTTCGACTTTTCTGTCCTTGCAATTTCTGAACTCAGTCTCACCCGCCCCTCCCCTGCCAACTACTTAGATATGGTTGACAGGTTGAGTGGTCCGATCAAGAAAGATATGGGATTTTTGGGCATTGCTCGCGATGAGTTATCTAGTGGTTTACAAGAACTTCTATTGCACATGTTTTTGGAGCAAGGTGCGATTTATATTAACTGAATATCCATTGCAAGAGTATGAACATATCAATGGAGTTGGGTTTGGACGGAATCTCCATAAAAAAGACTAAAGCAATTTTTCAATGTCCATTATAAGTTAGATAGTCAAATGTTTTATACTTCTTTAAATTTTTTCTGCTATTGGAAAGAAGCTAAAAATTTCTACTTTTAAAAAAAAGCAGAAGCAGAATTTTTTTTTCAAGAATATATATATATATATATATATCATATGTTTGGTTAAGTTTCATTTAATAAATTTATTTTTTTTGTAATAAATGTTTAAACTAGTTTCTTTCTATAAAATAATTTTAATATTAAAATGACATTAATACATGCCCTTAATAGTAATTTGACTCTCAAAAGCACGTTTTTTTTAAAATTAGCCAAACACAATTTGCTTATAAAAAATGCTTTTCAAATGAATTAGCCAAACACAAATTGTTTTTTTTTTCAAAAACACTTTTAAAAAGCTATTTTTTTTATTTTTAAAATAAGCAATTTTTAGCAGTAATGCCAATTAAGCTCTAAGTTACACACTGACAATACACTAATTGTACTAATCTTTGTCATAGCCTTTTTGTACTAATCTTTGTCTACCTCAATTAAACCTCAACACATCTCTACAATTCATGATATAATAATTTTTAAGGATTCAAAAATCAAACAGACAGTGCAATAGTACTTTAATTGCTCTAAGCTAGAATAAAATATCAGTACATCACAGTAAAACCTTTGAATTCCTTAATCTATTGTATATCATGACTGTCATTTCAGGTTCTGAGATGAAGAATAGTAAAATGAAGAAATGAAAGTAGTCCAAAAGGATATTTTTTTACTCAAATCCTGATGTTGTTGATGGAAAGTCATGTCATTAGGTTGATTGTGTTTTTGTTTTCATATACACTCTTCGTTTGTGCTTATTTTATGTGTTAGGCCTAGTAGTTAGAAGGAAATTCAATAAAGAAGATATGGAGTTCCGAAATTTAGGAAAACGTTGTATAAATTAATATTAATGTTGTTATAATATGAAATGGATTATTTGATTTTCAAAGCTCATGATGTAGAATAAGTGATTTCAGATTTTTAATTAGTTCGATCAATAAAAGTACTGTTCTTGATTATATTAATTATAGATTATAAAGAGATTCCAAAGTTTTGATACGATAACAAATGTAGTGTAGCATCGAATGTGTAGTGAATGCATGTCATCTGTTTAATTTTTGGGTGGTGTATCAAGTTTTTGTTATTTTTTTATAAGTGTGGTTTAGCAAATATAGTATTAGCATTGGTTGTGTAGTGAACATATGACATGCACCCACTACACATCTAATGCTACACTACATTTGCTATTAAATCAAAACCATGGAATCTCTTTATAATAATCTATTAATAAAGGTAATCAAAACAATACATTTGCTGATCAAGTTAGTTAAAAATTTGAAATCAATTATTCTACATCATGAATCAACACAAATGGTAGCTTTTGGAATCAAATAATTCAGTTCACATTCTACAATAATTTATACAACTAGTTCCTAATTTTGAAACCGGATATCCTCTTCATTGAATCTCCTTCTAATAACTAGCACATAAATTAAGCACAAGAGTGTATACCAAGCGAAGATACAATCAATGTAGTTAGTTAC
Organism: Solanum commersonii; assembly: GCA_029007595.1. Lineage (NCBI taxonomy): Eukaryota > Viridiplantae > Streptophyta > Magnoliopsida > Solanales > Solanaceae > Solanum > Solanum commersonii. The sequence goes on along the minus strand of JAJTWQ010000093.1, from coordinate 1,210,149 downwards.
CTGATGATATGACTTCTCATCAACAACATCAAGATCAGAGTCAAAAATACCCTTATTGGATTGCTTTTGTTTTTTTCATGCAACTCTTCATTTTTCTTTTCTTCAACTCAGAACCTGAAATAGCGGTCATGATATGCAGAGGGTTAAGAAATTCAAAAGTTTTAGTTACCTTCTGATTTGGATATGTAAAGAGAAGATCGCATGGAGAAGAAAGCATCGAGGAGATTGCACGGAGAAGAAAGCATCAATTCCCAAATCAGGGCCAGATGCAACATCAAACACAAAGAGAATTCAAATCAAACTATAAAACCCAAAATTAGAGTAGCCACGTGAGAGAACTTGTAGATGCTAAACAGGAAAAACTTGAAATCGTATTTATTCAGATAAATTGACTGAGAGAGAGAGAGAGAGAGTTGGAAGAAGAGATTGATCAAATGACGGCAGAACATAACAAACCCTAATGAAATTACCACAAAAGACGAAGGAGTCTTTCAAAATCATCGCCTGACAGAAATCATCATATATAGCCAATATAGTGAAAATACCAAATTACCCTTACTAGAAAGCACTCATGTTGTCAAATATATATATGTGCTTCCTAGCCTCTTATAATATAATAATATAGGAATCTACTTTGCTCTCCTCTAATCGTGGATAAAGGAATTTGATTTTTTTTTTTGTAAAGTGAGAAGGAAAAACAAAAAAACAGAGAGAAAAAACTGAAATTGTCACGACCCAATCATCAGGCCGTATGAGCGTCTACTCTATAACATGAAATGTGGAAGTGAACAAAATACAAGCTAATTAAACACCCTATTTAAATACCGAAACACTCAAACTTAGTCAAAATAAAGTGTTTTTATAAAGAATATATTGAAACCTTCTAAAGAACTATCTTAACAGGTACAAGAGCTTCTAAGCAGGGGTGGAGCTACACCTTAGCAGGGGCGGAGCTACACCTTAGCATGGGTGGTCAGATGAACAACTTTCGTCGGAATATTTTTGCGAGTATATATGTTAAATATCAATATTTTTCGATATATACTAATTGTTGAACAATCTTGACATTCTAAAGAAAGATAACTCAATGGTTAAGGTTGTTTAAAGTCATTTCAAGGGCTTTGGGTTCAAGCCCAAGCTAAGATGTTTTGATTAATTTTTTTTAGTTTCGTTTTTTAGAGAGCAAAGTCACCTCAAGGGCCTGGGTTCTAACCCAGACTAAGACGTTTTGTTTAATTTTTTTTAGTTTTATTTTTTAAGACAATAAAAGTGATGTTTCAATCTTTATAATCTCACTAACAAGGTTTATTTTTTTTACTTGTCCTAAATATGAATATCCTTGATAAAAATTCCACAAAATGGATGTTATTTTTTTCATTTCGACTTGTCAACTAATTAATCCCAAAACCAGAATCTAATGTAAATACAATAAAATAAGACACGCACTCAACCCACACAACAAATTATATATTCTCAATAACAACTCAATATTCATCAATAACAAGTTTCACGAAAGGTACCCAGATCAGGTAGAACATCGCGGCGCGATACGTCCTCGAAATGGTACATCATCTTATCACATAACACTTATCACAATCACGTTCATCTTGTTCGTCTTCACCTAAAAACTTCAACATCAACGGTCCATACGCTTATTATGCCAAATAACCAGTGGTTGATAACAAGACATAGTCACAATAAGATTCCAAACTAACAACACTCATGTACAAACAACACATACTGTCCTTAAATTTTATGAATTTAAAATAATTTAGTTTTTAATAAATAAATAAATATTTAAAAATTTAATAATATTTATCCGTATACTTTTAAAATATGAACAAAACCTAATCATTTTCTATTTTCTATCCAGCATGATTAGCCTAATGAAAAATAGTCATTTCTTCAATTAAGAATCTATTCTTCAAATTTCTAATAAAATCACCATATCCATGCAATATTATAGCTTTTATTTAGTCTCTCATATTTTTTAAAGTAAAAATAAATAAAAGCTAATTCTATTTTATTTCTATAAATGGGTCATATGGTATAGATAAGAAAGTTTCATTTCCAAAATGACCTTTCCTAATCACATTATTCACCATTAAAAATCATGTTTGTCCTCAAACATATGAAAGAAAGTACAATTGTAACAGCCTCTCCCACCGACGTTGCTTCCATTGCACCTTCACCGAAGCAATCTCCTTGGTCCTAAGAACCCGCCTTCCAATCCAATATAGCTAGGCTCCTCAAATGTCAAGTCTGGACCCAACTCACCGAATCGAGTGAAAGCACATGTGACTCATCCGAAATATACTTAGAAGCATAGAGACATGGAAAACTGAATCCCGACAAACTAGACAATATAATGATCCGCTCCCACTTCTAGAAATAGGCATCCTTCGAGATACACCCAGGGACACCGGGTGCTCACTTGGCTTGGCAAGTCAAACACTTAGAAACAAAGTCCAAATATCTCTTCATCCCACACCACCAATAATGCTTTGACGGATCATGATACATCTTTATGGATAAAAAAAATGGGCTGCAAGAATTAGCCTAGTCAACTCGCACCTCCGATCCTCAAGACATCATCGAAAAGGACAGCCCTAGTACTCTATCTCGTATGAGACATAACTTCTTATCATCAAAACGGGTGTTTAAAGAAGACCGTAAAAAAGCAATCATCCCATCACTCTCCTCACGAGATCAATACAAGTCAACATTGTATCTCTCCACATGGTCACCCTCGATTTAAAATTCCTCTCATTTATTTTTTTAAATAATGACGCCATAACTTAAGTACAAATGTCACTCATCGGACTACATTATGAATACCTAATCTCGGTAGGAAAGTAGGTCGCGTCCGGCTTGATAAAAGCTAAGTAAGACAAACACCTCTCTCCACCAATCTACGAGCACGGATAAAAGAAATGACCTTGCTAGGATAAATTAGCACCCTTCCACTCAACCCGGAACACCGGCATTGCTAAAGTCATTAGCATTACAATCAAGGACAACATGATAAGGAGAAAGCCAATTCATACCCAAGATAACATCAAAGTCTACCATCCCAAGAATTATTAAATCTACCCAAGTGTCATACCCCGCTAGAGAAACAAGACAAGATCGATACATTCGATCCACCACTAAGGGCTTACCCACGGGTGTAGAAACACGAATATGTAAATCATGCTATCCATATCATATCAAATTCAAGAAGAAAATAGGTGGACACATAAGAGAATGTAGACCCTAGGTCAAATAATACAGAAACGATCGATGACATAATGATAACGTAATAACGACATCAAACTCTCATGCCGGGTCTCCTGGAAAAGCATAACGGTGGCTTCATCGCCACCTCCGGCTAACTGGTACCCCCGCTCTGTAATCTAGCTTTCGAATGTCGGCATAGATGCATGAACGGGTCTCGTTGTTGAAAGGAACCACTAAGGCACCATCTCACTCTAAACACACGGCCCGATCGACAAAGTTTATTTTTTTTTCGAAATTTCTCATACCTACGTATCATTTGTCGAACAACCAATGGTGCATCTTGACCCCCAATTGCCGGTGCAAAATCATTCTCAACCATGGGATCCTTTTTTGGTGGCGCCCCATCCATCAATTCGAGGCTCGGGAGGCCTCTCTATCACTTGGTCTCGACCAAGAGGTGTGCTTGCTCTAGTTCTCGTCATAGTATCCAATAGCTCCATTACTAAAGAAGGTAACCACGCACGATGAGAAAGAATGAACAAAAAGAAAGTTTCCTAATAGTCTTTATAGCCTCTGGAGATAAGTACGTACGTCGTACATGCGATCCTTGAGATTCTACGTAGACTCGGTTCCGCCGCTGCTTTTAAGAGATTGCTAGATTTAATATAATAAGACACGACTCCCACCATAAGGAAAGAGAGGTAGAACCTGTCAGAGTTCATCTTCGTCTTCACCTAAAAAACATCAGTGACCCTGCAATCAGCATATGCCAAGTGGTATAACAAGAATAATATTAGTACAAACAACACATACTAGAATTTAAAATAATTTCTAAATAAATAAATATTTAAAAATAATATTTATCCGTATACTTTTCAATTCATCTATTTTCTAAGCATGTGCTAATGAAAAATGCATTTCTTCAGAATCTACTTTTAATAAAAAAAATATTATAGCTTTTATTTAGTATAAAAGTAAAATTACATATTACATATAGATAAGAAAGTTATAGCAATATCAATTGTAACATTAATATACTGATATTGTGATCGCACCACGAAATAATTGTTTTTTTTTTTTCATCCAATATCTGATATCAACATTGAAATCCCCGACTAACTAGCTTTCAACAAAATTTTCTCTGATACTAAAACTCGAATCCAAAACCTCCTTAAAAAAAATACAATTTCACTAGTTAAAAATAAATCCGAACCTTGTATTGGATATTATAAATTGGGTATATTTGTTTGGACTCTCCTAAAATGTTGTTGTATCCGTATCAAATCCTCAAAAATTGCACTGCTTTTGGAGGACTTGCCACACATCTATCAACATTTTTAAAGAGTCCGAGCATCATAAGTTGAAGGCAAACGCTAATGGGATTTTTTCAGCAAGTCCATGTTATAAGATTTTTAATTCTTACAGAAGGGACATACTTGGAAGATGATTCTTTGGCTGTCTTGTGGCATATGAGGCTATAGGGGTTGGATATTATGTAAAAGATGTTAACATGGACTATTTGAAAGAATGTTGAAAAGCGGTTATTTTGTAGGGATGTTATTTTCAATAGATGTTAATATATGTAGGGATGCTATTTTCAATAGACTCTTGACTCCAATAAATGTTCGAAAGATATAATACTAAAAGTATAAGACATCCAGTTATTCACCGGTTGAGTGGTCCGTTCAAGAAAGACATGAGATTTTTGGGCATTGCTTGAAAAGAGTTTATGGCTACCTAGTAATTTTCAAATCACTTTTATTGCGATTTATAGCAACTCAATATTAAGATGAATGATCATTAAAAGAAATTTGACCTTTGCTCTTGTCTACCTTGATATAAATTTAACACTTACCTATGCATCCTTAATAGAAGATTAAAAATAATAATAAAGAGCCAAAAATATTCTTGAATAATTCGAAATAACTTCCATTTATCTTTTGTTTGCTTTTGGTATCAAAAATATATTTTCCATTTAATTTTCGGACTACGTATCTTCTGAACTATTGATTATCCACATGAGTCATTTAGATCATTGACATAACAATTAACATGGCAAAACAATGGCCAAAATGTCCTTGAACTATCGAAAATAGTTCAATTTTATCTTATATTTGATTTGGGTATCAAAAATACTTTTGCCCTCTAGCTTTTAGTGGATTTAATGGAATCATTTTCTTTTTTTGGGTTATTGGAGGGTCCTCGTTACAAAAATGGTTTCAGATTACCAATAATTTTGACCCTTTCCCAAAAAAGAAAATGCATCTTATAAGCTTCTTTCATACACTATTTATATTATTAACCAAGAGGTTGCTTTATGACTAGTAGCTTACAAGTTGAAACAGTAAAATTTGTAACATTAGGGAGAATAACTTTGAGAAAAGGAAGAAAATAATCATTCCCTTCCTAGAATATGTTGTTGCTACATCCACCGCAAGAGATAGGAACATATCAATGAAACTGAGTGGTATTAAATTCACTTTTGATCGAATAGTTAAGAAGGCATAAGTTTAGAGAGAATTTATGCCTATTATCTTTTCTTTTTTTTTGGGAAAAAGGACAAATATACTCTCGAACTATTGTAAATGGTATGCAGATACCCTTTGTCATATTTTTGGAACATTGGTGTCCTTGTCGTCCAAAGACTAGAGCATATATACCCATACTAACGGATATATATACATGTGTCATAATCTTATTCACCGACCCAATATTTAATAAATATCGGATCGACAGATAAGATTGCACCACGTGTCCCTATTTAGTCTTCCGTTAGAGTGAAGAGCATATATGCCCTAGTTTTTGGACGGCAGGAGCACCAATGTCCCAAAAATATGACGGAGGGTAGTATCTCTGCATACTAATTACAATAGTTTGGGGGCATATTTGTCCTTTTTTTTTTAAAAAAAAGGAAGATATATACCTTTGAAAAAGAACAACTTTCACATATAACAAACATAAAAATCATATTTGTATATATGTTATAGCTATAGTTTGCATAATTGCGCTCCATAGCAAATTTTATGTTTGCTATGGAACTTTTGATTTGTATAATTCGCTAGATACATCCAATTTTATACAAATTGTTTAGTTTTGTATAAATTCATTTATACATTGTAATTTGTATAATAATATTTGTATTTGTATAATTATAAATGTATAAGATGAAAATATAAGTATTTGTATTTGTATATACAATTTTCTATCGCTTTATACAAACACAAACTCATTTTATACATTTGTATTCCGAATGGGTAATTGTATACCAAAAATGACTAATTGTATACCGAACCATATGGCAAAAAAAGGGGATGTTTACTGCGAATTGCAAATAAAATAAACTATGACTATAACATTTAATTTGAATTAATAGTTTACTATTTCATATAATTTTCCCTTTAAAAAACAAGTTTAAAGGGGAATTTATACATAAATATGCTCTGTAACTTTGTTTCAGCTAGCATTTATACCCCCTTCAACTTTGAGTGTACACAAGTAGACACTTAAACCTATATAAAATTGAACAAATAGACACAATCGTCCTACATAACATCCTACATGACAATTTTGTATCCTAGATGGTGTCCTACGTGTATTATGTCAGGTAGAACATGTGTGTCGACTTGTTCAATTTTATATAAATTTAAGTATCTACTTGTATACACTGAAAGTTGAAGGATATAAAAATTCACTGAAGTAAAATTAAAAAGCATATTTATGTATTATGCCTATTTTATTATTTCATCTGAACTTTCTTAAATTGGAACCAGAACTTGAATAGGAAAACAAGTGGACACACCCGCAAGGAAATCCATCTCGAAACCAACGAGTTGCCTAAGCCCTCCCTTGTTATCTTGCTTGCTTTCAGATAAGAAAGAAACCGGATATAACTGAAGGAAATATAGGTACAATAGGAGGGTACGGTTAAGCAGGTAAGCAAATACTCTCTCTCACCCTGTAATCTTGTGTAAAGCCTTTCCGCCTATCTATTTTTTTTAAAAGTGTGTTTGTCCTTGGAGTGTAATTCCTTCCCATACACTTTACATACGTGAAGCACATTCCTACATCTGGTTGGTTCTCACTTTAGTAAAAGCATTTTAAACAAGAAAAGCAACAATTGAAAGACAAGTAAAGTGTAAAACCTTAGAAGAGTAATTGAAACACTGCTTTTGCCTTCCCACGCTTTTTTTCTCTCTCTTTTTTTTTTTAGATTTCCAACTTAGGGTTCAGGATCGTATCGAAATGCGATTAAATTCTAATTCATGTGGGAAATAATTACTACACCAAAAATGATTTACAACAGCAATTAATTAACGTCAATATAGCTTAATTGCCATTACATGTGTTTTTTAGTGACAATTAACATTTTTTGTAAATGTCCCTAAAGCCTATAGCGACATTGAATCCAAGAACAATTAACTAATGCCGGAAAAGACTTTAACATTCATTATTAATGTGCATATATATTATCGCTAAAAGTTATTTTTGTGATAATGTTGGGGATAAAATGATCCTTAATAAAGAAGACTTCATACATAGTAAAATTCAAATTCGAGACGTCTAATTAACAATAAAGAATTATTGCTCCACCACGACCTATTGCTACCCTATCACACTTTGTTCCCAAAAAAAACCTCAGACTTTATCCAACAAAAAGTGAGAAAAAACATGAATAAAGAGAACAGAACATATACATTACTTCTTTTAAACTCCAATTTTCTCACTCCATGGAAAATATCATGCATGCTCAAGTTAATTTTATTTTTCTTTCCCTCTTTTAACTTAGCTCTTATATATATTGAGGTTGAAACATGAAAAAAAAAAAAAACAATAAATTAAAGAAATAAAAAAGAAAGTGAAGATGTCTTCATCTTGTTTAATATTTTTTGTCTCAAACTCAATCTTTCTTTTATCTTTATTTTCATTGACAATTCATGCCCATCGTTGCACTGAGAATTTCTTATCTGAAACCCTTAGTAGAAATCTAACATTATGCAAGAGATACAAACATAGGAATGGAGTTGAATTTGGATGGAAAGTCGAAAACACGACGACTCAAACTCTCCAGGTCAGAGGAGGATCTAGAGCTGGTTAATTTATGAGTTCAACTAAACTTATTGCTTTCGATTCGATACATAAATACATGCATAAAATTTGAAGATCTTCTTCTTTATTTTTATTTTGATACTTATGACCTCTTGAATTCTCTATTTTCCCATTCCTTTCAAAATTCATTTTTTTTTCAAATATGTTTTTTTTTTTTCCTTTTGTTCTTTATTATTGATAGGAATTTTTCTTGTCAATATCCTATAAATCGATCAAACACCTCTTTGTCAGAAAATTACATATTTGGGTGAATTTTTATATTATTGTTTAAATTTGTTAAATCCTTTTGGTAATTTGTAGGAAGTTTGTACTATAATGGTAGAAATGATTCAAAAGTCGGGTCAGGCTGCATGCTCAAATTAAATTTCAAGTATGATATTCTAGCATTCTTTTCAATCCCCTAGGTAAAATTTTTGGTTCTACTATTAATTTATGACTTTAAATTCTGAATTTACCTCTGTTCCAGGTAATGGTGGGAGCAAGATTAGATGGTGAAACAGGATGGTTAGCTTGGGGTTTGAACTTAGGACCAGAACCAAGAATGGTAGGGACTCAAGCACTTATTGGCATCAAACAAACAAATGGTTCATTTCTTGGTAACACATACAATGTCACACAATATATTAAAATAGGGTGCAATCTTTTACCAACTCCAATTGATTTAAATGTAAGCAATTTGACATTTGGTTTTCTTGGACATATTCAATATCACATTATAGAAGCCACTATATATCTTCCTCAAACAGTTGATATTTCAAGAATTAATCATGTTTGGCAAGTTGGAAAAGTTGCAATTGGAATGGAACCCAAATTTCATGAAAAAACACTCAAAAATTATGATAGCACAGAGATCATTGATTTGCAGACGGGCACATCTCTAAGTATTAGATCTGCCAGACGCCATCAAGCAAGAGTTGTAAGTGATGTCTATATTTTTTTGAATTTAACTTATATACACGTAATAGTATAAAATAATGTTACACTCCTATTAATATTGTATTTTACCATGCATGTGGTAGCTGAGGTTACACCTTATTTTTCATGAACTTGTGTAATTGTCTAATAGTAATTTTTTAGCTGATCTGATAGTGCAAATTTATTTTAAGCCATCAATAATTTTGATTATTATTTTTCATTGCATGCATGTAATGTCCTTCAAACTAGGTAAAACCTTATTCACATAAGATATTTACACTAAGCTAATACATACATACACTATGTGTTTGAGTATAGAGTTCTTTTACTAAACTCTGATTAATTAGTTAATAATATATAAACTTTATTAAGCTACTTAACCATGATATGTGAGTTGAATTGGTGTTATGTAAGGCAAAATGATCAGGGAAACCCTTGTAATTGGCTCCGTTTGTAAGTTGGACCCTCCTACTTATCAATTTGCCAATGAACCCCTAAACTCACAAGAACACAATATTTTAAACCCTTTGGTTGTGCATATATAAATAGATACTTAAACTTGTATAAAGTTGAACAAGTAAACATATGAGTCCTAAGTGGCGTCCTACGTAACCAACTTGTGTCATGCGTGGCATCCTATGTGTATTATGCCACGTACGTAGGACGTACACGTACGTCTACTTGTTTAATTTTATACAAGTTTAAGTGTTTACTTGTGCACATCCAAAGTTAGAGGCCACAAATACGAGGCCAAGTTAAAGAACATATTTATGTATTATGTTTTTTTTCCTCTCCCAAATTTCACTTATGAGAAACTACATTCTATGTTTTGGAAAGTAATAAGTTACACTTGAATAGAAAAAGTTTATTTTACACTTGTAATTAATTTTATATTTTCAGGCTCATGGA
>JAJTWQ010000092.1:2590000-2593997 GCA_029007595.1 Solanum commersonii | reverse complement strand
CACCTGACTCCCCGTCATTGGCGCCATCATTTCTATTATTAAATAATCATTTCTAATGGTATACTTAATTAGGAATATTTTTCACTCTTTCTTTGATTAGCTTTACTAATTTTATATCTTACGTATTGAAATGTTTTGTCCTTTGCTTCTTTTTTTTAGAGTATAATGGTCCTAATTTGCCCAAGTCTTTAATAAAATTTCTTGCATAATTTACCAATCCTAGAAATTTTTGTAAATCTTTTGTATTATCTAATTTATCAAGCATATCTAATACTTTTGTCGCTATGTGGTTGTAGTTTAATTTTCCTTCGCCTAATGTTACTCCTAAAAAATTTATATGGTTCTTACATAATTCCATTTTCTTTTTACTTACTATTATGCCATTTTTAACAAATAATCTAAACACTGTCTGTAGATGTCCTAAATGTTCTTTAATGTCTTTACTAAATACTAAGATATCGTCTACATATACTAAGACAAATCTTTTATAGTCTCCAAATATACTATCCATTTTTCTTTGAAATATTGGCGGGACAGTTTTTAACCCAAATGGCATAGCTAACCATTCAAAATGTCCTTCAGGACAAGTGAATGTTGTCCATTCTATGCTTTCATCATGCATTTTTACTTGCCAATATCCTGATTTACAATCAAATTTACTAAATACCCTTTTTCCTTGAATTCGATTGATTAGTTCATTTTTATCTGTAATTTATATGCATCTGTTCTAGTATTATCATTAAGTCTTTTATAATTAATGACCATTCTTGCTTTTACCTCGCACTATATCACTATGATTTCTTACCATGAATGCCGTGACCTATGTTTAGAAGTAGATCTTCTTATTACTCCTAAATTTAGTAATTCTTTTATTTGTATACCAAAGTCTTCTAAGTCTTGATTAGTTGCTTCAATAGCAGCTATTTTTATTATGTATTCGGTATTTATGATATTTAGTTTACATACTATTTTATTATTTTCCCAATATTTTAAAGGTTTTTCTCCTATTATTTCCATTTCATCTAATATTTTAACTATATTATCCAAGTCTTTAGGACTTTTAATTGTTCCTATCCTATCTATGCCTGTTTGAAAATTATAGAATTCATTTTCTACTTCTATTAAAGTATAATCTTTTTCCCTTATATCGTATTCTTCTTCTTCTTCATATTGTTCTTTATTATCTTTACAACATTGATTTTTATGGTCGCAGTCTTTACAACATGTCTGTAAGCCATCGTTTTTGGAAGTATTTGGAGCTATATTAGCTTGTCTTCCTTTTGTGTCAAATTTTATAGTTTGTACTGGGGTATATGTTAGATGTTTAAAAAATATTACGCCATCTCTTGTAATTAATGTTCCTCCATTATTTTGTATCATAAATTTTAGTCCTAATACAAAATCTACATTTATGTTAAGGTCTCTTACCCATATCCTAAACTTACCTGTGTCTTTCCTATATAATGTTGGTATGTATTATATGTTCCGTCCATCTGCATCGCGGCAATTGGCTTGTCTAAGGTTTTATTAATTTTTGTTGTAAAATCTTTTTATTGATTATACTACCTGTACATCCTGTGTCTACCAATGCTAATGTTTCTAACTCAATATCTTGTATTTTGAGTCTGGCTAATACTTTAATAGTAGTAAATTTTTTATCTTCGTTACATATTAAATTTTCATAATTGTCTACCATAGTATCTATATTCATTAATTCTGCTTCTTGGGTCGATGTTTGGCACATCCCCCATTCCTGTGATGGTTTTGTCAAATTTTCTTCAATTTTTTGTTTTCCTTTTTCTAACATTATTACCTTTTATTCTAATTCATTTAGTCTACTTTCTAATGTTATTATTCTCAAATTTATTGTATCATTACTTATATCTCTATTTTCGCGTCTGTCTTTTATCTTTATTTTTAATAGATTTTCTATGCATGTGATACATCCTTCAGCATAGCAAAACTTACATTTTGCTCTTTTTTCTCTACTTGGATACCATCTACATAGAATACATTGATTACTATCTATTCCTTTATTTCTTTCAAACTCATGAGTACATTCTTGTGAGATATTCATCATTGTACTCATTTGTAATCCGTCTACGTCTATATTTTTTAATTCTAAACCTATTTCATTTATTAATTCTTCATTAGCTGAATCTGACTCGTTGGACCTTGTTGTTTCTTCTACTTCTACACTTACTATTGAATATATGCTTTCATTGTCTGACATGTATTCATTAACATTAATCAAAGTTTCTTGAAAGTCTTCTATTAATTGGGAGTTTCTAGTTCTACTATTATTTCTTTTAGGACATACATTTGCTAAATGTTCTATACTTCCACATGTGAAGCATTCTAGTTTGTTTTTATAGTTTCTATCGTTTTACGTATTTTCTAACATGTCTATCTTTATTTAGGTATGGTTTTCTAGCTGAAGATCTTCTTAAATAATATCTTTTATTATTATTATATTGCTTGATTATAATAAGGTCGACGCTTCTTATATCTTTTCTTAGATTTATTACTCGCTCTTTATCATAGCTTTGGGTTGTATACATAACATTTTTACGAAACCCATTTCATTTTGTTTTAGCTGTTTTTGTATTTGTATATTTGTACATTTCTCTCGTTAAAATTGCCATTATATGTTGCACTTTGTGTCCTATAGACCATTTTCCGTCTGGGTTTTGTACTACACCGTCTCTTTTATACCATCTTTCTTCTATTTCTCGGCCTAAAGCTCCTAGTAATTTATTAAATAACTTCTTTCCTAATTCTTCATCAAAAGAATTTCCACTAATTGTGCAGTAATAATAATAATCCTTTAAGAAGTTCTTTATGTGAAACCAACTTGTAATACTTAATTGTTCTAAGCTTATTAGCGCATTTCTTTGTAGTACTCCTAAACCACTATTTGGGTCTTCTCCTGTAATTAAACTATGTATTTTATTTGTAAAATTATATGGGTTTGCACCCATATTTACCAACGCTTGGAATTCTTGTGGGAAATTTGATTTATATGCTTCCCATAAGGCTTTTGCGGATTCTCCTAGAAAAGTTTTCATGTATTTATACATAGTTTCTGCGTCTGCATCTTGGTATGTTTTTATATAGTCTGCTACTACTATTCCTTTCCATAAGTCTATAACTGCATTTCACATTTGAGGATCATGTGCTGCTATGTTTAATATTTTTCCTTTACTTCCCCCTTCTTGTAGCCTAATGGGTTCTTTTATAGGCATCCTTCTACTTATATTAAAAGAAAATTCAGTAATAATGTGCAATTTTAGTCAAGGAGAACACCTTCTACATTCAGACGATAAGCAATATAATACTATAGTAGATCTTATAATAAACTTTAGTGAAATAACACAAATTAAAGAAAAGCATATAGTAAGATTATTAGAGACAATAGAACAAACTCAAAATAAATATAAAAAGATACTAGAAAGGTTAGAACAAAATTTTGATTTCTTAAAATCACAAGAACAAGAAATAGATAGAAAAATCAAACACTTGAACCAAAAGTTTAATATAGAACAAATACCTACAAAGGTTGAAATAAGAAAGCTAATACGAGACTATAGCGAAAAAAGCCTAAGGAATTAGAAATAAAAACAATAGAATTAATTGAAAAAATTACTACACAAGTAAACATAGTAACTACAGAGGTTCGTGAAATAAAAAAGACAATACAACAACTAGAAGATAAAATCCTTTCATGAACGACTTATGCCAAGAACCATCATACATTAAGGCTTTAAAATTCACAGCAAGCATACTACCAGATCCACAAGGATTGTCTGATCACCAATCTTCAAGTAAATCAGATCAAATAATTATTAGACAAAATAACACTATAATAGTACTACTAATAGAATTAAGTAAAAAACTAGATAAACTAATTAGAGACAAAGAGGTTATAAGAGAAGAACCAAAACATTCTGAAATAGAGGAATTAATAACTCAAACTAATCAGTTATATAGACATTAT